>OY015313.1:2293539-2674038 GCA_955612985.1 Cheilosia scutellata
CCACCGTCGACATACGAATATGCCAACTTTGAGACAAAACGTACATGCCGTGTACTCGGCATACTTTTCGCACATGCCACAATATATAAAACGTGACATATTCTACAGTATGTCGAGTAATTATCGTGACGTCAGAGTGGCATGCGTATGTCGTGTTTGGCATGTCGTGTACTCGTAGCTTTATAATAGACTAGGTATACAAACCGAGTTTGAAGTCAATCGGATAAAAAATAAAAACTTTCCCTTACAAACTTTGACCCACCCTTTTACCCCTTCAGGGGTTGAATTTCGAAATATCCTTCCTTATTCCTTGTATACATCATAAAGGGAACCTCTGTGGAAAATTTCAGCTTTCTAGAGCAAAGGGTTTGGGCTGGGCGGTGATGATCAGTGAGACGTAAACTTATTTTCTATATGTATATTTATATATAAAACTTTCTAAGTAGGTAATGCAATTGAAATTTAAGTAGCACTGAACTAATGAAAGTGAAATGTCATTAGCACTGAAATTTTCAGTGCTAGTGCAAGTCAACTTTCATTAGCATTGAAACTTTCAATGCTAGTGCAAACGAACTTTCATTAGCATTGAAATTTTCAATGCTAGTGCAAGCGAACTTTCATTTCTCTTACTCGCATATTGCACATTTCACAATAGAGAGGTAGTTCCGTCCTGTGAGGCACATAATTTAACGACAATATTTCATCTCTCGCTCGAAAGATGGTCGAAATCATCTGTAAAGGATAATTCGGCTTAAAATAGTTTTTTTTCACTTAGGTTAAAATCCAGTCTGGAGTAATATTGCCTATGCTGCGAACATCTTGCAAGGTTGATGTACTCATTGCGCTGTTTTGAGTCTATGGATGATAGCAGATCGTATAGCTGAGTACGCAGTTCAGGTATATTATTCACATACAGGCTTAATGGGACTCCGTAGGACTCCGAGTGTAGTATCCAGTCACTTACAAAATTGAGCTTGTTTGTTACCAAGAATTTTGAAAACTTATTGACGAGTCTCGAAGAATTCATTTGAGCACGTAATCAAAATGTAATTTAAGTGTGTCTAAAAACATGGTCGGCAATCCAGACTCAATATGCAGCATGTAGTTTGGCGTTGTTGCTGGCAGTTTGAAAATACGCTTTAAGAAAAACCGAAGTAATTTTTCTACTTCATCGTGCTGTTTATAAACCCATACTTGGGCCCCATAAAACATAATCGACTTGGAAGCCGCTTGAAATAGCTTGTATTTCTCGGTATGACCAATGCGCGTGTTTGACATACAGTTTTTTCAAGATGTACAAATGGCAGACTTGGCTTCGGAGAGCTTGGACGTGAGGTGTTTTTTAAAGCTTACATTGCTTGTAACTCCTAAGTATTTGAACTCTTTTACCAAATCCACCTCCTGTGTTCTAAAGTACTATTTTTCATTTGCAGCATATCTCCCGTATCCGTTTCGAAAAATCATAATTTTGCTTGTATTGACGGTTAGATTCCAAGTGTCGCAATATTTTTCCAACTTGTCAATCATTTCTTGCAATTGTTCAGGGGAATCTGCCAAAAGCACTATGTCATCAGCATATAATAAAGCTGGGACGGCAACGCCTGCTATACACCCTCTCCAATGTATTCCACGATGTCATCAATAAAGATAGCGAAGAGAAGGGTACTCTACACGCATCCTTGTTTAAGGCCCATCGAAGAACTAAATGGATCAGACAACGTTTCACCATCCCATACATGTATTATATCGGTTGCGTACAAAGCTCTTAGTACTGCTATGACTTTGGACGAAACCCCTAAGTTCGAAAGCTTGTAAAATAGACTTTCCCTATCTATTGAGTCGAAGGCTGCTTTAAAGTCCACAAAGAAGGTGTAAAATTTTTTCTTCCGCTGCAGGTAGGACCGGGCAAGGTTTGATAAAATAAAAACTTGATCCGTTGTGCAATATTTAGCTCGAAAGCCTGCCTGAAACTCGCTGAGTGCCCTCTTTTCTTCAACCCAGGTCGTTAATCTGCGATATAGCATTCCTCCAAAAAGCTTCATTGACGTATTTAAAAAGGATATTCCTCTATAGTTTTCGGGCAGATTAATATCTCCCTTCTTAAAAAGCGGGAAGATAATTGAAGTCAGAAAGCATGGTGGGATCTCGCAATTGTCAAAGATCTTATTGTAGCAGTCAGTTAGAACCGAAATATATTGTGGTGTGAGATTTTTTAAAAACTCGTACGGTATTCTGTCCACGCCTGCTGCCTTGTTTAATTTGGCAGCATTTAATGTCGATGTAAGCTCTTCCACTGTGAAATCGGCGTCGAGAAATTGATATATTATTAACGGCTCCGCATACTGAAACCTGTTGGCTCTGCACTCAACATTGAGCAGAGAAGCAAAATACTCCTTTAATTCATTTGCCTTAAGAGAACAGCCTATTGTATGCCTAGACCCGTTAACTGCTTTCATAGTTTTCCAGAAATCTCCGGGTGATCTTGCATTTGACAAGGAGGCGATGATGTTCACATTGTGTGCTTTCTTTTTTTTCACGCACAGGTTCTTGTATTGCTTAATGGCTGCTGCGTAACTAAGCCTGAAATATGTGTTATTATAAGTTCGGAACAAAGCGAGGAGAGCAAATGATTTCCTCCTAGCGGCTTCACAGTCTCTATCGAACCATTTTTCCTTAAATAATTTCCTTGGTCTTTGTGTATTCGCTTGCCTAGAAATAGACTTAAGAATGTCCTCAATACTCGGGGAACTATCATGGAAAAAGAATATGAACTTAAGCACTTACACACCTTAATACTCGTATTAACTTTGATGCAAAAGTAGTAAGTCTATACCTTATAAGATATCAATAAGTTCATAAAGATGTGATGTCAATTCTACAATTCTGTATAAACTGTTTGCAAACAGAGCGGATTAAGGGGATTGAATAGAAACACACTTAGACTTAATCCTTAACTAGTTCTGTAGAACTAGCCCCAATTCCATATAAATAGTTAAAAGTGCAACAATAAATTGAATTAGAGATTAAAAAGGTATTCACACTCTTACAGATAGCACTCGAAATTTACAGCCTACTCATATTGTGGTTTGTTTAGTACAAACACATTTTGCAAATTAACCAATGTCGTTGTATTTTTATTATCTTTTGCGGTATACCTATGCATATGGACCACTAATCCCCTTTCCACATTAATCCTGGACCGAGCTACACAAAAGGATTGTGATTATCGAACAACGCCCATCAGTGCTACCGCATTCCATCCAGATACATAGTGTATCCTTAGGATAATCGCTTACAAAGAAAAATTAAAGTGAAACCTCTTTACGTATACCTATGTATACGCACGAGAAATGATGGATTGAAGTGATTTATGAATGATGATATGCCTATAATGTGCGTCTTTTAGCACTTTGTAGGCATACGCAGCAATCGAGCGATTTATTCCGTCACCAGAATAGATTAATAAGGCAATTTATCCACTTAATGTACTTAATCATGTCACTGAAAAAGTGCACTTCACAGCAGTGTTTACCACATGACATGACACATAACTTTAAGGGATAAAGAAACGAATTTTATCTCATATAGGTACCTAACTACATTAATGTTAAATCTACTCAACCGGGATGTAAGCAATAACCAAATTGCAGGTTTCAGATTATATTCACCAGAAAATTGCTTTCGATTCTAAAATAAGTAACAAATTTAAGTAAATTCGACTATAGCGGGTAATTGAGTGTAAGGAAGTGGAACCATGGTACAAATTAAATTTATTTTCAAATAGTTCTGAGTTACCATACAGAACTTTTAATTGCTCTTTGGGGTTAATTCTGATAATTCACTTTAAGATTCTAATAGCCGGTTTTACAGTGCGAGTTTAAACTCAGGTTTAGTTAAACTCACAAGCAAGTTTAAACCATGTACTTAAACTGTGAGCGTATTACAGTGGAATTTGAACGAACGTTTAGTTAAACTTCCGTTTAACTTTTCTAGCCTATTTTGTACGCCACTGTAAACGTAGAATTCATGTGTATTTGAAATTTCCATCAGTTTTATTCATTGTGTCAATTTGGCAATTTAAAAAAGTGGCATATTCAGGTAAGAGAACATAAAGATCGTTCACCATATTACGTGTTCTGACTGTTACCATTTAGTTGCCAGATGTGTTACCCTGCGTCGACCCTGACGACAGTCCAGAGAACCTGTCGATATCACCATGGGTATAGAGGTTGGATTTCTATAGGACCTCATGCCGATAAGTAGAAATCGGGAAGAGCGAAGTGGTAACATGATCAACCTAGGACCAATTCAAGCCAAACTAACTGCCACGCTCGCCGGACTGGGAGGGATGCCAAAAAGGCCGTGCAACTTAGCCGGGAAATAGCTCATCACCTATCGTTAGTGTTATATTTGTTAAACTGTTGATTTAAGCTAGAAATGCATTTTTTGTATAAATGATGAACACGAACTAAGTCGACAATGCCTTGTGTTGTGTGTATGTGCACTTCTAAACTAATTTGCAGCTTCCAACAGCTCTGCCTGTGGTTGTTTCGACTTTGGAGCGCCACCAGGTACGGTGGTACGTCCACGATACAAATTACTTCGAAGATAATTAGAGAAATTGTAATCAATGGTATTGGCGAGGGCAGCTTCGATAGCCGCGTCAATGGTCTCACTTGTGATGAATGTTTTCGGATGGTCAACACGTAGCTAAGCTTGCTGACACCGCGCATTATGCATTTATCGCTAAAGCCAATATTGTTTGCGACGCGACGGTTTCGGAAGCCTGCATAAAGTGACATTAGGTCGTTGCACTTATGAAATAGAAATGGCGAATTTTGTGTTGTAATTTTTGATTACGCCTCAATGTTGACGAGTACCGGCTGGAATCGGTTATGCTACACCGCCCAATTGTATTAGACGATATACAAGCATTTCTAGAAACAGTGGAGTAAAATCAAAGATAAAGGCTTGCACTTGCGAACTAATTGGTTGCATAAAAACAACAATGATGCAATGTTGCTTTGTCATAAACCAGCAGGGAGATCGTACTATGAAATTTCGGAAAATAAACTCAGTTTAAACCCCCATCCCTGGCCGGTTAAGTTAAACTCGGTTTAAACTCTCGATTAAGTTTAAACTAGCACTGTAATACACCTTTTCGTCTTAAACGTCGGTTTAAACTTGATATCTGGTTAAACGGAGTTTAAACTTGCACTGTAAAACCGGCTATAACTCTTGGAATGGGTTCATCAAATGGTTGTGGTTTAATTATTCGTTTGCAGACCAAATTTCAAAGTTAAATGTAAATGGATAAGGACGAACTGAAAGATTAAAACTAATGCATTTTATTTAGCTTGACTATTATAATTAGTACTCAATCACATTATAATAGTAAAAATTTACTTATGTGGCTCAGTGTTTATACGGTTAGTGTGCTAAGAAGCACCTGGATAGGGTCCAGCGTTTAGCATATATAGGAATTACAGGTGCACTACGCACAACACCAACATGCGCATTGGAAGTGATCTTAGGGATTTTACCGCTACACTTATTTATTAAGAAAACAGTGGCCCTAACAGCACTTAGTCTGCATCGAGATGCGAAATGGCACAATAGTGGTACCATCTATGGACATAGGAAGATCCTGGAGCTTGTCAAAAACGAGATTAGGGAACTGAACATGCCTATGGATGGTATAACAAAGGTGCGTATTATGGAAAGGAATCACAAAACTCGTATTGAGAATGGATTACTTCCAGAAAAGAGGAATGGTGAAATCGTGATTTTCACAGATGGATCCATGATGGATGGCGGAGCGGAAGCCGGAATCTTTTCAGAAGATCTGGAACTAGCCCGTCACATTAGCCTCGGGAAACACACTTCCAGGCTGCGATGATTGCTTTGCTGCATGCGTTGGATTACTTGCTTGAGAGTCAGGTGGAAGGAAAAAATATCCTAATAGCACTGGACAACCAGGCGGTGATTAGATGCATGGGGCGGACAACCATCACAACATCACTGGCACGGGAATGTGTATTCAAGCTCAACAAGTGTTCATCTAAAAATCAGGTAACACTGACTTGGGTACGAGGACACATAGGGATCGACGGCAACGAAAAGGCGGACTCCCTTTCAAAACAGGGGTCAACTGAAAAGTTGCTGGGACCAGAACCATTCAACCGTGGTCAACCGTGGAACAATGTAGACAAGCTAAAATGGCAATACAATGGCCGACCTGCTCCACTCAGAGAAAGGTTCTAAGCATGAGTCGAGGAACATTGAAATGGATGGTGGCGTTAACTACAGATCATGGTAATTTCGAGTATCATTTAAGGAAGTTGGGCCTTTGAGAGGATGATACTTGTAAGCTATGCCTGGAGGAATCTGAGACAGCGGCACATATATTGTGTCAATGTCCAGCTATGGCTGGCAGAAGAATGAGGATCTTGGGACAACATTGGGTCGAGACCCATTGGATGAAACAGATCTCACATAAACAGATGCTAGCGTTATCACTAGGAATCGAGCTCATCAGGGAAGAACTCTAGAGAAATCCAGAGAGACTCTCTGGGTAAGGTATACAGTGGTAGGGAGACGAAAAGAGACCCGACAATGGTCGTCTGGTTCGAATATTTCTCGAAAATTTATATAACCACTTGTTGTTGATCCACCGTGTCGTTATGTCGACAGTGTCGTCATTTAGGTAGTCAGTATAAAACATAACATAGAATCAACGATGTTCTCACCGAAGAAGGCGAAGGAAAACAAATTTCCAATAATAACAGATTAATAGATTGGAAACACAAATTATATCAGAAAGCACATTTTTTCACTGCGCTGCACCACGTCTCGCGAAAGTGTAAATGTCTTCTGCCTTATTTTTCTGGACTCCCCCCGAGAAGGTGGAAAACACTATTTATACAGTCCGTGCTTAAAAAAGGCAAATCTTCTTGTCCCATACGAGCCACGAATTACTGACCCATAGCACTTACTTACATCCATTCTTTCTAAGCTGGTGATTGGATGGCTTATCTAACCGAAAAGTGGAACCTATTTCTTCTTCACTGTTGCGCTTGATATTTCAAAGCTCTTTTTGTCAGAGTTTGGCATCAAGCTCTTTTGTCGAAAGTACATGCATATGGTATCGATGCGCCTCGTATTGAATGGATTGGAAACTACCGTTCATGATCGTTCAATGCAAGTTATACAAGTTGTTTTGTATGCTTTCAAGTCTGAAAGTCTGAAACGCAGGTTTGAGCCATGTCGGGGGACAAACAATATTCTGCCACTGACCATAAAGATAAACGAATTATATCTTAGTTTCTCCACTACTACACAAAAAAAGGAGTTCCTGTTTGGTTATACCGATTATTGGATTACAGAATGGATTAGGCTTAGTGCTCCAGTATTTGGAGCCCACTTTTATAAAAAAAAAAAACACCTTGTGACCGCATTTTGATTTGGGGAAACGTATATTGACGTGGCACAGCCAATATGTGAGACTTGATCTTCCATTAAATGTATATAGGACGTCTGAATTCGTTAAGTCCAGAAAACCACCAACCAATGTATCCGTTTTTGAGTTTTTTGTGTCTCGAATTATCTAAAAAAAATAGTCATTGCATCTCAGGCTGGCATAGAGAATAGCGGCCTCTTGTTAAGCACAAATTCGAAGTGGTGAGTTTATAAATATCAATTGTAAAGGCATCACTGCATTGATGATACTTAATCTGCCTTCCCAGAGTTGTTCATTCACGTCAACAAATTGGCAACGCTTTTATGCATTCTTTCGAAGGTAATATGCAGATTGTTACTTAAATGGAAGTGCAACAAGGAATGCACATGTACATACATAATGTGAGCTAATGTTTAAAATCTTCATATGTAAATAAAATCTCTCAAATTTTTTTAAATAAAAATAATATTTCATTTATTTTGATTAGTAATTTTGTAAATCGATTTATTATTTTGTGAATCGAAGATTGCGGTTATTTTTATAATAGGTTCACGTTCCTTATACTTATACTTCCAATCATATAGTACATATTTATATTAAGACAGCGACAATCCTCAGTCCAATAACTCTGTGCCTTGATTCATTCCCAATCGCCTTCCTAGCTTTGCGTCTTTTTCGATACATGCTGCAATTGTCCATTTTTGGAGAGTTCATTCGTTTGTTCCTCACAGATCCCGTAGTTGATTTCGAAATGACAGTCTTGCATATAGGTTTGATTGACTTCATAAAGATCCTACTCCTTTTGGATTTGGTGTGCAATTTGGAGTTTGTAGGGAAACGTTTACCTAAATGACAATGAGAACAATTCATGCTAGCGGTCTCCCCAGAAGGTCTTGTATAGTTTTCTTCAACTTTTTTGGACAAATATAATTTGTTTCGAATAATTTTGCCATATGTGCGCTTCACACTGCACACTTTTTCAGTAAAAGTTTTGGGCAATTGAATTTTGTTTACACTGGAATAATCACTTTGTACGGAACCCATTTAATTAATATTTTAAATTGTAAACAAAATACAACAATCTATGCAAGAATTACACAGCACGAACGTCATAAGAAGACTGAGTTTGCTGCTTTCAATTTCATGTTAAAAGGTATCTACCTATCTATCGTTTCCTTAGCTATTCGCTATATACCTGAAAAGGGATAGTTTTTCGTGCAACAAAGGAAATTTAAGGACACGTGTGGAAGTTAAACTACGAATACACGACATGCAAAACACGACATACGAATGGTACTCAGACGTCACGTAATATGTATTCTAGCATTGGCGAAAAATATGCCGAGTACACGACATGCTGCACCGAAGATGCATGTAATATGTCGATATTATACATTTTGGCATGTACACCGGTTTGTAAGTATATACTGTATGCAATGAGATGAGATGGCATTTGGTTATGTATTTTTGTAACGTCTTTCGTCTCGTTTTCGTAAAAAAAACGTTTTTTGTGCACTAAACTGGGGTGGGATTCTGTAAAAAACGAAACGAAAACCGCTTTCGTTTTCACTAAACCTGTCTCTATTATATCTGTGGCAATAGACAGGGACTGCTATTGTCGAAACGATATCGTTCGATCGTTTTCGTCTTACATAATCTGTCCCCTGAATTTAGTTGCAATATGTTTCGTTTAATTAAAATAAAAATGTTGCGAATTAGTTCTAGACTGGATGCGATCACTTGAAAGCTAGGCGATTGAAGTTAAACTTTATGGAGACGGATGAATATGAGTTGCTCACCCTACATTACAAGGATTTAAAAAAAATACCATTAGAAAAATCAATAAGTAATGAAATTCATATAATTAAGATGTAATTGAAATGCTAACTGGCAGGCTTATTATGTCTTATGATATCGTAGGTTTATACTGTACCGAGCAATGTCCCCATTTGATATCACCGCCAAGTATAAACATAAGTATACCTAAAATATTTTTTTTGGTTTCTTAACGAAAATTCACGGAAATAAATCAGTCAATCATTAACGCGATTGTTTGAACCCTGAATTCTAATTTTTTTTTTCTGAAATTCCCTATGAAATCCCGGGCAATTATTTCCGGCAGCAACATATGTAGAATGTAGGTATGTCATTTCAAATATGAGACACATTGTTTTTGTTTTATATAAGTATAGGTATTATTAAACGCTTAACACTTCAATAACCAACACTAATTGCGTTACGCTATGAAAAAATAAATAAATAAACATAGTGCATATATACATTATATTATATCGGCGGAATAGCTTGATCATATTTTGGGAATTCATAGGGAAAGTTCAAAATTCCAATGCTCTTGTGCAGAAATTAGCATCTGACATTATTCGGCGCCAGTTATACATTCGTCTTGATATTTTGGATTTTTTTTATTTAAATCTGTTGTAGGTTTTAGGTGGTTTGGAAAATCCCCTTGTTATTTTTGTGAGTTCACTGATGGCAAGGAAATTCCATCGCATCTAAGGAATTCTGCTTATTAATTGAGAAAAACCACAGGATGATGATGTCGTTTCTCGTCTTTCGATAATAGGTTTATATGTTACGGAGGGAAATACTTATTTTTTTAGGCCAGGGAAATGCGTGTTTTAGAAAGTATTTAGGCACATTATAATGTAGATACCTATGTGTACGTTCAAATTTGAAAGCGCTCGAAATTAAATTTTCGAACGGGTTGACCTACATAAGTAAGTGTGTATGTATTACTCTAGGTAATGGCTATATTCAAGCATGTCGGAGACTTCGGTTGGCTCTTTCCATTAGGAGATCAAATGGACATTTTACGAACGTACCTTGGAGATATGCCAGTTAGAGATAGCGACAAGAGTCCATTTTGCAAAATCAGGTCGAAAACAAAGGACAAGAAATAAATAATCCAAAAACGTAAATTACTGGTGTGAATCAGCCGCATGCAATCCAACTACTAGTTGCTGATAATTAAACTTCACATATCTATTCCTATATGAAACTGTTGAGCTGATCAACAAACTATCTATATACATAATTATATGAAAGACGGAACAGCCAAAACTAATTTTAATTAACCATTTTGAACTTCATTTTGCATGGCCAGGTCGTTTCGAGAGAAGAATTTTTTGTAAGATATTCGGTCCACGGTATACGACCACAGGACAACGATGTGCAATTTTACAAGGTGATGTGATTAGATTAGATTATACGTCGGGAGAGCCTTCATGGGGCTATGGCACTGCGGCCTCTTTGAAATGAGCTTATTCTGCCTTGAAGAAATGGTGATCAATATAAGGTCAACACCTCCTGTCCGTTGTTTTGACAAATATTTTGTTATATTGAAGAAGTATTGTAATTTTGAAAAAAGTTCATTAAATTTTTCGTTGTGGTGTTAAATCCACAAAAATTTGTTATAGTGATAAAAGTTCATCATTCTATCAGTTCTTCATTTAAAAAAAAATATTCTTCAAATTGAAAATACCTTTTTCAATTCGACGCATCGTGGCACTTTAAATTAACGAACCTTTCTTCATTTTTACGTATTATTTCTTAAATTGAAATTTAATTCTTCATTTCTACTCTTCACTTTATTGATATTGAATAAATATTCTTCAATTTTACGCATCGTTTTTCTTCAAATTAACTTACTTATTTATTCAAATTAATGATTTTTTCGTCAGTTATCGCTTATTTTTTCCAAACTGACAACACTTTTTAAAGTCAAAAACATTTATTTTCTTAACATTAAGTAAATTATAAGGTTGGAATCTTTTTTGTAACTTACATCTATACATTTTTATAAGAGAATATATCTACTTGAAAATGTTTTTTGTCATACTTGGAATTAATTAAAGCCGGCTTGGATAAAGGTCCTACAAGGTCCTAGCTAAACTTGGAAAAATTAAACAAATTGAAAATATTAAAGTTTGATTATTAGCTTATATCATTGAGAAATACAACGACGTTGATTGATTGATGATCATTGGCTAAATATTCTTTTTCTTGTTGCATCTTCTCCGCACATACCCAACGGTTGATCCAACTAGGAGAAAGCTAACCTAGAAAAGCATGTTGCTTTTTGGGAAAAATATTATAAAGTAAACTTTTTTTAAACTAATGTTTTTAGCTGCGAATATAGGTACAAGGATCATAGACGTAATTATGAAAAGTATTTCTATATTACTTACGTTTTTCTTATACAAGTGTGTTTGAGAAACACTTAAAAGCGTTTGCAAATAATTGCTTTACTTTCATTTTTAAATTCTTTATCACGACTTCACTTTGGCAATTCACTTTATAGAATAAAACTTATCACTTCGAGCGCAACAGCAAATAACATTTTAAAGAAACTTCTTCAAAATAATGAAAAACCCATAAGATTCTAAAAATATGTTATGAAAAATTGTTGATTTGAATAACAGATTTTTCTAAAAATGAATAAAATATTTTGTTCAATATCACCTACGGGATTTAGTTCACTCAACGACTTCAGTTTGCCAATATAACAAAATTTCATTCGTTTGAATAAAATACTAAATCGTACAGAAGTTGAAGAAATTTATTGATTTTGAATATTAAATTTTCAATAAAACGAAAAGTTCTATGAAAAATTGTCGATTCGAATAATAAATTCTTCAAAGATTGACAAAATATTTTCGTCAATATCACCTACGCGATTTGGTTCAGTGTAGACCCATCATTTTACTCCGGAGAGAGTCAGGAAGGCAAGGATCTTCTCTGGGAGTATGTAATTGTACTATACCTATATAGGTTAGGTTAGGTATATATACATATATTGCTCCTAATGTCGAACGTTCCTGCAGTCGTGAACGATCTTCGATATGGGGTTGCATCGAGGCTCTTTATCGCTAGTTGGCTGATCTGATACCAATTTTTTGTTTTGATGTAGATTTACATAGCAGCAGTTAATACGCCTCGCTAGTTGCCAGAACTTCTGCATGGAAGACGCTGGATGAGTTTGAAGGACAATGTATGACTAATAATTAAATTTATTACCAAGTAATCGAAACAAAGTTAAACACGAGGTCTTTGGGGCATTTGAAAAAAAAAACTGAAATCCTACACTTGAATGTTTTCACAATCGCAATTAACTGCGTCAATTTCTTTCCTCAGGGCATCTTACTTATAATGTAAATTCCCTTTAAATCAAAAATATTGTAAGAGAATTCTTAAGGCTTTATTTGCTTAAAGGAAATTTTCTACCAACAAATTTTATTATACCAATACAAAGATTCAAGTGGGGGAAATATGGGTAATCTAACGCAAGCATATTAATCCAAATGATTTTTAAAAGCACTCCTCATTCCTCAATTGCTCAAAGTAAAAGGTGAACAACAACAAATTTCCACCTTTAATACGCCTCCAAGTCACAGGAAGTTACCTAACATATTCATGAGTGTAATTTCCTTCGAGCTACAAATTAAATTTCTTATTCAATTTGTTATTTTAAATCTTTGCTTCTCCTCGAATGGCGAAAACGGGAATCCTTTGGACGACTTTCACAAACTGAAATTCGGGTAGTATTCAGTACAAGTAAATAAGTCATTTGAATGCTGGATGAACAGAATTATGTACAAATATCAGTGCAGAACCTATTCACTTTCATCTGTGAGAACTGCAAAGCTGTTTTGTTTTTCTTACTTTTTTTCGACATGCTGGGTTTGTCCTTTAAAATTGGAAAACTTTCCCCACAAGCCACAAGAAATAAACAAATTTAAACAATAGAGACAGAAAAACTTTTCTCCTTAGCTAGCAGTTCAACCTTGTCGTCGCCTCATTTGTGTGTGTATGTGTGCATCTAACCTACTTAGGTTTTATGGTTTTAATCAGACGCAGGTATAACTTTAAGCAAAAAGTACTTTGTATCTATTTAATTACAGAGAATTGTATTACCATGTTCTCACAAAGTTTAGTGGACCTTCAAGAATTCCGAGTAAGGATCAACAAGTGTTTTTGACGGGATAGAGTTTATTGGAAGGAATTCTTTTCTAACAAAAAAAAAAATGCCTTTGTGCCAGCAGGTAGTCGTCGGTGGCTTTAGTAGAAATTGTATAGGAAACCTTTGAAGGTATGAATTTTTATAGCGGATTAACTTGGCGTTACCTGAATTGGAAAAAGTCGAATTTTATTACAGTTCATGCTAATCCTGCGATTCTTAGAATTCCAAGCAAAAGGACATTTTTGAAAGAATAAATTCTGAAAATTAGACGCAGGAATTCTGGAGACAGTTTATTACATGGCAGAGGCTGGTAAATTATTGCGATTTTCAAAGGATTATTCTTAATATTCTTACCTATTCAAAACCACTGACCTAAAATTAAAAGATGCACAGTGTGTTAGAGAGAGATGCATTTGAAAAATAATGTCAAACAAACACTTTGTTTCGAAATTCTTATAGATGTTTTGTATTTTTTGTAATAATTTAAGTTATTTACATATGTCTTTTTACATAATTTACACACAATTTTTGTACAAGTTTAAAACAATATTTACTTAGTTTCTAAATGGAATTTTTTGTATTGTGGTAACACGTTGAAACCGCTTCATGTCGGTATATCCTGGAAAGCCTTCTGGTGTAAACTGACCGGCAATTGCTTCTGGAATTCTTGTAACATTGTTGAGGACATATGGTGGTGTACGCTGTAAATGTCGCCTCCACTTGTTATACGAACTTTGTGACTGTTCAGATTGTTCATCTTCAAGTTCGAATATTGAATTCCTCGGTGGCATTTGCCTTGAGGCGTTTTTGGTCGGCAGAATGGGGGACGATGTTTTTGGCATCACTTTACTGATTTTGGTCATCATGTACATTTCCATTTTCAGATCACAATCGTTAGCATTAAAACTCAAGTCGGATGTGTTAGCTGTTGAAATGGACTCGGAGAAATATCCGTAACTCCTTTCATCATCATATCCGTCGTGGAAGTCATCGCAAATCGAGAGAATTTCTGTTGTTCGTGTTGCCACTGGAAGATTTATTTTAGGTCGACTGATAGCTTCTTGAGTTGTTGGTACGTGTGTAATTTTGTACAGCTGCTTTGACCGATTTATCCAGAATCGCTTTCGTATACAGCCTTCTGCATAAGATGAGCTTGTTGAACTTGTAATGCAACCCATTTTCAAAATAATATTTCTTTTCAATGCACGTCGTTTCTGGTTGAGAACCTAGAAGTGACTATGAAATATTTTGACACGCGTTCCCGTTTTATACCTACGTAACAAGGGTGCCTCGCGAATGAGACATATTCCTCAAAGCAGGTCAAATTATCCTTCGCGGGGAGATTTTCTATGATTCACTTGGAAAACAAAAATAAGGTATATGATTCGCGATACAGGTAGCCGATTGCATATTGTAGTTGAGAAGCAGGCAGATTTTGTATTTTAATATTTATCAAGAACTATTGTCGCAGTATATGATGATAACATTATGGACTTTTGTTTTGTGCTCCGGTCATGGTTTTGGAAGGAAGTTGATTTGATAGTGAGTAACGCTGACCTCTTGGAGGGAATTGTCAACAAAAAAAAATATGCAAAGAAGATAGTGACGACCTATATCAGCTTAAAAAATGTTTTCCTCGCGATATCAAATAATAATATCGGTCAACTTCTGTTTTCGAATATCATGCATGTATTTATCAGATGTATCAGAAGAAGTCCAATTTGGAAATACAGAACTCATTTTCAAATTTCAATACAAACAAGCAGTGTTCTTATTACATCATTGCTTATAAATCTCTAAAGCAATTATGTACATACTTAAGGTGAGATTTCCGCACTAATTCGTACTGAAAATACAGTTACATTCTGATGCGTTTAATTGCTTAATTATCCAGTTTTCCTTAAAAAGGATAAGAATTACTTTACAGCCCACATCCGGTACTGTTTTTTTTTTTTTTTTGTTTTTGAAAAGAATGCACTACTTATATAATGTAATGTAACTGGATAATGTTTTTCCGGATTTCTGTAGCCCATGTGCAAAATTCGTAGAAAAAGGATTAGAAATAGATGTCAAATAAACTAAACGTCTTCCGGTCTGTCTTTACGAGTCTTTTTTATTATGAGGTGAGGATAATAAAAATATTTATAACTAATTTCTTATGTTGTATTTGCGAATTCTGGATTTATCCCTAAGGAAACATTTACTGGGTAATTAGCTGATATAAGAAAAAACAGTTTTTCCATTAAATGGGAATAGACGGTCGTCGAAGATTAACGTGCAAGCATTTTGAGTTTTTTGTCTACCAATATTTGTTTTTGTTAATTGCATTTGCATCAATGTTTGAGAGGTCTCAGTGAATATTTAATGTCCTGAAAAATATTGGCAAGTGAAATATAAATATATATTTTAACAATTATTGCTATTCGCAAATTTTTAGTTAATTATTATTTATTCCTTAAAGCAAAGAGGTCTTGCAACAAGTTTTAATTTGTGTATTTACGGTTGAAAGGATCCTATAATGTTAAGCAGCGTCAGAATCACCAAAACGAGTCAACTCTCTTAATAAATGTACATATCCCAGTACCCGCAACTGAAACTTCTTTCAATGCGTTACCGGTTTGCTCATACTCATACTAAATTTTACCCTCTAATGAAATCTGTAATAAAATATTCATATACATTTTTGCAAAAAAAAAAAAAAATCGGTATACCAGAGGCAGAGCTCCTTTTGACGAGTGGAAGTTGCCAAATGAGGAACCGAATAAGGGAATATAAAATTGGTTAGCGGCAGTATTTTGTATTTACAATCGAAAGCCGATTTAGATTAGCTAATACAATACAGCCAATATTTCGCAAGAGTACCTATATCCAATGGTACTAATGAACTCAGATGTATATATATTTTCACATCTTTTCATATATTTTATGTGAAATTTTTTAAATAAATAAGGACCGCTTGATGTTAATTGCAAATTTTTGGGCGAAAACTAGAACACTAAAAGATCTAGATTTGAAAACACTGTATGTAATGAAAAGTCTGAAAACCTTCTATAAATACATTATTATTTCAATCTAACTGTAACTGTATCATCTACATATTTAATTGCCAATTCAGGATACGGAAAAAAGGAGCATCTTCTTCCGTAATATTAGCGTTTATACAAACGAAGAACTATATCATAAAAATTAAGCTAAAACTCGCATAAGTGGGGGAATTACTTCAATAAAATTGTAAGTAGTTCTCAACTTCAATTGCTCTTCCCTTCCTTTAGTAAAAGAAGACAAATCGCTATCATCAAAGAAAAAGATCATATTTGTAGGTTCAATGTTTTCGGAGACATTTATTCTAGAATCTGTGTAATTGGATCCGCCACCTATCCTGAGGAAGTGATCATCAATGACGAATGTAAAATTTCGAACGAGCCACGTCAACGGGACCCGATCGAACTAAAACCATAGTACTCAAAAGCAAAACTAGTGAACCAGAATTTGCAACTATACCATGTAAACTGATCCAATTGTCGTATTCCCAGAAAACGGTCCCTTCTTTTGCTGGAAGACCGTTCGAATTCAACCGATTTCCAATAAAAGATTGTTTGGCTTTCTATTACGATTATACTATTCAAGAAAACGTATAAGGCAGTAAGTGTCGAATCAATAAAATATGTCGGGAGTTCACCGATCAATAAATCGACAAGGAAAATATATTTCGCAGCCGTCGTCGTTCTACTGGAATCCTGCGTATGGCATGGCGAACACAGAGCTGTAGCTACATTTTAGCGGCTTTGATCGTTTGTGTCATACAGATCCGTACTAAGGAAAATAGCCTCTTATGGATTACTACGCAGCAACTCTGCGGATGGCTGGAAAGCTTTCTGCTGTCCAATATAAGTTGCAGTACATGTTGCAGTAGATTTTGTATCATCGGATTCCCTTAAATGCATAATCTTGAAGTGGTGAAAAAGAAACCTTTGGTTGTATTTAATGCAAACACAAAAACAATTAAAAGTGTTATCATCCACTCCACTGCATAAAGTTCGTGCAAAATGTTTGCCATGCGAGTTAGTATATACTGTACACGCATGGGTCCGTCTAATATTGGTTTTGTATGGGAGGTACCCGCACTACTTAACCGACATTGCCCATTTTCAATACCTGACGACTGTAAAAAGAAGTCCTCTCACAAAATTTTATTCGCCATTTCATATATGTACATTTTTTTAAGGTGAACAAATTATCTAATTTTGAAGGAACTCAAATAGACATCACAAATCAAATATAATACTTCATGTTTGCTTTTTACTTAGCTTTTCAACCACTAACAACGATTTCATGTGATATCTTTAGCAAACAAAAGGCATTTTAAACCCAAACACGCACTTCTATATTTAACACAAACCAAACAATTTACAGAAGGATTAAAATTAGTCTAATGAGTTTCACGTATATCCTATTATACACCCCATTGTAAATGCTCCCAAGGCAGCAAGAAAACCTTTATTACAGAAGCACCTAATCCCTACCAGAAACCGCAAGGTACGAGTTCCACAACCATATCCTACTTCTCGAAGTTCGAAGCAGTATAGGTACATTTATGTGTAGTCGTACGTACAGACCAGTACCTGGCGAATCCTTGAGAATGTGTTTCTCCAACAATTGCGGAGGGTTTCCCCATAGCATAACCATATGAGAAATGAGTATAAGCAGAAGGAGGTACTCAAATTTGTGGTTTTGCATGCTTTAACCTGATTTTCTCAGGTAATTCTCATTATTATGACAAAAACAATAAAGGCGTGTTAATCCCCATTTTAATGTAAGTTGTAGGTATTGCGCTCCATTTTAATAAGGTGTCTGTAACATAATGACATCGCCTCATCTAAAATAAACCAGCATTTTGCAAGTGTCTCCTTAGTTTTATTTATGTCACTAAACACTTAGGATATTTTGGGGTAATCGCACTTAATAGAAGTGCAGATTTTATTTGAGTTAAGTCTGGACAATGAATCGTAATGATTAGGGTGATGATGGGAATTTTTTACGATGTAATTATTATTTCAACATACTCCATCACTCGTTTTGAGCCAATGAACGACGCCGTGATGAAACTGATTACACTTCTACACCAAGCCGCTTGGAATTAGGGCACACTGTGTCTCTTGAGTAGTATTACCGAGAGTTATATTAATTAGGTCTATATAAATTGGTTAATATTTTTATGTTTGCTATCTGTACAGGAAAGAGATAATATATAAATTTACTGCCGTTAATTTAGCAGAATTCGTTCGAACCAATTACTTAAGGCACATCAATTCAATGAAGATGTCACACTTTTTACTGGCGATTCACAACATACGAGTCTTTCCCCCGAACCATTTATAGGTACCTACGATTGGGTTAAATGGCTCTGGTGTATTCGTCTTGCCATTGTCATTAATTTAATTAGCCTAATAATGCGATGGCAATATTGAAGTCAATTTGATGACTTGACTTAGGTTAAGCTAAACTCATAGAATAATAGGCACCATAATGGGCCCATGGCGATCCTATTTGATGACTTAACTATATAGAATCTATGTCAATATTTGCTTTTCTTTTAGGTACCTTAGGGGTTGCGGTTGACAATTTTTCTAATATACCTTTATTGCATACGAATTTAATTCCGCCACTCGGAATTAGCACAAAGGTTCATGAGAGTATTACTACTGTCAATTTTGTGAGAAAGCTTTTCAATATAGCCTTACATTAATTCACCATAGAATTGTTTTGCAAAGTCATATATGAATTTGTTGCGCTAACTATTTATTTATTTTATTCAATATACAAAAAAAAAAATAGATGAGCAAATATTTATCTTACGAAATTAGACAAAAAAGATGGTGAAATGAGAAACTTATCATAGCACACTCTGGATATGATTATAGATGCTTTTTGCTCTACTAACTGAGAAATCACAGGCGGCTTCCTCTATGTTCAATACTCTATTTAATCTCCAACGTTTGCGGACGGGAGTCGGACAGAATCCCGAAAAATGTAATCCCGAAAGCTCAAAAACCCGAAAATCCAAAATCCCGAAAACCCACAATCCCGAAAAACCAAAATCCCGAAAATCCACAATCCGGAAAATCCAAAATCCCGAAAGTGAAACTAAAAATTTTATTGTAGCAACAAAAATATAAGCCAAATTTATTTAACAAAATAACAAATAACTTCAAATAAATAAAACATAACAAAAACAGTTAAAGTCTTATTAACAAAAACATTAAAAAAACGATCCATGACAAAACAATATCTAATACCTACAAGTTCATATTGTAGGCATTTCCTGTTAGAAAACTTATTTCAGAACGCTCGTTACTTTCCGCGTAAAATTTTGTAATTTTGTTTCCTTCGTCACGTAACGTTTTCTTAGTTGTTGCATCTCACCGGCAATTATTTTAGCCAAACATGTTTTCACACGGATTTGCTCTTCACATAAAATAGCAATCAGTGAATATACACCAATGTGTGAATGCCCTGCGAGAACTTTCAGCCGGCGGCGGAGCCACGCCTCTACGTTGTTCTGTGTCCGCGGCAGACTTTGTTTCAAAAGGTTACAAACCGACCAAAAATTAGGGGAGTATGCAGGACTACTTGCAAGTCCGTAACGTTTTCTTTTTCTATTAATTTGACAACCAAAATTAATAGGGGAGACTGGGGTACCTTTAAACGTGAGCTATTTGAACATTGCTAATAAGACAACATTTAAAAAAATATTTAAAAGTAGGTTCATATTAACCAAAATTTAAACTTGGTGATATGTACCATCGCCTTTAGTCGTCAACGACTTTCGGATATTCTTTCGCCTGGAAGCAGCCGCATGAGGCGGTTTTTCTGCTTAAATTGCATATATTAATTTTCTATTTGTAAAGGATCATTCCCATGGGAGCGAAGGAACGAATTGATGAAATGCGAACAAACCACTTTTATGCATTTATAAACAGAAAATTGGACATTTTATTATTCCAAGAGGAGGATAATTAATTATCCCATCAAAATGTATTAAGAAAACAAGTTTATAAACAGTTCAAATAACGAAATTTCGAATTCAAAACTTTTTGCCGCGAATGAATACACCCTTGGCGCGAATTGTAAAAGTTTATTCACAATCCACACCATTTAAGTCGCGTTCCACAAACTAGCGAATAAAATATTCGTTCAAGCTTAACCTCAAACTAGATATTGCGGGTAGAAACTGATGGCTGAAATTCGCGAACTGTTGCGACCTAGAAAAGTGTTCATGTGAACGGACTGTCAAAACTTGCGAATACTCGTTCTCTCGTAGGTAGTTTGTCGATCTCATGTGAATGGTCCTTAAGAGTGTTAACATTTTATGGTGAATTTTTCTTTTTGTTTAAAATAGGTCTGTAAGTGGCATTGAAATAAAAGATAAGCTCCCATCACCAATCAATGCTCCGAGAACACCGAAATTCCTGAACAGCTAACTCATTTTTGTTTTTATAAAGTTTCTTCAGTCATGTGTAAAATATTTTGTAATTTGTAAATTTCAGTTTGTCGTCGTTTTTGTTTTTTTTTTTTATTGAAAAAAATTAAGTTAATTTATTTTATTAAAAAATTACAAAGCTTGTAGTAACTTATTAGCTGCCAAAAGCAATTACAAATACTGCGAAAGTGTCCAGCAAAGCAAGGTGCCCCAGTCTCCCCTAAAAAAAAGAAAAACAAACATCAACACACAAAATATGGACAAGAAAGATTGCAACTCAAAATTTGGACTTAGGAAGAGACACTGGGACCAGACTGGGACTGCTGAAATGCTACACTGCGCGTAAGGAGTTGTGCACTGCCACTGATTCGCCGCTGGAACTTGAATCATCCGCTAAAAGTGCAAGCACATCCAGTACGTCCTGCAAATCCCTGTTACGGCTGGAACTTGCTGTTGCTGCAGAGTCTACCACCAATAAATAAACCGTCTGAAACTAAATGTATTTCTTCTTATTTGTGAACTATTTTAATATGCCTATAGCTAACTTGTTCTCTTTATGTATCCCTTTACAAACTAATTGTCTGCCTGCAAATTGTTTTACCTTGGAACCTTTACAATGATCTTAAGTTCAAATCAGTTTTAGTGTGCCTTTGCATTGATTGCCGCTTCTATGTGGCATAAATGCATGACGAACGACGTGGCCTATAGGGTAACATGACATGGCACGCAATGTGGGCGATGAGTCCAATGCAACACATATGTAATATTACCATATTGCCATAATATCTATGGTGAGACTATGAGAATAATACATATACAACTACATATGAAATTGAAGAGGACGATATTCAAATCAATTCGCAGCTCAGTAAATAAAAAAAGAACTTCCGTTGCCAACTGTCGTAATTGCTGTAAAAATAATTTGGCTTCATTTCATTTTCATTTTTTATATTTCATTCATGCATACATACGAAACTCGATAGTCCAAGGACTCGTAAACAGTTTCATTGAACTTCCAATCAGAGATCCTTCCCATATGACAATCATTTCTAAAATTAAAATAGATGCAATGGTCTCTGTATCTGGAAATTTTATCTGGCTACACTTATATCGCTGGCAAAATTCAAAAAATTAACGAACAAAAAATATTTTCATTTACAATTAATGTGTTCTGAAGACAAAGGCTAAATCGAATGCATCTCCTCTTTCAGATACAAACTGGATCGTCAATTACAAGAAGTGGATTCTACGCCAGGAGTTTCAGAAGGTATACCTATACGCAGTTGAGTGTTTCTTTATGAACTAAAACTCAACTCCTTAAACTTTTACAGAATGGGGCTCCGGGTGGAATGGACCAGACTTTATAGTCGAAGTACAAGAGACTGCATTGAACACAGACCTACGTCACGGAGATGCCGCACTGAATTCAACAAATCACACAGAAGAAGGTACGCAATCAGACATTTAAGTATAATGTCACTAAAAAATTAGATTAAGCTCACTTTATCGCTTAAAGGACCACCTAAAAAAATTGCGTATAATGCTACCAGATGTAATGGTGTAATTAAACTACAATCAAGCGAACGCTAAGAAAACGTGTATCAAGCAAGCGTTTCACGTTGTTACCATTTTTGTGTAATATCTCGTAAAGTGGAAGCGTTGTGTTCGCTCATAAAACTTCATCTCCATCAAATGGACAGGGGCAAATAAAATCATCATGACTATGAATATCCTGCGCTATATAATTACATGGGCACAGTTCACAGAAGCTCTTCTGCCACAGATAGGTGTCAGCACCATATGCCGTTGGAAGACTTATAAATTAATTTCAAGCTTTAAACGTTTAACTTCTCCTCATGAATAATTCAAACAAATTTCCGATTTTTGTATCATTTACAGGTCCAAAAATCATCGTCCGCACAGAGGAGGTTTTAATTGTTGGTCTGGTGCTGATGCTGTGGGTAGGGGCCATCGTTTTGTTCTTTAATCGGTGGGGGAAAATCCGCATGTTAGAGCCGTATCAGCCAAAGTTCCAGCAGCAGCATAGGTCTTCCTGTCCACTAGTCGACTTGGACTCGCTACAATCACATCCGGTGAGTATGACAGGCTGTGGTGTGGGTGTTCTACTTTGCATAATTCAAATTTAAATATACGAGAGTGTGTTTCACATTTCCATAGAAGTTTATAATTGCGCAGGGTGGTCTATCTACACGTTTTCACCATAAAAATAGAAAGAGACTTACGCTTCACATAATATAGGTACTTTAGGAATTATAATATGGTCGAGTCTGGTGCGTATCATGTCAATCTCTATTCGTGAATGTAGTACAAAAATTAGTCAGCTTTGAATATTAAGATTCTCACCGTGCTTTCACATAATTAAATATAAATGTTTATATCCTTGGGAACTTGTAATCACGAGGGGAGCTGTCAAGGAAATTTGAAAATAATCTTTGGCTTCTGATGTGTCGAAAATAAGAAGGGTCTCATGAAAGAGACTACGTATTCATTTATTAAAAGAAGAAGACTACGTATTTATTTTTTAAAAGATAAGCTCTAGAAAAGCTTAGACAAATAGGACAATACAGAACATGTCAATACCGCACAAAAAAACATATGTTTGCGAATGAGCTTTGCTTCAAAAAATATGTTGGACGATCCAGTTTTTAATACAATGTTCGCAGAAATAGTGCAAAAATTTCCCTAAAAGCTAGAAATTTCTGGCAACACTGTTGCTTCAATGTGAGAGCAGCTTTAGGGAAAGTGAGATGGATTTTAAGCACAATTAAAATTAATTACTTTTATACCATCTGAATTGAGAACTTTTCTTATGGCAATTTTACTGTCAGATTTGTGTGTTGGGAATCCGAACCTGAAACCCTATACCTATACTATAGTAGGTAGTTCATATTCACATCTGATATCCATCATATCATTAAGAAAGAATGCAACTTACCTCTCTAAATAAATATGTAAAGGGTGGACCAAATACAAGTTTCTTTTTAAAAATGCAATCAAATGAACAAAATTAAATTTTTTCCATATATTATTGCTTTATTAGTAAGAGCAAACGTTCCCATTAATTATGGAACGAATTGGCCTTAAGTGCTTGAATCGTTGCCGGATTGTTGGCATAACATTGGTCCTTTACCCACAAAAAAGTCAAAAGTGGTCAAACGTTGTTCCCAGCCTCATTTTCGAAGAAAAATGGTTCAATGATGTCACCACTCCACAATCTGCACCAAACTGACACTCTTTGTGGATACATTGACTTCTCGACAACAACGTGCAGGTTTTCCGAGCCCCAGACGCGGCAATAATAAGTAAATAAATATCTAATCACTACCGAAATGTCGTGTCGATCTTTTGGTTTTGACTAGTAGGTATTAGATGGAGTTTATTTCCTTGTGTCTTTTTAATTTTATTTAAACGTCTATACTTAAGGTCACTCAAAATATACAATTATGTATTATTAAATATTTGTATTTATTTCATTTCAGAGAGCATCCGTATCCAGAATGTCAATGGGTTACGCTGGTCAATTAAATATACCGGCGTGTAAATTTGCCACATATAACCCTACTATATATACAAAAGGTAAGCAAAGGTTACATAAAATTTGTTAGGACAGGTATTTATACGTATGTGTTTTGAATGGTTCAAGAGTACAGCACCAGTTAGTGTAAGGTACTAACGAGTAAACATACAATAATATAACCTTTACAATACCCGGCCCCAACAATTTTAAGCAGGCAATGAAATGTGAAAAAAATCCACTTATTTTTCAGGAGTTAACTAAATTTTTAGGGACTTCCTGAATCCTGAGATGTAGGTCTATTAGGTACGCACCATAGTACGTATTACCGTAGTACATAGGTACCTACTCTTAAACGGCTTGTTGTTTTTTTAACGAACTGTCCTCAAATTAAATCGATTTGCCGGTTCCAGTGCGAATTGGGCACACCGAAAATTATTAATGCGCATAGGAATTCAAACCCGGCAAGATTTAATGGGTAAATATATTTGCACTTAATTGCATGTTTAAAGTAATGTGCATGATTATTGAAAAGTTTTCCTGAAATTTTAAATCGCCACAATACATGACACCTTTGCCGACGAAGAAAATGACCTTGCACTCGTACCTACATAATATTCCACAACACAATGCAACGAAACCGTTTACCTACGGACTTTGCTTGTGGACTGCAATGTGTATCATCTTCCTGTGAGCGTTGGCATGGTGATATCCCCCCCAGCAAGGAAATTCTTAGAATAGATCGAAAATACAAGTAAAACAGAAATATATTCGTTACCCCAACCCAACCACAACGCAATACATTGCATTATCCTTGCGGGAGACTGGTCGTTATTTTACATCACAAAATCTTATTCAGAAAGAAATACTGTCTGAAAGCAGTGGATAAAGGATAAAGTATCTGCAATGAAATTACTTTTGGGAAATATTTAGTAACTTAGTTTTATGGCGTGGTTGAGTATAAAATATTTCAAGGAACTATTGTACATTTAACCATTTTCCATTGAGCATAGATATCCCTTAAATAACTGATTGCATTATAAAAAAATGCCACCATGTCCTTACACTGTTGTTTAGTTAATTATTGGAATACAACTGATTTGTGCTCAATTTAAAATTAAATGAGAACCTCATGCATACATACAATAACAAATCTCTATACAGTATTATAGTATGCCGTATATCAAAGCCAAGTTCTCTAGTAAAGGCACTTACGCTTTTTACAGGAACAAACTCAGGCTGTTGTCGACCCCCTCTAACTTCGGAACCAATTAAGCCAACATTTTTAAACTTGAAACATTTACCAATCTCATTGAAAAGGTCCACCTCACCAAATTTCATCTCTATAGCGTTAGTGGTTCTCAACATACAGGACTTCAAAAATCGCAAAAACCGTAACTGACTCACTCATTCACTCACTTATGATGATCATCAAAATTATGAAGCACTTCCGGCCATCCTAGAATTATGAAATTTGGCAGAATGCTATATCCTGTGGTGCATGCACTGGGGAAAAGTCCAAAACATAAGAATTTTAAATGTTAAAAAAAAATTGGTAGGTTTACTTGGCAAGTTTTTCGTTTATAACTTCATTATATCTTGAAATATTTTAGAATTTCAAAACTTGACCAGTGAACCTACCAATTTTTTTTTAACATTTAACCTTCTTAAACTAAGAACTTGACATACCTTTAGATCTCATTACTTTTCGTGACTGACTAGTTACGCTAGCGTTCCCACTTCAAATTTACGAAAGCGTAGTGCCGAGATGAAGAAAACGTAGTGTTTCGAGCTAAATCGTAGTGAAATATGAAAAATTATTGCAATCTCCATAATGTTTTAGTTTTACGCCAAGTACGACTTAACTTGAGGGTCGATTCTCGTTCTATGATACTGTGAAGTGAAAAGAGTTCTCACAAGTTCGCGCTTAATTCGATTCTCAGTCTATGAAAAAATAAAACAAATGTCCGTTTTTTTTTCATATTATCACAGCCGTTTCATTTGTGAAGAAGTGTGAAAAACGGTGCCATGAAATAAAGTCTTATGCAAAAAGGTCTAAAACGTAATTTTGGACTTTATTGCACTTTCAAAAGTGAAATAAAGTCCAAAACGCGTTTTGGGCTTTATTGCAATTTCAAGAGTGCAGTAAAGTTTTTGGACATTATTGCACTCAGCTATTTAAAAGAAAAAGAAACCCCTGCAGCATGCCCCCCATACATATTCTACTGTTCAATTTGTTTGGATTTTATTTCCACTTCGATTTGGACTTTATTGCACTTTCAAAAATGAAATAAAATCCAAAACTCGTTTTGGACTTTATTGCAATTTCAAAAGTGCAATAAAGTCTAAAATTACGGTTTGGACTTTTTTGCATACCTAAGACTTTATTTCATGGCACCGCGAAAAACATAGACAAGGCTCTATGACTCACAATGGAAACGAAAAATAAGCGCGGACAAAGGGATTCAGAAACCAAAAATATCTACATATTTAATCGAATAGTATCTAGAGAATAGCCCCGATTTGGCCAATGAAAAGTATTCTACCTTGAAAAGCTCGAAAATTACAAATTAAATTAAATTATTTATCACTTCACAGTCACAGAACGGAAATCGACCCCTTGTGACCACCATTATTGCGCTGAAAAGTGAATTAGTTAAATTAATCGCCCTGTTGTGAATGCGTTCAGACAACTTTTCCAAGGGAAAACATTTTAGAAATCAATATTATTATTTACTGAAGGAATTTTATACAAGAAATATATGGATAAGAAGTCGAACGGAAAATCGTATTGTTTCCAAATTTTTCGTAGTGACGTAATGATTTTGTCGAACTAAGGCAAAATCGTAGTGAAACATTACGATCGTAGTGAAAGTGGGAACGCTACGCACCTAATTTTTGTTGAGAACTTGGCTCTTTTTTTACGTTTATGTTTTTGATGTGATATCTGTATACCTATACTAGCTGACCCGGTTCTAGAGATATAATATTTTAAATGTTTTTTTTTTTTTTGTGAGCTGTGCCACGCCCCATTGTCCAATTTTGACCAATCTTCACAGGTGCACGTCTGGAACAATACCTAAGATTATCTGTAAATTTGGGATCAATCAATTCAGCAGTTTTCGAGATATAAAATTTTGAATGTCTCTTTGTATGTGCGGTGCCACGCCCCTTTGTCCAATTTTGTCCAATCTCCTTCAGTGTATACTCCTGTGCCAATACCTAAGATTATCTGTAAATTTGACCTCAATCGAATCAGCAGATTTTGAGATATAACTCCTAGGTTCCACATTTCACTTTCACTCGAAATAAAATCGGAATTGAATTTTTGTGTTCTACATTTCACTGTATTCGATTTCCATTTCAAAATTTTCGGAATTGAGACAAAGTGAAATTGTGATTTCGAAAAAATTTAGGAGTTTCCGAATCGCTCGAAATGCAGAACACTGGAAACGAATTCACTCGATTTGCAATTTCGATTTCACTCGATTTCTGGAACCTAGCTGTAAGACTTTGAATGTTTTTTTTGTATACGTATCCGAAAACAAATCAGGATCCATTTTTATATATATATAGATATGTATAAACAATTCAATTTATGTACTTACGAAAGTGGTGATACATCATTATTCGTTACATCCTCAGGGAAGGAAAAATATTAAAATGTTTCAATATGTTCTTCTCTTGATAGAAATATGAGATTTTAAATGGCAAAGTGTTTCCATTAGTGAAACACACAAATGCATCACGTTATTACATTGCAAACTTCCATTACAAAAATCAATCTCCAGGTTAAGTGCTATGGATGTATGTATGGAGGTATCCGGAACGTCAAAGGAATGATAGATTATTTTTGAAGTAAGAAGCAAACTTTCAAACTTTATGCAAGGGAAATTTAAATTGGTGCAGACAATTTAAATTGACAAAGAACTGATATCATCTGTCTTTTGAAATTCAAGGGACACGTATGTGTATTAGCTATCTACGTGTAAAAGTATAAATTAAATTCAAATGAATTCAACCGCAAAATGTTTATCAGGGCCAGACAGCCCAACTTTCCATAACTAAGATTTAATTTCACAATAGCGATAAGCAAGCCTTTAGAAAAACATACCCACCTAAGAAAAATCAGAAGGTAAGAGAAAACGTGGTAGTAAAAGAAAAGAGCATTAAAGACCAGCTGAGGCCCTGAGGGCCCCATTAACGAGTAATAAGCGGGCATAGGAAACAAAAAAGAGATGCGTATATTCATAAAGTTCATATAAGAAAATTAAACACTTTGGGAACTTTGAATTCTAATTTATTAGTTCCTTATAATTAATGGTTGAAAGGATGCGACTTGCCTCGTGGTTGTTCAAAATGCAAAAGAGGACGAGAGCAAGAATGTTCCATTTTAAGTTAAATTTCATTTTGACAATCGGAAATGAAACGTGCTGCCAAACTACAATTTGTTTAACGTAAACGTAACAGTAACGCCCAGATATGTACTCTCACTATGAATGTCTAATTTAGGCTGTTGCTATTCGCCCGTTGTTCGAGACACGGGTACGTAACGAAATGTCAAAGTTTATATTGCGTCAAATTGGGGTATGTGGCTCGCTACGCTCGCGGCAAGGACTCTAAACTCCAGTATAATCATTTTCGGACATAAGGCCGTACGTTTAGGATCAAACTTAATGAAAATAGGATTACGTTACGTTGATTACGTACCCGTGTCTCTAAAATCGGTAAAACGTCAGTTCAGTACAAAATCTGTCAAAATGAACGGGCGAATAGCCACTTCGTCTAATTTAATGTAGTTATTATAGTCAATTCTATTCCATGTTAGCTAATAGCTTCATAAAGATAGACTTTGACGTCGGCCCCACCCACCTGGTTTTTGAAAAATTGTCAAATTTTCATAAATAGCTATCCTATTTAATTAATATTTTAGTACCTACATATTATTGCAGTAATAACTTAAATGTATTAAATTGTTGATTTAAGTAGCATCTGATATGGCGGGTGGGTTCATAAATAGACGACCACCGTTGATCACTGCTCGATATTTAATGAGACTTTGGCATCAACTTTGCGGTACTCAATTGTTGGAACTTCCCAGATCAATTGTGCTTATTTTACCTCCCGATGGTACCCGGGTACTTGATCGGCGATCATTTGGATGTTTGATTTGTCATGCAGGGCATACTTAGGCAATAAGCTATATCGACAATTCGACACGTTAGTGAACGTCTTATGACAACCCGCACCGAGACTAAATTCGAAAAACATCAGGCTAATAAGCGCTAGCGCCGCACAAAGGAAAAATATATAATGCTATGAAAAATTATTTCTACGACCTCCTCGACAGGCATATGAGCAATATCCTAAGTACGATCTTAAAGTTTTACTCCGTGATTTCAAAGCAAAGCTGGGTAATACAATCGGAAAGGATAGCCTATTTATATGACACCACGCTAAGGCTAGGTGAGATTGCTGCGGGACGTGATGTTACTATAGCTAAGGGCACGCGGTGTCCTAACATTCATAAATAAACATGGCTGTAGTCTGATCAAAAACTGTCAGCCAAATTGATTATGTTGCCATCGACGACGTAGGGCATTGCTATACAGTGTTCTAGATGTACGAACTTTTGCGAGCTGCCAACATAGACTCGAACCATTGCCTTGTTGTAGCTCAGGTATATCTGCGTATATCTCAGGCTCCATAATAATGAAGAAACACTGTGAGGAGATTTAATGTGGAACGGTAGCAATCGCTAGAAACCGCCAAAGCTTTTGCCAATCGATTATCGGTCAACCTATACTTAGCAGCATACCACCCTTCATCAAGTGGCAAAGACCAATGGTATAAATGCCTACAAACCTACAATTTCAAAAACTGCCTGTCATTAATGTCGAAATTTTTGGCATACACATTTTTTCCAAATTTGAAAACACAAACATTTTCTGGCATTAAAAAAAAATGCTGGCGTAATTTCCGGGTCAATCTTTACTGCGGATATGGAAAAACCACTTCTGCAGACTGCCAAACGATTAGGACGACAAAAATGCTGCTGTTAGGTAGAACGAACCATTTAATCTGGACGATGAAAGCTAAGACTTCCGTCTGCACGCCCAAAACCTCTACCTGTGTTCCTCCTGCATGGTGCCATCATCAAGTATTGGAAAAAAAGTTAACTCCGATGATAACTGTATAACTGCAACGAGAACCAGCATCTCATTATATAAGGTAGATTGAACCAATGACGCCGTACCGTAAGACGTCGCTATCCTGTCTTCTTCAGTCATCAATAACTCAAATTTTAACCCTAACCACTTTGGTTAACGACATTTTTTTTAAAGAACGAAAGCCAAATGAAGGCCTTTATCTTAGCTGTCAAGATATGTTGGTGGTTAGGATTGAACTCGTAGATTTACTGCTAAGAATAACATTTATATTGCTGTAATATATCTAGAGACATATGTACAGTGAGCGTCAAAAGTGAGTAAACACAAATGCTCTTTTATATTATCTTTAGGGTTTTGAAAATGTTCTTAAAAACCAGCGATAAAATTAACAAAAAGTATTTCAGTTTGACAGGACAAAATACTAGATATTTAAACACAAATATATCCACGCTCTAAAGACAAGTGAAAACATCATTTTGACGGTCGCTGTATGTCAGTTACATATTAAACTATTTTTTTTTTTGCGGTGTGGGGGACAATAAGCGTATAGATATGACTGTTATGAAAATACTTCTTAGTTCAGGTACAGCATCAAATGGTAGGTCCCTCCGATTTGTGTCAAAAATACAATTTTCAGTTTTATTCGTATTATAATTTGTCATCGCTTAGATAATGTTTTCGTTAATATAAATTATTGACATAAATATAATATTTATTCAATTTTCTCTTGCAGCCTATCCAACATACACACGACCTCGCCAAAATTCGGTTTTTGTTGGTCCACAAGTTTTGCTGCCAAAGCCGCCGCGAAAAACAAGATCAGCCATGGACCTACACTCGATGGTACTAGACGAGTCGGCGGAACATGTATAAATTACATAAATGGAAAGCTTCTGTAAAAATGATCTATAGAAATAGGTATTAGCAAAACCTTTTCTAAACACTAACATAATATCTAAACTCGAGTGGACCTAAAATACAAAAAAAATTTAAAGCTTTAAACTAAACTAGAAGTTCTATTTATAAAAGAAACAATTTTGTATCTCTCGGAAAACCTTTTTACATTGGTCCTACATAGAAATGATAATTTTACAAGCCGAATCCACTAAGGTAGTGGGTAGTGGCAGGAATAACAGAGGGACGAACACAAAGAATTATTAGAATAAGTATACTGAGGATTTCCTTTTTGAAATCCTTTTATTGTGAGCAAAGGACGAAATTTGTAATTCTCATTTTATCCGTTATTGAAATTAGGTGTTTTCTTAAACACAAAGGGAAACAACAACAATGTCAATGACTTTTTTTTATAAATTTTTTAACGTTAAGAATTATCCATCCATTTGCTATGCATAAAGCTTTGTCGACTGCTGTGACGGTGCCAGGCTATAGCTTACCACAGTTTTTAATGTTATTTTGTAGTCTGTCTAGTCAGTAAATATGCAGAGACTACCATGCCAATCTTAATATCATGCCTATTGGAAAATGGTGTTCAAAAGGATTTTCTTTTGGTAAATTTAAATATACTTGTGCGCATCAAAAATTGTTAATGCGGCTGAGCTCTCTCATCCACCTCAAAATATCCTTAATTAGAAAACCCGGTCCCGGATGGCCAATTCAATTGCCACAGAAAGGATTTCCAAAGCCAGTAAAGTCTGAAAGTGAGAGGAGACCTCTTGGTCGAATACTTAAGGCATTTAAAATCCTTAATGCTCACTGGTTGTGACACTCTTGCATTTTGGATTCATTGTGTTAAGTTGATTGGCCATAAATAAATATATGTATTAAGATTTATTGAATTAGAAGTTTTTTTTGTTGATGAGGAATGATTTTTATTTAAAAGTGCCATCATATTAATTGTAAGTCAAATGACCTTCATACCAGTTGGGTTGAGTTTTGTTGATTTATGTGCTCGTTTACGACACGGAATATATTGTCATAAAAAGGACAACAAAATGAAATTTGTCGTCGAGTTTGTAGTCTGACCATACAACATATATTATGAAGATAAAATTTGCAAGGCACGTCCATATCTAATTTCGCAGCATTAATAATAGAGTGACATTCTCATGCTCTTGTGTCTTGTAAGTACGTGAGCTGAGGAGTGAACATGAATGTTAGACTGAAAGAGATAAATTGATGAACCTTCAAACAAGTACGAGCGGACGTTTAGGAAAATATTTTTTTTTTTCGATATATGCATAAAGCTTTGATAAGCAGGCATTTTGTCGATATTGGTGAAGCGTGTGCATATTGGGAACTTGGTTCATTGAGGAGAGACCAGTGACTCACGTGCGAATTTGGTCAAATTTACTTGCATATGAATTTCGACATCTATTAAAGTACATATACCGTCAAATAGAATGTTTATATTTTTGTGGACTTACATTATGGAAAATTATTATAAAAATGTTTATGGTTTTACTTTTGATCTCCGGATCTGCGGCCTTCGTAAATCAGGTTTGATAATTTTCTCTTCTAAGGAGCTTGTCAGGTGAATTACCTACCTACTCAGGTAAATGAATAGAGCAACAAGTCCTATCAAAGTGCTATCTTGGCCATATTTTGTAAATATTGACAGGTGCCAATTGTACAAGTTTGTCACTCTTGTTTGATAAATTTTCATAAAATATTGACATGGTGACAATTTTGTCATTGTCATATTTTGATAAACTTGTCGTATGTCTTACTTAGCAGGAGTGTGATTCCTTCTTGTGGGATGCTTTTTGCCGAAATGTGCTTCGCAGAACGATATTTATTAAATAAAACAACGAACTTTCTTCAACGTTATAAAAGATTGAATTTATTTAAATTGTACCGGAATCGCACTGCGTCTGCATTTTTCAACTACTTCAACTAGAGAATGTTCAATTTAAGCGGCATTCTCATCTTACATTTTAGTAATAATTACTCTTGTACTAAACTTAGCCTTTAGCTACTCAATTTGCAATTCTAAATAGTAACCATAATCTTAATACTAATCCTAATTTTAGTACTAATACAAAATTATAAATTCAAACTCAACTATCTATCCATCCTAATATCTACTAATGTTAATACTAATCTCTATCTTTATATAATGTACATAATTCTTCTGTACGTGTTTGTAACCGAACTCCTTCTAAACGGCTGAACCGATTTTAATGAAATGTTGTATGTGTGTTTGAGTGGGTCTAAGGATGGTTTAGATTCACAATTGGACCCGGTAGGTGGCGCTGCGATCCGATTCCATAAAATTTCAAATAATAACCACTCAACAATAAAAAATAAATAAAAAGCAAGAAGCTCATACATTTCTCGACACTATATAGGAGCTACACTCACAGAAAAAAATGCTCTGCGTAAAATTTACAAATTTTAATTGTAACTATAGTCATTAAAATTTAATAGTAAATTTCGCTTATTTGTTTTACTATTTTCAATTGTAAAATTTTAAATTTTATGGATAGGTTCCTCAACGCCAACTTGGTTATGTAGGTATCCATTTTGTGAAGAATTTCAATATTTTAAACTGTATCCCGACTTCGTTTGTCTGGAAAGCTTCGATTCTGATGTCACAATGCAAGAAATACATAAAAACACAAATTTAAAAAAAAAAAAAAAACGAAAACAGTAAAACTAAACAATTTGCAATTAAAATAATAAATTAACCAAATTTGCTATTTAAATAATTGTAAATATGTAGATGGTTTTACAATTCGGATAGTAAAGCCTTTAAATTTTTTTCTGTGTGTGTGAAGTTGTAAAATTGTAGACATTGAAGTGCATTGTCCAAACAAACAACTGCCCGAAGTGTGGGTAGGATTCCTGGGCACACGTCTGAGGAAATAACGGTCGAAGCAAACGGAGTACAGAATCAGTCCGGACATATCGGTTAAATAAAACGGCCGCAGATCAATTGACGGACAATGGAAATTGAAAATGTACGAGCACGCAAAACAACGTTTGCCGGGACCGCTAGTACAAAATTACAAATAAAAATTCAGATTCAACTATAACTATCGTGCATCAACTCCGTACCGTACCTTACCTTTGTAAATCCATCTTACTCCTATTAGGAATATTCACTCACCCTCCAGTTACTAATTGTTCTGAGCAGCCAAACGAGGACAAACAGAAATCGATGTCCAATAGGGGTTTTCTATCGATGTCTATGTCAAATCGGTGGATCAATATTTCCAAATTGTATTGTCCACTTTTGGTATGAACATCGACAGATAATAGTATTATTATTACTCATCCCATCACGTACTTGTAATATACATCAATTTTTATGATTAGTGTGTGTTGTTCATGCAACCCCCAAGCGCGTCCGAATAGATTGCCTTAAACGTTTTCTTTTGTAAATTGAGCCCTTAAGCGATTGACGACAATTTACTACAAAATCCACTTGACGCACAGCTCCAATGCACACAATAGAAATACTCATCTCTTGCTAGGTTATAATGCAAATCCCATTTGCAAGGACAAGGATATCATAAAATAAAATAAACTTTGTCTCTTTTCAAAACAAACATCGGATGAGCATATAACTTTTCATTGCTGCTGATTAAGTACCGCACACCAAGGAACATTTGGCCATACCATATGTATACGACACTGGAATGGGATAGGGTCTCTGTTGGAAATGTCATAAATTTGGGGAAAATGTTCTTTTTACGAGGTCCTTACTCGGCATGCTCTCGCATTTTGCTATTCCGTCAGAGGTCAGAGTAGTGCCAGATTCGATAGTTGGTAAGCAGTAGAGTTGCTCGTTGTATGGTTTGTTTTGAACGGATCTGCTAGAAAATCGTTGATTCAGCGGCGATATTCACATTTTAATCACGTTTCACTTTTCAATCGAATAAACAGTCCAATTGAATGGGTTCATATATCCCGGTATAATGATATCACGCGGGTATTCTCATAAATTGGGAATATTAGGGTGCATATTAAATGTATCTAGCAGAATGAGGACATGGAAGCCAGTCATGTAGTTATGCACTTGAGCGACCGACCCACCGATGTATCAAAGTGGTAGAATCACCTTGGGATATGGGTGGTGCTGGCTGTGACAGTAACTTGATTTGTGCCAGTTTTTTTATTGAACGAAGATATCCGTTCCCATATCCTTGCGTGAAGGTTTTATAGAGCACGTTTCAAATCACTATAGATTGTGAGATATGGGATTGAGGGAGATAGGGTCTGAAATGTCGAGGGGGGTTGAGAGAGGGAGTCGTACTCCATAATGATCTGAAACTCACTATTAAGTATTTTCCTAAGCCCAAGGGCATTCGTTACGATGCGTAACCTTTCACCGCACCTGTGTTATGGTTTGGTTAGTGGTTTCAAATTGACTGCTACACCCACTCTAAGGACATTAAGAAAATGATTAGTGTTGGGGTACCGTATAGCTCCTTTAGGCTATGGCATACTTTTAATAAATTCAGAGTTAAATGCGACCGACGACCGACTCTTGGGCTTGCGTTTGACATCGAGAGTTTTTTTAAATTGTTCATTTGCGTTTTAAACATGATTTCTAATTGTCCAAGGCCTATAGACATTGAATATAAATTAGTCTGCAATTATTCCCTTCATTTTCGAAATTCAATTGAATGGCGACAGAGCGAAGACTGTGCAAACGTGGCGGAGATGCTTTTTTAATGGAGTGGCATCTTGGTAAAAGTTGTGACAGACAAGGTTAACGACATTTTATAATAATTTTGCCAGCTTCCAATGGGATGTTCTTAAGACAACGATGTTATGAGTTATTGTTTGGGAACGACAGCATATGGCTTATTTCGTCGTTGATAAGATAAGAGGATATATTATTTCTAATATCGACGTGTAGGGTTTGACAAGGATTTGCTTTCGTTCGAGTTTAATGATATTTGGATATTTTCATATTGTTGACATTTCAAAAGTAGGTACGTCAGACATAAAAGAAAACAATATTAGCATAAATGTCGCAAGGGAGTTAAGGAGAGTTTTTTTTCATTGACAGTGCACGCACGGTGGTTTAGGTGTTACGAGTGTTTAGCTGTCTGTCAACTTTTTGATTAATTATTAATTTATTATCTGATACGTGCTAGGAGATCAATGTTAAAGTTTGGCAGTTAAAATTCAGCACCTATGGCCTCAAATCTTTCACAAACGGTGGGTTTGATGAAACTTAAAATTGCATAAAACTGCATTTTAAATGTTCACTGCAACGGGATATATTTTTATATTTTAAAGGCAACTTAAATCCCGTAGGTACATAACACTCGGTTCGGAATCGGCGAAATTGGTAGATCGAGGTGTAGTTGTTATAATATTAGTATATTAGTTTTAAGTAGAACATTGTGCCAATTAAAAGGCCTTTACGTAAACATTTTCTTGAGGTACGTCAAAAGGAAGTCGTTTAGCTTTAAGATCTGGTAAATGTGTTTTCATCAAAGCGACTGTTTGGACTGAGTTTGGGGTGCCAACTCGTATATAGAAGATCTCTTATTGCACCATATTGCCGCCAATATACCAATATGATGAATCGTGGTCTGACTGGAAGATTCTTTTAAATAAAAAAGCTCAAAACTCAAAGATTTTAAGCTCGTTGATGATTAAGGAAATACAAACACACTTCCAAAAGCCTATCAATTTTATCAACAGCTTTTTAAAACAACTTCTTTGCTGCATTGCCAAAATGGTTAAACAATTAAATCTTCCTTTTGAAATTAACAACAAAAGAAGTGTTTAGATCGTACAAACATTTAACAGCAAGTCAAACCAGTAAGACAATTATCTTCGACTATGCCGAAGCTCAAATACCCGGTACTATATTATTGTAAAAATAGAAAAATATTTTAGTATTAAAAAATTATAAAATTATAGATATATTTGTATTCGACCAAGCTAATTTTTTGTTAAAAAAATTTAAATATTATTAAAACAATATGTGCAAAGTTTAAACTTCCTATCTTTACTGTAGCTATTTAAATTTAATTTTTAACATCAAATAGCTATATATTTTGTATGGGAGGTAGTAGTAGTTTTCATCTGATCTTGCTCATCTTCGAACTTAGCCTCAGTTTGGTGGATAAAAGCTTACGTACTAAATTTCAAGTCTTAAATTACGGCCGTAATCGTGCGGACGGACAGACGGACATCGCTAGATCGACTAATGAAGTGATGTTGATCAATAATATATATAGTTTATCATACCTACAACGCCTCCTTATGTGCGTTACAAATGGAAGGTCAAAGTGAATATACCCTCACCACAGTGTGGTAGATACCGGGTATAAAAACGTGTGAGTGCATAAGTTAAAAAGATTTTGTCGAAAGCTCAATGTTTAGTGCGATGTGAAAAGGGTTGCAAGGTGGTTAATTGTTATTAGCAATCGGAGATACTTATTTATCTTCAGATTGCAGTGCACCATTACCTGGCGCGTTTTTAAAAAACCCAGCCACTGATGCTCTGTTGATTGCAGTAGGTTATAATTTACATGAGAACTTATATTTATGCTCAATACATAACATATCTTAGTACGTATATAATAACCATATATGCTAATATAAATTTCTGTGATTAATTTTTTTTTTTTTTCATTAACACACAAATGTTGTTTCCCTTCGTTATATGCTCAAAATACATTGGTCCGTATTCACTGTTCTATGTAGGTAAACCAGACTGTAATTCATAGAAAATTTAAAAATCTAAGCCCTAAGTAGTTTTAGTTATTTTAAACGTAAGAAAAATTGTGAATAAAAACATAAGAACAAACTCGCATCGTTATGAACTATGTAGCTTCCTAAATCAAGTAAATAAATTCCCCTACCCCACAGATTCAGACTCGTGTCTAACTAAAAAAAAGCTGAGAAATTCCTCATGAATAGGTTTCTATTTTATCCAATATTTGTGCTAACTTAGGGCTTAAATAATCTCTTTGAATATGGGCGAATGGACCTAATTAAGAAAATGTATACTCAAAAATATAATATTTTGGGGGAATTACCTACAACGAATCCTTAAATTTATATGCCAATGTGTTGACTATAAGGTTATTGGGTTAGAATTTTTCAAAATGGATGAAAAAAAAAAAAAAACTATATTAATCTGAAACCTTACGGATCAAAAAATGTTAACGTTATCTATCTCTGAACTTTACTCTTACTAAGTACTTATATTTACGATTTCTATGTAACTTTTTATTTTTAAGCTTAAAATCCTTCTTCAAATACTATTTCATACTTATCAAAAATTTACTACTATGTATACTATATTTTAGTGTTAACTATTAAATTTTATTAAATTTGACTTCGACTTACCTACATTAAACGTCTTAAATGAAACGTTAAAATCTTAAAATTCTATTAGATGTTAGCATGATCTATTAAGTAGCAGGAAGAAGTTAACATTTTCTGTAAATATAACTGTAGTTTTTGACACACTGAACAAAATGGATCAATATATTGAATAAATAAAATCTCAGAGATTACAAATATTTTTTACTGTAACTCAAACAAATATGTTGTTATTCTTTTATAACAAGTTGAATAGGAAGATATAAGAATAAATAAAATTTAATAAAAGTAAGATATTTAATGATAACAACAAGAAAAATATGAAAAATATCAGTAGAAGTTTTAAATTTTTTTTAAAAATTACTTAAATGTAAACTACGTTTATATACATTAAATACAAATAAATAAACATAATTTATAATCCAGAATTGTTTGTATATGATTTTTATTTGATTAAAATATTGCAGTCGAACCACTTCAAATTATGTATGTAACTCATTCATGTGCCTAAAATGGCAAGGAAGTTCGTACACCAAACTCGTATAAATTAATTGCCTCAACCCTTTCACCTATATATAGACCGATTTCAATTTCGTAAAACAATTGCTATACAAAATCGGATAACTGGACTGATATGGCCTGGCATAACATCAGAAGGACAGAACTTTAAAATGAGTTCATTGTTATGCGCAAAATGGGATAAGGATATAGAAATGTGTGGGCGCACTAAGCATTCTTGGGAACCTGCACACATGTGTCCCAATACAGAAAATAAGCTCACCAAAAACACAGCAAAATCACTGGGCAAACATCCTGATGGTTAAGAGTTCCGTTGAATCAGGTGTCAGCAGAAATAAATAGAGCGAAGTCGACAAACAACAGACAAGAGCAACCAATGGAAAACCAAAAATCCAAGTTATGTTGAAGTTTTGAATTTCATATATTTCCTGACGATTTAACTAGCACATTAAACGAAATGGAAACTGCCGAAAGCGAAAATGTTTCCTGGCAGTAATATGTTTTTTAAGAAAGGCCCATAGCTCGGGTTCGAATAAGAACTTCACAGAGAAATGGGCCCATTTGAAAGCCCTTTCGAATTAAGGAGAAGCGCATAAAAGTAATCTCTAGAGGGATTTGAAGTTGAATGCTCCCTTGGAAGCATCCATATAAATAAATCAACGTAACTTTATTGTTGTAGGAGGCTGCAGGATATAGACTATGTGTTTGGGTGGGGCTTTTCGATACACACTTTTATTCGCACGGGGATGGAAAGAGTACATATGTAAATCTAAAATTTCTTAGGTGGATAATATTTGACACTCGCAGATACAACAAGTAATTTACAAAGCTGTGTTATTGTATGGGACAATACTATGTGAAACGGATTGTCTGCTGTTGAGTTACGACTAAAATAATATTATGTGGGATATAACTTAGATATGTCACGATGCGATAGGATATAAAGGGTTCTTTTTAAAATGGGAAGACTATGATTTAAATCTAGAGATGGCAGTATATTATGCAAACTTATTCTTTGTGGCAGTTTTAGTTTTATTACCTATTGGTTTGGTGTCATAATTCATAATAGCTGTAAATAAATAACTATATAATCAGTGATAAAGTTGTAAATTGTTAAATGGTGAGTTTTGTTTGTGGCCTAGGATTTGGCGAGGGTCTTAATAAGCACTGGATGTTACTGTTTGGCATATATCAGTGTATGTTTAGGCGAGGAAAGTTACCCACCGCGCAAATCTTAAAAAAAACACAGGATTTCCAGATACATAAGAAACGATTTCCACAAAGCCATTTCATTTTTCGTCATTTCCGGCAAACTCATGCAGGATGACGTTGGAGAAACTTGACTGCTTATAGTCAAAGTCAGAAAGAACACCAGCGAATTCTTTTATGTCGAAGAATGTTTACAACTCACAAGTCAAAGTACAATTTTCAAAGTCCGTTAAACTATACATATATGTATTTGTATATATAAAAATGGTGCAAGTGTGTTGTGACTTTATAACTCACGAACGGTCAAACCGAATTCGATTAAATTTTTAGGGTTTGTTCGTATGGTCGTGTAGATGGTTTATCTAAAGTTTTGGTCAAAATTGGACAAAGGGGCGTGGCACCGCCCATACAAAAAAAAATTCAAAATCGTATACCTACATATCTAGAAAACCACCAAATCGAATGAGCTCAAACTTACAGATGATCTTAGTTATTGGCCTTGGAATGGTCCTGTGAAGTTTGGTTAAAATTGGGCAAAGGGGCGTGGCACCGCCCATACACAAAAACATTCAAAATCTTATATCTCGAAAACCGTCGAACCGATTGAGCTCAAATTTACAGACAATCTTAGGTATTATCCTGGGATCGTTCCCATGAAGATTGGTCAATATTGGACAAAAAGGCGTGCCAACCCGGGGCGGGTACAGCTATATTATATAAAAACGTTAGTGTGTATGTAAGTCCGATAATGGCCACTGAACCACTGAAGCTATCCGCCTTCATTCCTATTAAAAAAGAAATAATTGAACAAAAATATTAAAATAAACCTTGAAATATTTAAAATAACTATTTTAGGCAGAACAACGTTTGCCGGGTCAGCTAGTAATATATAAGAATCATTCAGATTTCTATTTTTAAAAACAGCTATATCGATGCCATCTAAATATTTAGAAATGTATTACAGCACTACCTCGATAATGTGAACCTCGAAAATGTGAATTATCCAAAAATGTGAACGGGAAAACCGGAAAAAGTTATCATTACATACTCTGAAATGTGAACTCAAAACCAATTCCTGATACTCCAATATGTGAACTTTTATTTTATAATTTACCCCTATTTGGGTTTAACTGTACGTCCCGTCTGAAAAATCATTAAGTTTAGTTTTTTTAAAGTTAAATTACCTACTATATTTTTGTGTCTTCTCTTTTACTTTTCAAAAAATCAAGTCAGTGATCATTCCAAAAAGCATGAAATGCAACGAATTTGTTCGTATCCAGAAATGTGAACCCCTCGAAAATGTGAACTGCCCATGTTTTAATTAGTTCACGTTATCGAGGTAGTACTGTACTAAAATTTGCCGTAGCATAATTCTACTTAAAATTTATTATTAATAACACAGAAATCGGGTCTTAAATATTCCTAAAATTCAAATTCCTGTGCAATTAGACATACGTGCCCCAACTACTTTGTTTAGTTCCCGAAAGGAAACTAATAATTATAGGTACAATAAGTGCATAAGGGTAGTGGGCTTAGGCCTTATAATGTCCATTCAACCTAGTAAAAGCTTTTCTAATTTTGTTACTTCAATATGTATGCACATCTGGAAACCTTTTAGAATTAATATATTTATTCAAAAGGATATGGTAAAGGTCAGCCGTATTAAACTAAGAGCATTTAATATGTACAAAGGGGATGAATATACCTACATACATTAAATAAATTAATCCGATTACCTTCTTGATTTCCGATTAATTAGTACCTACCTATATATATGATATAAAGTCATGTATTTTATTATATGCAGTGCAGACACACAACTTCTAAGAAAACAAACATGCACAACACACGTGTAATTAGACTCGGATAGAATGCATGGATCATGACCATGAGTGACCATGTAGTGACCACAACAAGTCGCATTATAGACGAATTACTGCATCTAATGAATAGCCCCATTATCGATTGTGTCCTGTCCTGTCATCCAACCAAGAACCAACAGAGTGATTTGCGATTGAGTTTGAGATACATGCTATTTATATGCAAATGTGTCATTGAAGTTGAAGCTTTGTCAATCGGATTTCAGATTTGTGTTTTGAATTTTTAATCAGTCGAAATATGCAAGGAACCTAAGCTTATTCCCTTTACCATAAGAAATCCGTATTACAATGGATGACGGCTCGTTAATAAAATCGATTTCTCTTTATCCAAACTGGCAGGTACTACGACGAGACGTGGCAATTGTAGAGAAAGGTCTCTTGAAAGCATCATGCGACGACAACAGCTTGATTAATGTTACCAGGAAAATGATCACGAAACCTACTTAAGCTCACAAAGTTCGTAGGTACTTTATAAACGGGCCCCCGTTTTATGCATAATCAAATTGAAATAGATGCTCGTGCTGAAACTTATTCGATTTTGGGACTAAGAAGGTACCTACCCAAATATTTCAGCAAATCTCGATTCCTATCGAAGTGTTTATAACAAATTGAAATAGAGCGAGTGGAACTAGTGTCCCATTATCGCCAGACCTCAATCTCATTCACACCAATAAAAACAATTGTTGACCTTGCAAATTCGTAGGTACAGTGTACAGACAAAAATGGGAAATTAATGTGAATGCGAACGTTGTGCTCTCTTTAGTGAACAGCATTTAAAGAGCATTCCAGTCAATTGTATCTATCCGTTCTGTGGAAGAGGATCCAAAACCGATTTATATCCGTTACAAAGTTTCGGTATCAAACCACAAATATATCAAATGGCCAATATCATTGAGTGTCATTTATTCCGGCTAGTGCCAACTCCCATTCGACTGGGAATCTAATTTTCTACGAATGAGCCGCCATAAAATCGAGTGAGCCGACTTGAGCAAGATGATGACTGGGCGGGTTTAAGGACCGTCATAAAGCACGAATAACCCCCTCAAGAGGTGGAACAGGATATAAAATTTACGTTTATCTGTTTTCTGCTGGCAATTTTTCGTCGAAGTTGATGTTTCTCAGTTTTGTCGTTTAGAGGGAGTGCGTACCCGGGCGGTGAAAGCCATTAATCAACTTGGGGCTGGTACGTAGAGTAGGTGGCAATGTGATTGAATATGTGTAATCCGGAAATGCGGCCAAGGACAAATCGATTGTTATGGGGTCTCTATGTCAGTGGAACCATTTGGGGGCTTCCTCCGCTTCAGATTGGCTTTATGTCGCAGTTTTGCAACAGAAACGCTTTCTAGTGTCAATTATTGTGGCAATGTATATATATGTAGTTTTCTGTGTGGTAATTGTCATTAGGACTGGTATAACTTATTATCTGCCATGTAATGGTGATGTATTATGTGTCAAGACAACACATTGCTCTTGGAGAATTCAAGCCGAGTCCAGAACACAAGTAGTTAGTTGAAAAATGATTTTATCATGTACTATGGGACGAGGTGTATGCATGATGGACCATGATGATGACCTTGCAGGTTATGTCTTAGGTAAGGTGGTAGGTGGCTGTCCCAAAAGGGGACACACTTAGACCATAATTTTGGTCCATTGTGATTAAGTTATGTCTTTGATGGTAATTTATTTAGAATCTTGTGGGCGCAATTATGGTTCAGTAGTTAGTGTGCTACATCCGAGAGCACAACCGTCCTGAAGAAACTTTCAATTCAGCCGTTTGGACTCGGCGTAAAATTGGTCCCTTCCATTCGTCCCATAAATAAAAAAAACTCACACAAACTCACACAGTACCTCTTCTCTATACTCCCTAGTGGAAGGGTTAATTCCTCTCATGCTGTGCATTAGCACTTTGAGGATTCAAACTATTCAACAGCAATCACTTAAAAGGAGTCCAATGATGAATTAGTGATGTAGTTTGCTGTAACTTTGGTATTTTTCTGTTTTTGTGTGATTTTTAAAGGTATGAAATCAAATTGGATGATCGTTGCCCGATGTTCTGTCCTTCTGTTGCTGTTTTTCATACCCTGCACAAGAAGGACTGTACATATGTACAATATTCTGAATATACTGTTTCATATTATGTTCAGCTATATTATATTCTTTTTAAGGCATTATAGGCACTTTATTAATTCAAATTCAAACTGTCAGTAAGTCGCTCTGTCCCTATATCTACTTTGCCATCGGGGAAGCTGCAATTTTAGGTACCTATACTAACACAATTCTAAAGAACAACACATAACTAACCAAATTCAGTTGTATTAAACCCAAGTGGAATGTTTATTTAGCCAAAACATTGCCGGCTTGGGGTTTAAATAGAAAAAACCGCCTAAAGCTTCTTTAATTGCCCATACTTTTTATTTAATTGCCAAAGGACACCATCATCCCGACACAAATGTTACGTTTTTCCTTTGTGCATAGAAGAGTACATACTCGCATTGTTACAAAGTGAAGACGTAAAAAAAATAATGCTGTACAATAACAATTTAAACAGACATCATTCCCTTAACCTCAAGGCTATTGAAATTTTGCGTTTTATAAAATTCTTTGCGAAGATTGTCTTCGCAAATGCCTCCCTTTTGGTTCCTAATGATAATGTAATAATGACCAAAGCGCTTAGAGGGATTTTGTGTTCATGATTAATGGAAACACCAGCTTCGTCTGATGTGTTTTTCTTTTGTATTGTATCTAATGATTTTGTGCATCTATTTAAACGTTCAGATTTATATTATTACTATTTAGAGAGAAAAAGAGGACCCTATATAAGTTGACTTGCAGATATGTCACATCACAGCTTTACATAGTGTGTGTCGTTCGTGTGTGTGTCACAATTTTGGTATTTTTATAGAAAACACGAAAAGGATCAAATCAAAATTGACACGTATCACATATTCCATCACATAATATACAACAAACACACTAAATAACCATACCTAGGTAGATATAAGATCCCTTAATTTCCAAAAAAAAAAAGAAGGAGAAAGGAAAACCCTCAAAAGATGTCCGCCGTTATAGTCAAGTCAATAAAGTCAGAGAATTTATTTATACCTACTGATAAAAATTGTCATAAATCGAATGGGATATTTTAAATATTTTGGACCAAAAATTCTATGTAGACTGCAAACCAACTACTAAAAAAAAAACTAAAAAAAAAAGGACGATACAAAACTAAACATTCGCCTCAGGTGTCTGTACAAAGTACAAGTGTGCACTCCTACAATCGTCTGTTTATTCTTTGGATCCCAATTTCTTTAAACGGAAGGTCGATGTTACTCTTTATTTTGGACGAAGATAAGGCCGTAAGGGTTTTCTATAGGCAAATAATATTTTGATACATTTCTCAAACAGATAAATGATACGAACCTACCACAGTAACCACCCACATCAGACTTTTTGTTTGAATTTATCTAACCAACTTAACAAACAGCAATCCCCATCCCCACTTCTCCAGCTAGCATCAACATAAGAACGGAGTTGGATTAAAATTCGATTGAAAGTCAATTATTGTCCTATGACACTGAATAGGTAGAGGATTAAAAAGAGTTTCAGTAAAATTAATGAAGATGTGGATTAAATAGAACTCATCCCAGACTTTTACATTTTTAATTATATATTTCACTTTGAGAGCGTGGATAAATATTATGGTGAAGTGGTAAAAGAATTCTCACAAATTCAATTATAAGTTGCAGATCACAATCTTGATCAGTAAGTATAAAGGTGCTAGTACACGGCATGTAGCAAGCCACATACGTATGTAGCTCTGACGTCAACAGAGAGTGCACAAAGAGAGCTTGTATACGGTATGCAGCCAATAAGACCATATACGCTCGTGCTCGATGGCTGCAGGAAATAAGGCCCCAATGAAATAAGGCCCAAAAGCGAAAATGAAATAAGGCCCCAAATTTGGGGTGTTATTTCATAATGAAATACCTAATACCCCAATTTCAAATATGAAATAAGACCCCAAATCTTGACAGTAAACCCAGGCAGGGGGGTTGCAGGAGGGGCAGCATGCCCCCCCATACGCTTTCGTTTTTCGTTTGGGGTCTTATTTCATTTCTTCTTTTGGGGCCTTATTTCATAATGAAATAATACCCCTATTTTCATTGGGAAATAAGGCCCCAAAAAAGGAAATAACACCCCAAATTGTATTAAAAATCGTTGTTGTTGTTTCCTGTACAATTTTTTGGGGCCTTATTTCGCAGAGCCACGCTCGATACATGCCGTGGGCTCCGCGAAATAAGACCCCAGGAAAACGTATGGGGGGCATGCTGCCCCCCCTGCAACCCCACTACTTGGGTTTACTGTCAGATTTGGGGCCTTATTTCATTTTTTTTGCCTTATTTCATCGTAGTGGGGCCTTATTTCATATTTGAAATTGGGGTAATATTTCATAATTTTGTTATATTCGGCTGGGATTCGAAAAGATAAAACACTATTCTGTTTACTAAACTTTAATAAATCACTTTTATTACAAGACAATATCACTTAAAATCAACTTTTCCGCTTATTTCAATCTTTTCCACTTATTACAATCTTTTCCAATTATTTTAAATCACTACCGATACTATTCGAACTTTGCTTAACACGGTTTAAAGATAAACTGTTCCCTCGTCGGATTTCGCAACCCTTTTTATACTCCCCACTAAAGCTTCTCGAATATTCTATACTCCAACCGGAACAATCGAGAATGTACCTACTAGTTTCGTTTTAGACCATTCAGCATTCGTTGAGTTTCGACGATTCGAAGTTCCGTTGAATAAGTTCGTCTACTTTCCATTAGATGGCGTTGTGGTCAATAAGTAGTACTTTTCAATCCACACTACAATTTTTTACTTTTGGGGCCTTATTTCGCGCAGCCCATGCCGTGTACTAGCATCTTAACGTAAACGAAAATGAGATAGCTAATAAACTTGTAAGCAATGGGACTGCAATAGACCAAATCTAAACACTTTAATGGATCAAGTTTCCCCTCTCCGACCGAATTAAAAGTTAGATCCTAATGACAGCTAACTGACTTGGGTACATTAGTATTATATCATAAGGTCGTAGTGCAGTGCGTTGAACCCTAACAATAGGTGGAAATCAAGGAAGCTCTGCCCACGATACGATTAAGGCAGGACCAACAAACTCATACAAATGATCATGATTATATCACTACAGAACACTAATATTTCCCCAATAAAGAAGTAAAACTTCATTTTTGACATAAACTAAGTATGTCTACACAGGAAGCTATTACAATCTCTTCAATTCAAGACTGCAAACAACACAAATCCAATCAATTAGGTATGTACTTAGGTATACATTTTTTGGTTTAAGGCAGATGAACCCCAACAACGGTTCATGTTTTTCAATTTGTGTTTTACCTGTCCCTGTGACGCAATATTGTGAACAAAGTTTGTATTGGGACATATTCATAGTTCTTTGATAAGCTATTACTATGTAATAACTAAACTAAACTGGAGTTTATGTAATTCATAGACAATTTAAACCCATTTCTAAACGATAAACTGGAGTCTAATATTAATCACGACAAAACGTATTGTTACATTCGGCTGGGATTCGAAAATATAAAACACTATTCTGTTTACTAAACTTTAATAAATCACTTTTATTACAAGACAATATCACTTAAAATCAACTTTTCCGCTTATTTCAATCTTTTCCACTTATTACAATCTTTTCCACTTATTTTAAATCACTACCGATACTATTCGAACTTTGCTTTACACGGTTTAAAGATAAACTGTCCCCTCGTCGGATTTCGCAACCCTTTTTATACTCCCCACTAAAGCTTCTCGAATATTCTATACTCCAACCGGAACAATCGAGAATGTACTAGTTTCGTTTTAGACCATTCACCATTCGTTGAGTTTCGACGATTCGAAGCTCCGTTGAATAAGTTCGTCTACTTTCCATTAGATGGCGTTGTGGTCAATAAGTAGTACTTTTCAATCCACACTACAGTATGTTTAAGTTGTTTTTAATATCTACTATTAAACGTCAAAACCAAGTGAACGAAAAAGATTTATGAATTTTACAATGCTTTTGCTTTTCTCACTGATTGATAATAATTAAATATTGTGATGTCTGTTTTGTTTTTTTTTTTTTTGCAAATTATTTTAATGGCATTTCTTTGATCGTCTACGACTTTTTTTAGATACCTTCGGACCAACTCAGGATTCTGTTCCTGCTTCTGACCAATTCCGTTCTCTCGCTCTTTGAACACTTTATGTTGCCCCTCATCTTTTTTTTTTGATTACAAAACAGAAGAACAACAACAAAAAAATTACAAGTCAAATTCATCGACATTTTGTTGTCAGAAAGTGTATATTGTAATAGATTTGTAGTAGATTACACGTTATACTCGGATCTAAATAAACAGAGCTGGCAAGTTCCTTATGAATAGCAGTCGTGTTTTACCTGTGGGTTAACTTTATAATCGAGTTCAGTTAGACTCGGGTTTATAATATGACTATGAATATGCCCCATTGTCTTTTTATCCTTTTACACACCCCCTATTCCTATGATTTTTGGTAAACCAAAAACTGTATCAAAAACTACAACTTACTAACGTCTCTTTTCTTTTCATCATTCGGCCACCACTATGATGTACAATAATTGTACATGTATTCATTAACCCAAATACAAATAATATGTATATTCAAGGAAGATAAAATATCGTTTTTTCGCTTGCATTTGAATATCTTTTCCGGCAACAACGCCCGACATTAAATGGCAAATTTTGTCATTTTTGTCATATGGAATTTCAATTTAACTCAGATTCTAAATCTAAATAATGTTCACTGTATTTATTTTATTTCGTATTATTTTTCCCATTTTCGTACTCTTTTGCAAATTTGCTAATGAAAGTAGAAGTTGTGTGTAAGAATACAACAAACATTTCTGAATACGATTCTTTACCTGCTATCTCCAATCGTAAATTAATCTTATTATTATAATTTTGTTAGGTACTTTGGCTTTGTTGCTTTTTAAAAAGTTAACAAGAGAATACAAAATCTAGTACCTTATTGTAATTCAAAGTATTCACCACACCCAAAAAATATTCTCGCAACTGATTACTACGCCATCTAGTATCACCTAGTTCTGTTTGTTAATATCCATATTGTATTGTTTTTAAACTTCATATTATATTATTTAATAAAAGTACGCAACGTTTCATGTGATGATAATTACTTTGCAATGTTAATAAATTCATTGAAAAGTATGACTGAGTAATTAAAATTCCAACTAGAGGTAAAATAAATTTGGGAACATACCCGCCACCACTGTTGACATTTCGATAACATTCCTAGTTGACATGTGCGATGCGTATTTATCGAAAGCATCTTAAATTTTGACTTTTGCCACTGCAAGGTGTCGTTTGTCGCTGTCTCGTCGCAAAAATTTCCAATTAGTTTGTCGATTTTTGTGCAACAAAAGTTTACCATCTGTTTTATATACTTTTAATTGAATCCATGTCGAAAATGCCGAACGAAACACTAAAAAAAGTAAGTACTTTCAAATATAAATGTCCATTACGCACCCCATTTTGCATGGTTATGTTTTCCCGCATAAAATTCCCCCACATATACAAGTAATTGTTCTTGATGATGTTTTGCCTAAATTCACAGAGACATACCGATATTAATAAATCCTTCCTCATCCAGGTGCAAGACTACAAAGACAGTCTCGTCAAGAAAGCCGAACTGCTCATCTTCCAAGGCTTCCCCGAAAAAATCGTCGAACTGAACGAAATGCTTGCCACAGCCATGTTTAGCGAACGCAATTTCAACGAGGTCCACCAAGATTTGAATATTCCAGTTCCTGATCCGATTGTTGTCAATCATGTGGATGAGCCCGAAGAACCACCCAGCGCCAAGAGACCAAGGAATGATTTCTGTGTTCCTGGAACAAAGGTAATGGTGCTACCAACTGGCACCGTGCCTTGCAACGAGCCACTGTGCGAAATGATAAAGGTTGTTAAACCCATCATCAGGAAACTTGTCGAAGACTGTAAGTGACCGCGACAGCATTTGTGGACTTATCACAAACTTTGTGCCTTTTCAGCGAATCTTTTAAAGATGTGGATCTCGTTTTTGATACCGAAAATTGAGGACGGCAATAACTTTGGAGTGTCGATCCAAGAGGACACTTTGGCTGAGATTCAGGCGGTCGAATCTGAGGCAGCCGCATTCTTCGACCAGATTTCTAGATATTTCCTATCGCGTGCGAAAGTCGTTTCGAAAGTTGCGAAGTATCCTCACATCGAGGACTATAGGCGAGCTGTTATTGAACTTGACGAGAAGGAGTATCTCAGTCTGTGGTTGGTGGTGTGCGAGGTAAGAAACCGATACTCTTCACTACACGACATAGTCATAAAGAACTTGGAGAAACTCAAGAAACCTCGCTCTTCCAACGCCGAGAGTTTATACTAGGCAATGGAACGTGACGCAACCACCAACACTACTCTGTAAGATTGCATCTTTAATAACGATTGAAACGTAACCTGAACGAATTCAGAAGCTGCGTTGTGGGAACCACAAAGAGAATCATTTTTCTTTAGTTTTATCTCCGAGTTAACATTTAAATTAAACAATTTATTTTCCTTTCTGATTACCTACACTCACACATTATGCATAGATTTACTCTAATTGAGAGCTATAGTATACAAATAAATAATAAAATAAAACTCCTACGGTACAGAGTTGTCTCTGGTAAGCCAGTTTGGTGTATTTTTGTCGGTCTTTCTCGTTCAATACTAAAATCGAGTTGTAGTAGGTAGGTACATGTACATTTTTGTAGAATTGTAACATGTTTCAACGTGTCTAAAAGCTTATTAATTTCATCACATTAGGTATACCTTTAGTACAGTCCAAAGCTAATCTATTTTATAACACAGAAAATTGGACTCAACAAATTGCGTCGCCGGACGATGGAAATAATATGGAGTTCCAGACGTCGGATAGTGCACGCTGCAAATAAAATTAATTACCTTACTTAAGTAATGTAGTACTCTTTGCATTTGTTTGTCTTTTAGGCAATATATAAAAGATTAATTAGCTTCCATCTGAAAGCATTTTCTGATGGAATGGCACGAACACGAACCAATAACATGGATAGCAGCAATAGCAGGGAATCGGAGGTTCATCTTCATGTAATTACATATATTAAATAATACATACATACCTATGACTCAAATGTCGTTCTAGCAAATATGATTCATCGGAGACACCATCATCAATGCGTTCTGTTAGTTATAATTTTTGAAACGGATAATTTGCAATATATTACAGTACAGATATATTCGCGACAAACGATATGAGAAATCAATGAAATAAAAAGAGAAGTTGATCAAAATGTCTCCACTACCATGGTAGATGTTCCGAGGAAAATTAAATTATTCCTCCGCTTACGACAATAATGAACTAGCCACAAGGCAAACAATTATTGGATTACAAATATCGTATTTAATTTACGTACAACTAATGTACAAACCAGTTCACTTGGCAACCGCGAGGACAGTTTTTTTCCCAGCTGAGGACTTGAAAAAATGTATATTTAACTTAGCCAGGTGGTAAAGGATCAGTTAGAAGCTATCGTACGCGGATGTGTAAATTAAGGAAATTAAGGAAACCCACTTCTGATCTGTGGAATATCGAATCCTTCCAATCATATGCTGGAGTAAGTTCAATAAATGCCACCGACGTACGTTAGTAACGTGGTAACCCTGTTTTATTGTGAGTCGTCAGATCAGAGCTAACAGTTTGTCCGAACAGATATCCCCAGCATGCTCTACAGTTACCACAACCACTGTGTTGATTGCGGGTCCAATTCTTTTGCATATCAGTCTTTCAAGACTCGTCACACAACATATAGTAAAAACTGTGTAGTGTGCAGTAGTTTTGTAGGTCGATAAACTCACCACCGATTTCTTTCGGTCGAGAGCCAGTTCTTTAAATGGGGGCCACTGTGTGTAGATATTCCGGGAATATGCAATATATTTCAGCGGCCTTAAGGATCATTCACATGGGAGCGAACGAACGAATTTATTAAATGCGAACAAACCACTTTTCATGCATTTACAAAACGAAAATTTCACGTTTTATTATTCCAAGAGGAGGATAATGAATTATCCCATCAAAATGTACCTATTAAGAAAACAAGTTTATAATCAGTCTAAAAACCGAAATTTCGAATTCCAAACTTTTTGCCACGAACGAAAAGACACTTGGCGCGAATTGTCAAAGTTTATTCGCAATCCACATCATTTAATTCGCGTTCCACTAGCGAATAAAACATTCGTTCGAGCCTAACCTCAAACTAGACATTGCGGGTAGAAACTGATGGCTGAAATTCGCGAACTGCCGCGACCTAGAAAAGTGTTCATGTGAACGCACTGACAAAACTTGCAAATATATTCGTTCGTTCGTAGGTAGTTGCAGCTGGTCGCTCTCATGTGAATGGTCCTTTACTTCCTTAAGGGTTTATGGACTTGAGAACTTTGCTCGTCCACGTGACTGTGATTCCAGTACTTCAATAGTCGTTTTGTGGAGCTTTGCTTGATTTGCTTCGTGTTCTCAATGGCGTTGTGAACGAAAGTGGCTGAAGCTGAACCATACGCTTGGTGGTATAAAACACCAATGGTTGTGTACTCATGAATTTTGCCTCTTTTACTAAAGTCAGCTTCCGAAGCGAAATGATTTTTCGACAGTTTTAATGATTACTCTGGCGCACAGATCTATTCATCCAATTTGGGGCAAAAGCATTTGGTTATCATCGATCGGTGGCTTGTCCAATACATACATTTTTTGATTTGTTATGTCTAATTTTTGAGTAGGTATATGGCAAAATCGGCAGAATCTCCTTTCAGCAGCCCTATTTCTCCAAATCAATGATCTGCTTTGCTGACGCTACTCTACTATTTTCATTTTCCAACAGTGTACTGCGACGGTTCACAACTTCACAAGTCTCACACTACCAAGTTGGATCACATTACTTTTTACTTACATTTAGAAATCACATACATACATACATAACCAATTTTGATATAGATATTAGTTTTGTAAAATTGGTTTTATTTAATCCACTGAAGGAAGCTCAACATCAACAACTTTCCCTTAAAAAATTAATTAACTCTACTACAAATTCCTTCCTCGCCTAAACCACTCTCATTATCCTCCAGTGATAGGTATCTGGGAGTGATCCTGGATCCCAAGCTCAACTAGAAGCTGAACATCGAACAGCGGGTAAGGAAAGCGTGCATAGCCTTCTATGCCTGCAGCAGAACGTTTGGCAAAAGATGGGGCATGCAACCAAAACTGATGTACACAGCCGTAGTACAACAAATCCTCACTTACGGGTCAGTAGTCTGGTGGCCGGCTCTCGGAAAAGCCTATAACATAACCAAGCTCAACAGAGTACAAAGAACGGCAGGCATAGGCAGCACAGGCGCCCTGCGGTCAACGCCGTCAGACGCCCTCACAGTCCTTATGCATCTCTTACCCTTATACCTTCATATCACAAACGTCGTAATACATAGCGCGATCAGACTCGTCCGGGTGCTGGTATGCAAGACCCTACGGACATAGCAATATTCTGTACCGCCCTCAACGGACTACATTACCCCCAGAATACTTTTTAAAAAACACTTCGAAGTAAAATTCCCTTCAAGATTAGACTGGCCAGGACGGACGGGTGAACATGGACTCGAATCTAACAGTCTACACGGACGTTTCAAAAATGGACTGTGGGGTGGGCGCAGGTGTATTTTCGGAGTCTCTGAGCATATCTAAATCCCTCAGGCTCCCGGACACAGCCAGTGTGTTTCAGGCTGAAATACGTGCTATCCGTGAAGCCTGCCGCCTAATCAAACTACACACGGACATAAGTTCGAGGCAAAAGATAGACATTTTCATTGATAGTCAAGCTGCGATCAAGGCTATCGCCTCAGTCAATATAACCTCAAAATTAGTATTAGAATGTCGAGAGGAGCTGGCCTCGGTTGATCAGTTCAGGATTACCCTGATCTGGGTTCCAGGTCACAGTAACGTTTATGGAAACGAACAGGCTGACGAGCTGGCCAGGCGAGGTTCAAGCCTCCACTGCTCGCTTGCGGAAACGGTCCACATTCCAATAGGAGCAATCAAAGCAAACATTTCCGCAGAATTCCTATCAAAAGCCAATCTCAGATAGGGGAGGCTAACAAATTGCATCATGTCCAGAATGATGCAAAATTATAGCAGGGAAAAAACGACTCACCTCCTGAGTAGAACACGTAAAGATATAGCCAGAATAACAGCGATTACCACAGGCCACTGGCCTATAGGGGACCGTGTAGTCAGATTAGGCATCCCACGTAATACACACTGTCGCAGCTGTAACGACGCAACTGAAAAAGAGACCCTCATTCACTACTTATGCGCTTGTCCGGCACTAGCTAGGACTAGACAGCGAGCTCTGGGTAGGCCCTCCTTCACATCCCTCGAGGAAGTCGCGAAGAATAACACCAAAGAACTCATAACCTTCTTGAATTCCATAGGTATGTGGTAACAAAACGGCACTTAGTGCTACTTGGGTTTTTACCTAAACCGCCACTACTACCTACCTAGCTACCTACTACAAATTAGAATGGACAACCACCCTATCTATCGCAAGGAATCCATGAGCCTTCTTCGAGTCACAGTCAATTCAGGGATGAAATTGTAAGTCCGCATATTCAATACCGCTACTCAGTGGCATCAAACTTATGTATGTCGTTTTCGATTGGTCGTCCAGAATCGTCCGGAAGCAATCCGAACGCTTCTGAAAGCGTTCGATTGGCACTCATCTGACAGTTCTTCTCCTGAAAAGAAGAAAAAATTGTTTCTGGATTTGAATTCAAAATCGCGGAGAGTTCTTCCGGACGGTTCTGGACGACCAACCGAAAACGACATTAAACCGATTTAGAGCAAATATGTCACCCTGAAGTAAATCGGAAATAAAACATTCGTTAACCTAATTGACAGCACAGAGCATATAGAGAAAAAGTTCGACTAATAAGATATATGTATTACATTTTAGCATCTAATCTAGAACTTCTGGCATACAAACGATTAGATCTATGTATACATTTATGTATATAAAATGGAATGTGTTCTGAGGAATTTAACAAAATTATTCCTCGAAATGCGACACACTAAGAGCACCCTACAAGACAGACAAGCAATGTATTTCACACATCAGTACACCTTGACAATCTCAAGGACATTTTTTTTTCAAAACTCTCTACAGGACAAGCTAATTTTGGAACTAGCTGCTGGAGAGCTGTTTCCAAAGAACTGCCATTTGCAAAAGTAACAACTCCGGCAAGCAACTCCGGGCACTGTTAAAGAATTACAGTCCCGAAAGAAGTAAGGCTTCAATTATAGCTATCAGCAAAATGCAACCGAAAAAATTTTTTTTTTGCTGTACTGTACTGCAGATGAAACAGATGTGCAGAATTCAATTTGCAGCGTTTGCTGTCAATGCGGGGAAAAATACGTGAGTGAAACACAGACGACAAATAATTCCCGTCTCTCTTTTCCTCGTATGCATCAGTAGCTGAATTTAAAAATTCGATGCTGCCAAGTCTATTTAATTTGATTCACTGCGTTCCTATGCAGTGGATTTAGAATTCACTGCGCAGCAGGATTAGAATACACATGTTCTTATGTGGTGAAACAAATGTAAATTCTGCAGCCACCGCAGCACTGCAACATGTCTCTATTTCTAAATACACTGCATAGCAACGCAGTGAATTAAATTCAGTAGACTTGGCAGCATCGAATTTTTAAATTCAGCTACTGATGCATAAGAGGAAAAGAGAGACGGGAATTATTTGTCGTCTTTGTTTCACTCACATATTTTTCCCCTCATTGACAGCAACCGCTGCAAATTGAAATCTGCACAATTGTGTTTCATCTGCAGTACTGCATGCAGTGAAGCATTCAGAATTTCTGCACATGTGTTTTGGGCATAAGGCATAAACCTAATGGTTGAACTCAATCTTGGTCTTAAAATGTTGCTTTTGAAGTCAGTTCATCTAAAAAATAAGCAATTAATCTACAACTTTTCTTGAAAACGAATTTATTAATTTTTCCGTACGGTAAACTTTTTCTGTTCAACTTCTCATTCAGTTTCACGAAGTATTCCACTGAATTCCTTTGATATGCTATGGTTATATGTGTCAGTTTTGTTCTGTTTCGTATTTTTACTGATGCATTTTACTGATAGCTGTAATTGAAGCCTAATTATTAAAATAAAAAAAAAAAATAATTAAATTTCTACTGTATGTATATGTGTAGTAGGTATGCTTACGCTGAACATTAACCCCTATTCCTGTTAGTGTTTGTGGTAAACGTCTCATTTCATTTCGCTTTTTAGTCGTTGTTTCTAACTTTTTTGAGACAAATGAATTGAAATGATGGTGAACACATAGAAAAGGAAATAAAATTGTTAAAAAAAGTTAAACAAAATATGAACATCGTTTTAGAACGACACGAAACATGAGTCGTATACAACAAACGCCAATGTGAATAGGGGTGAATCGTGAATGTATTTAAATAATGCTTCATACATCATACATCATATATTATTCCTACATAATTCATAATTGTGCATCGGTAACCCTGGTTGGAGTTTGAAAGCAACATCATACATCTCCATCTAACCGAGTCTTCGACAAAAATGCAAAATCGAACTCAGATTCTTTAATAGTTCGTTAGTTGAGGAATAATCGTTGTAGAGTCTAGATGTTGTCGGTTTGAATTGAAAAACAAACTTTCTATCTATTTGCCGGCTTATTGGGAGTTTTGTCGAATTATTGTTCATATCCAAATGTGTCAACAGTCGAAGAAATTTTAATTGCTTAATTTATTATACAACCGTGTCTCGTTTAGCACTTCGTATTCGGTTCAATATTCTGACGGTATTTTTAATGTCCACGTCGACGTCATATCAGCAAAACGTTGACGGTGAATCGTGAATGTGTGTTGTGTTGTCTAATGTCTATGATAGATGGAATGCGCTGGTAAATAGCTAGGTCGTTGTGTTTTATAACGTGCTAAGGTGGGCCCCTTCGCTAGCCGTGCTCTAAACGAACGTTTCAAATCATCCCTAATGTGATATCATTACCATACCGTAGCAATATTCTTTTAAAAGGTGTTTTGGTTTCTATTTCCCCCAGTTGTGTTGTTTTGAATTTTACGCGGGTCAATTCTTCTATCTATCTACTGAATGTTTTTGCATGCTTAAAAGAAGATATTTTCGCCACGTGATGATGTAATATGGTGATAAATATGGAACGAGTGTTTGCAGGCGCGGGAATAAATTGAATTTTATATCCACTGCGTTAACGAAAATTGTTGTTCTAAGCTTCATGTTGTGATACGTCTAGGAGTTGTCAGCGATATCACTACCTGCGGATCATAAATAAACAGGTGAATTGTGAGATCTCTGAAAAAGGTGAATAGGTGAACACGACATACAAACAAAATGCTCATGAAATACCTGCACAATGCATTTGGTATCGGTATGCTGAAGTCGGCCGGAGAAATCTCGTATTCAAAATCAGAATTTAAAGGAAATTCTTCCTTGTCAATCACAGTGAAACGTCATCCCAGTGCCATGGCTTCTTTAAGCAGTTGTTTAGTGTTAAGTGTTGTAATGTTAATTGTTAGCAGTAATTGTGCATATGGATTCAACCTGGAGAATCGACTTCCCATCGTCAAGTACGGAGAGAGCTCAACCTACTTCGGATATTCAATAGCGACACATATCATTGGGGAATATAATATTGCGAATAATACTAAATGGTGAGTTGTGCTGAAAAAGTAATTTATATAAGAAGGAGATAGTTGCTTTCAGAGTTGTATGGTGAATGTTGAATGTTCAGTGCATTATTACGTGAAGTAAACAAGTCCTGTTGTAAACTGACAGATGAAATGTGTCATGTACAACATATTTACATTTATTAATACACTATAATTTAAATAAACAAATACAATGTACAGTGACGGCAAAAACATTCCGGATTTTTTCTATAATGTTTTCCTTATACATATTAGGTAGGTATATTGTAAAGGTATTATATTTTAAAGGTAACTATAAAGGTTTCTAATGGAATTCTTCAAATTATTAATTGTATTAAGTTAAAGGATTTCTCCTTGATGTTAAGAAAAATATTACATATATCAAGAAAAAATCCGGAATGTTTTTGCCGTCACTCTATATTAATATGTACATAGAAGTTTGAATTCCCATTTCACACCAAATTAAAAATACTATTTGACTTCTGTACTTTCAATTTTATTTTGGCAGTTCGTTATTTTTTTCAATCTAGCATAGTTTATTTTGCGTTAGATTGAAAAATTTCCCGGAAAAGGATATTTCGCAAAATATGCTAGAGTTCTAGCGTCAATTTTTTTTTAAGCGGTCAATGGAACGCGGCCATTATCATACTCATACTGAAAACAGACGTTTTGTACATATCGATTTCAAATTCTTTGAGAACTAGGGTTCTGATCATGTTATCTCTTACTAGCCATGCCCGCGGCTCCGCCCGTCGGTTTCTTTTCTTTTAAATTAAATTCAAATTTATTAGAGTTATCATATAAATGTACGTTTGTTTATATTTTGTCCTCTTTTTTAAGCTTACAAAATATTATATCGCAATGCCTTTTCATAAACTATACCTACATCTTATTTATTTAGTGGGCGCAAGTAGCTATAAACAAACTACACCTACAGCTCACACGCGGACATGAAACATACAGCTGTCCATGTGAAAAACGTGGCTGTCGGATATCAATTTCGGCAATGACCGAGTAGTTCCGAAGGTAGCCCCTATGCACCCGTTTCCTCTTCCCCCATCCGCAGCCTAACTATCCTATACTGATCCGGAGGATGTAGCCGGTACAATGTTGAAAGAATTTTTAAAATCGGCCAAATAATTCAATTGTTACAATAGTTACTACCACCCCTTTACCCCTCCCCCGTCGCTTAGTCCTTACGTAACCTGTACTGATCCGAAAGTCCTAAGTCAATGGACATAATCACCCCTATCGTGGAATCCGCCGGGGGGAATTATTCACGGAAAAAAACATTTTGGTATCGTCGAATCCGCAAAGTGAACAGTTCCCCGTGTGGGTAATGTGAATGAGTTTCACTGTATCGTTGAAAACGTTCAAATCGAATTTTTCCCGAACAAAATGACATTTCTTACCCGCAACAAAATCATTGCGGATTTCATATGTTTTCTTACTTGCTGCAGATCGTGAGGATTTTTGTTTAAGAAAATGTACATGTAAAAAAGCTGCGTTATTAAGCCGAACATTTGTAATAAATCTGTGCAATATTGAACTTTATTAAAACAAAAAAAAACATTCTAAAACACATTTCATCCGGTAGCTCCATGAAATCATTCACTGCTCCTCTTAACCTGTCTCGTACTCTTCTATGAGACCACACCGCTCATTTCGTTCTTCCTCTTATGTTTCCAAAAATGGAGCTATCGTATCAATTATTATATCAAACACTTTATTTTTTATTGAAATCACTTTTAAAACACACTTTTTATATGCCTCCGGTGAATGCAGCTACACAGATTTGTGTTAACAAATGAAAGATAGCCGTTTGACAGTGAAACTACCTTTCCCAAAAACGTGTCGATAAGGAAACGTTTCCGGCGGATTCCACGATAGCAGTAGAAAGTGAAAGGGAATCGAATAGGTGAAGTGAAACTCAATTCCGACGGATTCCACGATAGGGGTGAATATTTCACATAAATGAAAACTCGTCACGCAATATAAAACTACCCCTAAGCAGAACTGCAATCGAAAAAAAAAAAAATTGTTTCGCACTTGGCCAAATAAGATAGATCTATTTTCAATTTATTATATCTCACCCTCTGGATGGACCAGAAAGATGAATTTCAGCTCAAAATACTCGATGAACTATTGCAAACAATTAAAAGCATTACTTGAATTGACCTACAGTTGCGTTCATGAAAATAGTAGTGCTGCTCTACACAAAACTTGAACCAAATGAAACGGTCCTTTTCCGTTGAAAAATATAAGGATGCAAACTTTTTGTTTAGAATGCAAAGAAGAGAATAACAATTTAAAAATTCCGTTACTTTTGACTATTTTAGAGAGATGCACTACTCCTTTTTTCAACTCTTATAGGACGAATTTTGAAAAACTATGAATGAGCCATGTAAGTTACAATAAGGTCTATTTTTTCGTAAATAAAAATGTTTTACAATTAATTATTAAAATGAAAATATCATACTTGGCTCTCAAGAAATTTCCTACAAACTTTTAAGTTCATACGGCTAACGGTTCGTTAGACCCCCCTTACTCCCCACGACCCCTTTAATCTTCTACAATTCTCACCTACCCTAAGGTCTAATTTGGCCACACATCTATAAATCAGAAAAAAAAAAATCATGAAATTCGGAAGAATGGTTCTCGAGTTATGGAGGAACGAACAGACGGACATTGCATTTTATAAAGTAGTATTGATTAATACATCAACGATTTTTAGAGCAACTTTTGAATTTAGTCTCTAAAGCTTACTAGGTATGAAAACTAATGGACATTTGGGAAACTCCTCCCTCCTATTTATTTATTTAAATATTTAAGCCTTTTTGCAGCAAATAAGTAGGTAATGGAAAGTAATAGGCCCTTATATTGTGGGTGTACTGTAACAGGGAGCTGCTAACGACGTTTATAAACCTCAGTTCTCTTCTGGGTCATATGTTCCAGTTCCATATCTTTTCCAAGCTCAGAAACGCTCTATGCAGATGGATTAGGTTCTGCCTTTTACACAGCAGCGCATTCACAGAGTTATGGGTTTCATCGTCCCAAAGTCCTCTTTCCTTCAGATAGTCTCCTATTGGTGTGGCCAGTGTCGCCTTATAACCAGTGAATACTCTTTGGTCTTCTTTACTACGAGCTGGGCTTATGAATGCCTTTGGTTCTTAGAGTTGTATCAATATCATCTTCACATTTATGTATTATTTTTTGAGTGTATGTAGTCAAAGCATTGTCGATTAGAAAGCAAACTCTAGGAGAGTACTTCTTTGAGGAGCTTGTGATATTGCCGAAACGGATATCAGTGAAATACGGAAATGTCTCGAAAATTCGAAATGGTTCCAAGAGTAGCGGAAATAACCGACTCTGCTTGTGGTATCACAATGGACCTTACTTGGTCTAAGTGAATTACTGCGTATTAACGGATAATTGCCACAACCTAACCTAACCTAGTCAAAGCATTGAAATCTTAATCAAAATTCAATTTGCCGTGAAATTTGTTGTCTCGCTGTGTACATGTAGACACAGACCCAAGTGTTTTATAATCGTTTATAAGTCAAACTAGCATAATAAGCTAAAAATGCTTAAACAGATAAATGTATGGCTCTCCGATTACCAACCGGTATTATTCTGATATTGATGTACTGAGCAAAAGTTCAACGCACAAAACAGTCGGATGAGTCAACGAATAAAAGCAAGTTTAGGTATTTTAATAACCACTCGCCACGAGCGTGTTACGTAACCAAACCATTTTTAAAAATTACTTACCTTCTTGACATATTTAATGGCACTTGTGTAATTTGGCTTAGTGGACTTTCAACGCATTGAGCTGCTAACCACTGCAGTTTTTAAACTGCACACTGATCACATTAAATCATTCCAACTGGTATCCCATGTCTTAGGATTGGTAATTGCAAAGTAGGATTTACAACTCATGTACCCAGCTTTACGAGGTACCTACACATATTTTATAGAATTACGTTGTCAACGTCAATGCCATTAAATTGCACCAACTTTCAAATAACTACGTCTCTATCCCAGAGAAGCAGAGCTGCTCTCAAATGGGCACTCCAATAACAAGTTCGTTTAAAATATTAGGGCAAGTCCAGGTGTATGCACAATAAATAATCATCTTTCGTCATATTTGTTAATTGGTTCACATCTGGCAACTGTTTAGAAACATGTAAGACCTGCCCATTAGAGCGGAACAAATTATAAACAATTCAACTACCCAAATATATCATGTCAACATCGATTATGTTGCGTAACTCTTAATAAACAGAACCGAATATAATTCAAAATTAATATTCTCCAATATTTCAAGCACGTATAGATGTGCATATAGAAGACATTAGCTATGCATGTGCTGTGCACGGAAGAGACTAGGGAATGAATATTCCACTTGAGTGTGCAATGTTTGATTATAATGTATATTTTGCTCACTGATTAATGTTTACCAGTCGAGAGATAATTACAAACCCTACTTCCAGGAAAGATGATTCTCTCTTGCTATCTCAAACGGTGATTCACTAATCATATGCAAATGGAGTAGATATGGATACCTCTTTCCGGAGTTTATATTCGCCAAAATCCAAACCAAACAAAGTTTATTTTTTCTGCAAATTTCAACAAAATTAAATCCCAAGAATGTTTTTCTCTAAAAAAGAAGCAATAAAAAAATGCAGAGTCTTTGAAACCGGTATCCGGAGTTTACGATCACATTTCGAATATAATTTCCATAATCCAAATGTAGGTATACAAATGTATATAGATACAGACTAACATTGAATTTGTGAACAGAAAGAAGGTTAGGCTATAGGGTAACAGACGCGACGATTGTATCTGCAGATTCTGTGTTTTTGTATATGTATTTGCTTGCCCAGCCAGACTAGAAGATTGTTTAGTTTTCTGCTGATTTAACCAATTCAGTAAATATTGACTCTTGCGCCGCCGTGGCGGTATCTGGGACGATTGAGGGTAAAACTAATTCGATAACAGAGTCAGCTTATTATTGAAGAATGAACTAAACCCATTGACGATAACGATATCTTATCGAATACAGAGCGATACCGATGTGATGGGTCATTGATCGGAAGGTAGGTACTGTTGGCCTTTCAATAATTTTTATATTTGAAAAATGATATGCGGATAAGAGGGAAAGACATCCATTTGAGAAAAAACCCGCGAAAATCAACAGCAAAACATACTTGTGGCAAATAGAGTTATGATGCCATATTGGTGTGGCTCAAACTAATTTACCTTTAAGTCTTCCATAAACATATAAAGCATTTCTGATAAGATAAGACGCGTATATACCGATAGTATTTTTAGACATCGAGTAGGCTACGAAAATTAATTAGTTTGGTTTGGTTGGGTTATTTTTGTTCAAAAATTTCATTTATGCAATTAGTCATGTGGAAATGAAAAGTGAGCAAAAATGCTGATTCTGTTGTTTCAAATGTATGTATTTGTAGATGAAAGGATAATCTTCGGAGTCTATTGTTATGTTTCGGAGGATCTACTATTGTTGTTTCTGTTCTACACTAACGTGTTGCAAGGTCGTTCTCTACCGAGCATGTTCCTTTAATCTGAGAACTGTACTAATTGCACGTGTTTCTGTTTTTCCTGGGGATTAGGAGAGTTTTATGAGCCCGTCGACAGGTACAAACAGCACAGCAGGAGTCTTTCTGACACTTGTTTTTGTGTTGCAATTTGAAGGAATAAACATACAATACCTAGACATCCACTCGCCTCACTTTAGGAATGTATACGTGACTTTTGTGCAAATGCAAGGAACTTAGTTTATGCACGTTTCTAACATTTAGTCTAACGTTTAGATCGTGATAATTGAAATGTATTAGACCCTCACATTTGAGTAACATTATAGTAATGTGTGTCTTAATTGGTAATACATACATAATCGTATATAATGTTCATAGGTCACTAAAGCATTTTGGGCGAGCTTTTTCGTACGAGAACTCTAATTTTGACGCACCCCATGATGTTTCTCAGCAGATATGTTTCCAAATTTCCGAATGGAGTTTACGTAAGGTGACGGCAGACTGGTGACATATAAATAAATTTGTACAAGGGTCCAAGTTTTAAGTAACATAATATCTTACAAAGAATATCAATCTCCCGTACCCAATTATTTCAGTATTAAAACTGTTGGTCGGTTATCATACATTGTAACTTAAATAGACTTTCAAAAGCATTGTCCGTAATATGTAAGTAATAGTGAAGCCCCACTCTTCGTAGGTAGTGCAAAATAGAAAAATAAAAAAATCAATTTAAAATTAATTTAAATCAATGATAAACAGTTTTTACTTTAATGCTCTCCGGTACACAATATTTTTGTTTTTTTCCAGGAATCGTATTGCCTAGATAATATTCTTGTCTATCAGGACAATGCATGGTTCCATGACTGTTGAAGAATACCGTTCGCAAATTTGTTTGTCCTTTTTCCGATATTTATAGCAACGGAGGCCAATAGCTAAGATTGACGGAAAATTTGAGCTCAATCTGTTTTTGAGATATAATTATTTTTTTTTGTATACACTAACAACTAACATAGTCTGAATACACACATACAAACCTTTGTATTTACGTCACTTTTCATGATTTGATTTCCAGAATCAAAATCGGTTCACGCATTACAGAGAACATCAAATACAAACACAATACAACTTATTTTTATATACATAATAGATTATCTTTAAGGTGTCAAGTTCTTAGTCCAAATTACTTACATTTAGCAATAGCAGTAAGGCCATAATAATACATATTAGGTAACAAGTAACAAGTGGAATACTTTATTGAATTGTGTAGACTGACTTGAGATTGAGATACATAAAATGTTGCTATCAGAACTATATTGTGCTGGTATCATTAAACTAAGTAGTAGTTGCCGGTATATTGGTATCATCGATCATATGTATTGGTAATCGGTTAAAGAGATTATTGAAAGTTAAGTTATGACTTTGAATACCCCACATTAATATATAGGGACCAATCGCGAAAAGGTTACACATTTTAATTGGGTTCACTACGAAAGTCTTTACTAACGTTGTACGCCGAAGTTGCCCGAAAGCAAATGTTTGCAATTTGCAGAGTCACTGACTTACCCCAGCCCAGATTTGGTTCGCTTTCTCTTCTCTCCGATATTTGAAGTCGAAAACAGACTTCGCCACCTTTCGCGAATGTCATCAGAAAGCTTCTCAAATATGACATTCAGATGCGCAATAAAATAGCAAATTCTGCAAGCAAAATAAAAAGTTCATGTGAAAAAAATTTCTAAATTGACAAATACTTTGTCACATGAAAAACAACTCAGTGTCTATTAGTCTTCGAAAACTAAGATTTAAAACATAGGTAGATCTTATAGGTAGATCTTATAGCTGTACCCGCTTGGTTTTGCCTGTGCCCAAGAATTGTAGTGCTTCAATAATATATGTTCATTTTTGTAAGGAGAATGCACAATAAAGTTCCAAATTTAAAACTTTAGCTCCCACAAGTGTCCGGAAATAACGTTTGATGTTTTTTTTTCTGACAGGTGCCACGCCCCTTTGTCCGATCCTTCCCATATTTTATTTAGTGCTTTCTTATGGCAATAAACGTAAATTTACCGAATTTCAGGCCTAAAGCTACCATAAATGTCAAGATATACATACCTATATAGCGTAGGTAGGTAAGTTTGAAAGCTGCAACGTGCACTTTTCACTTCATAGCAGATAAATATTGTGTAAGTTTCAGCTTCATTGACCGGCGACTCCTCGTGAAAAACCAATTGCAATTTTTTTTGTATATAGGAGGTTCCACGTCATTCACAAGAACACTCTGAAAATTTGAGCTAAATCGGTTCGGTATTTTTCGCGATATAAGATTAGGAATACCAAACTTCACAAAAACGCCTTTGAGCCAAACACAAAGCTCGTTCGAGCCCTGGGGGCCCCGGTTATGGAGTTATAACGTCATCGAGTTTCACCACATAGAAGATGTTTTTTGTATGGGAGGTACCGATTTGTCCAATTTTGACCAATTGTTACAGGAACACTTCTGGGCCAATACCTAAGAACTAAGACCGGGTTTGCATTGCGAAGTCACTGACACTGAGTGAGAAAAAGAAAAGTGTATCTTAAAGGACCATTCACATGAGAACGAACGAACGAATTGATTAAATGCGAACAAAACACTTTCTATGCATTTATAAACAGAACATTTCTCATTTTACTATTTCAAGAGTAGGATACTTAATTATCCCATAAAAATTAAAAATGTATTAAGAAAACAAGTTTATAAATAGTTTAATTTACGAAATTTCGTTTTCCAAAACTTTTTGCCGTGAACGAAAACACCCTTGCCGCAAATTGTCAAAGTTTATTCGGAACCCACATCATTAAGCCGCATTCCACAAACTAGAGAATAAAACATTCGTTCGAATTTAACCTCAAATTAAAAATGCCCACCGTCCTTTTTAAAATCAAATCGAAACTCGCTAAATTTTAAGGATTTCAGTCGGCAAATTCACCACTGCCTTTTTAAAATCGAATCAAAAATCGCTAATTTTTTAGGATTTCAGTCGGCAAATTCACCGATGCTGACGTCCTTTTTAAAAATCAAATCGAAACTCGCTAAATTTTAAGGATTTCAGTCGGCAAATTCACTTAAAATCGAATCAAAAATCGGTAATTTTTTAGGATTTCAGTCGGCAAATTCACCAATGCCGACCCGTCCGTTTTAAAATCGAAAATTCAGCTCCTATTATCACCTACCAAATGTAGGTAGGACGTAGGTAGGTACTGCAGACTTTAAGAAAAATCTTTGTACCTGGCACCACTGACGGTGACGTTTCGGTTTTCTTAATTATTTTTAAAGAAGCACAGTGATGACACATTTAGTTTTTCCTCGCTCCAAATGAAACAGTTTTTTTTATTAAAAAAGCCACCGATACAGAAGTGTGCCTCATCACTGAACAATATTGTACAGTTAGAAAGTGGATCGATTTCCAAGTTTCTAACTATATGTACATACATGTTCTAACGCTATTAAGCCCAATCATTTAACTGAACTCATGACGCAAACATCAATTGTCTGATGAGTTGCTAAACAATATTGTTCAAAACTATCTGTCTAAACCAGCATGAGTCACAGCCTTATTTTGACAGCGAGAAATGTCAAAAATGGTCATTCTTTGAGTATATTTGGCATGTAGTACGAGTATAAGTTCTTACCTCGGCCTTTTACAAACCGGAAAGTACAGTCAGAAAAATGTTCTGAAGGGTAATTGAATGACTAGATGACACAAATCAATTTTTGCAAAAACTTTAATTGCTACCATTTAGTTGATTACCTATTTGAACATTTCTAAATTAGTATAAATAATCTGTAAATCTCTGTACATATTCTTCTTGACAATGTATGTTAGTTTCTGAAGACAAACCACGTACCTACGCATCTCTCGATAAATTATCCATAGGTAGGTATATTGTTTTGGCCAACTGAAAGGTAAGCGTCATGCATGACACCAATTTACAGTTGTAGATGTTGACACAACTTTAAGACATTTTTGCGTTACTGCATCTAGTCAATCTTGGTCAATCTTAGTTGTTTAAAAACATCCGCGGATTTGTAAGACTTCCGAAGCTTGCAATAATAATAATTTTCTAGTGCTAAATTGTTTTGCTCTGATGAATCAGTCCAGTCGGATTTTGCAATTGACCATTTATATAGATGCAAGTTTCCAGCTAATTTCGTGGTTAACGCTTTGCCACTTATTTACGTCATCACAGCTTTTTTCAAATTAGATACTAGCAAACTAGCTAATTGCATGATAGACTCCCTAATCTCTAATCTTTAAAGCGCGTATTACGATTTTATCTCTACTCTATGACCGATGAGTAATTACTAGTTCTTATCGCAAATTTAGGCCCAAAATAAAAGTCGTAATTAGCATACATATGTACACTCTCAAGTCAAGGTATCACGCCTGGCTTAATCCATATGGGTTACAATATCGAGCGTGCTTCCAGCTCAGTCCTTACATGCTATATGTAAATGTATTAGACTCTGGTCATACTCCATAATATATTTATAAAAAAAATCTACAGGCAGCATGTGTCAGCTATAAAAATACCAACACACAGTCATAAAAAAAATATTGTTCCATTCAACAATTTTATATATGTAGTTTGAATCAGCATCATATCGGAAATCAATTACAACGTTTGTTTAGTGTTGTTCTCATCAACTGAACAAATGCGACCAAAAACGAAAATATCTCCCCACGCACGCATGATGTTATGGCTTACACTTCCGATCAGGCACGCCGAAAGGGTATACCCATCTTCCTCTCTACTAAATACACAAGTAGAACTGAAACTGACCCTGCTCCAAATCCAATTTGCTTCAAAGCGTTTACGAGTATGCTTCGTTTTCCATTTTTCTTTTTTCGTAATCAATTGCGTTAAATACATAAGTGCGAGCTCTTCAGCTAGAGCTAGATGTTTGTATGGCATACCATGTTGTGCACATTTGGAGTTGTCGGCATCGGCAATCTGTCAAAATGATGATGGCCCTAGATCGACCCTTGTGTGTTTTGAAATAATTTTCTTGCGATGCGAAGAAAGTGAAATCTTTTAGATACGAGCATTTTCGAAATTCAGTTCGAGGTCGCTCCCAACAATCTCAACAAGCCCACTTTCGACAGAAACGTTGACTATATACATGTGCGGTGCGTACAATCATGTGATTGATAACGCCGCCGCGCCGATTGAGTTTAGTTACGCACTATACAAACTCATCCCGGATTCTTACTACCAAAGTCGTGGCTCTGGGCTATCATCATCGGTTAGGAATTAGTTCCGCATTTCGTGCCAAGAATTCAAATCACAGGCACAGACACGGTACAGTATGTGTGTAAGGGAGTCCAAATGGGTAAATGGGTGCTGATGGCCGCGTTACGCCTGCCTTTCTGTGCCTACTGCACGCGCAATCTGACCAAATACACTCGTAGGCACGCGGTAAATTTGTGCATATGGGAGTGCTGTTGGAATTTATCGTCCACGGACAGCAGGGCTGACTGTCCCTGCCCCGTGTTCGACTGGTGGTGGCCAGTGGACATGACATGATGTAGTGGAAAATTGCGCACACGGGGAACCTATCCTCATTGACCATAACTTAGACTGCCTTGTTCCGTCACAAACTTACATAGGTACGCGGTCGCATTTCCTCCTTCTGCATTATTCTGCAACCGAGCACTCGCTGTGGTACGATTTTGAATTTATGGCTTACAAGAAGTGCATAGATGGTTCCCTCCTGTAACACCTTGGCGGTGGCTGTTACTCGCTGAGTGATTGACACATGTTCAACTGGTTGCTTGCACATATGAGCGATTCCCTTGCTGTCTGGTCTGACTATGACTATAGTGGAGGTAATGGTGTTGGCCAACTTGCAGTCACAAAGGAACCCCTTTTAGATATGGAATACTGTCTGAACATCTGCTGACAGCCACTATAGTCAGTTAAAAAGTTATACATGCGTTTTGCCCGAATCCTGATTAGCAACAAAATGGAAGTAAGCACCTACATCGTGTGGGAGGGAGTAAGTTGTGTGCATTCGGTTGACAGTTGTTGCCTCTGGAAAGGACATTTTACACGAGTAGCAGTGGGAAGAGAAATACCAGAGTACATTTTTGATGAATGTGGGGATAATGAGACGCAATCTGGGATCGGATTAAGGTCTCCCCAATCAATCATGTAGACGATTTGTTTTATTTTCTAACAAACACCCGCACTGACATTTTAATTGATTTTGTTTCTATTATGTCGTGTGTTGTACCCCCGCCAACGTGTTGTTATTGTTACTTCACTTTGATCCGACAATAGACGTGAGTCTATCCAATCACATAAACAACGATTGCGACGCGACGTTTTAAATCCCATGGGATAGCTCGGCGAGGAGAGGTGCAATGGAAATGGAAGTCGTGTGCTGAACTGGTTAAGACAATAAGCCGCCTAATGAGAACGTATACGTTCAACATTATTTTGTTTGTTTTCCTTGCAAAAGAGTTGAAAATCTTTCTCCATGTGGATTCACATGGGCAGATGTTTCGCTTAAGCTTTGTTTTGAATTTGTTAGCAAACAACATGTGGTCACAGAATGAGGCCATATTTTTTTTCAAGAGCGTTTTGAATAAAGTCTTTGTTTTGTACCCTTAATTATAATTTCCTTTGTTTCGGTTTCCTTAATCGGCAGATGGAGGATGGTCGTGTTATCGCACATACGAGGAGGATGTAATTTAAAAATACCTGACAGACATTTAACGGGAAATGACTAGGTATTTCCTTGGATGGGCATGGGCATATGGGCATGGGTATCCCCTTGGACATTTAGGTATTCTTTTTTCAAATGGTACTCGTATCGTAGGTTTGCATACATTCGTTACTTTTTTCCAAACACTCGCAGTCTCACTTATAATGATGACTCCTGTTTCCGAATTTAGTAGGTATTTCCGGTTATGTTATGACTCACTGCATTTTTTTCTTTATATCTTAATCTTGATAGGGCTTAATCATGCAGTATACGATAAGAAATAATGACAATCAAGCCGTTCAAAGTCAGTTGACTGTTCTGCTATATAGTGTATAGTCTATATAGTCTAGAGCAATGTCTAATCTTTTCTTACGTTGTCAGGTATACCAGCAAGTCCTACACTGCGATTAAGGCTTGTCTATTATGACCTGTTTCATATTTTACTGTCCTATCTGTTTAACCATAGTGGTACATTCTCCACCTATGTTATCCGTCATGCTCGTTCTTGCAGCAAATGGCCTTATACCTTCAGCTTTGAGCTATGCGCACGAAAATAAAATAATTCAAGCAACCAATTAGAAACCTGCTCCAATTCAGCATTATGTTTGCGCTGTCTGAGGATTGTTGTGTCGCTGACCATGTAGGTCTTCCTTAAGTCAGGGGCGTCTGCTTCGTATATCCTGTTTGATTGGAACGCTGATTTGATCGCATCGCAGATATTGCTCTTGGTGGTGACCCCGCCAAAGTACATATACTTAATTCCAGTGTGTCAGCGATTGGAACTAAGAATTTGCCCCGAGCATTTCATCGATTATACCCTCCGTTCTTTCACCTGTGTGGATAGGAGAGTTTTTTTCGTCTGACCCCACAATTGCTTACATTGGGTTGCGTATTCTTCTCAACGGATATATATGTACTTTGATTCTCAGGTTAGGTTCCTCCTATTTTCTGAAGACAACAATAGGCAGGATGTATATGGCCATATAAAATGTTTTTTGCATCGACAAATGACTTGACCGCCAGCGTAAACGTAATAAACGTAAATTGTATGTGTCAAACTGCCAATAAGCAAATTATAGAAAAATTGGAAGTTTTTTTTACTGGGATATGTCAAAATATTCAGTAAAATCAGTATTTTCATCATAGTGAAGAAGGAACAACGTTAAAAAAAAAATAAATGGGCGGCGCAACAGGCGGTAGACACCCAAGGCCTAGCTTCTCGCAACCATTCGTTTTGTGTGAGTTTCTATTTTTGGAACAAATGGAAGGGACCTACAATTTTATGCCGAGTCCGAACGGCTGAATTGAGAAAGCTTTTTCAGGACAGTCATACTCTCGGATGTTTGTCAGACGTTCGCGAGAGGTGGCGCAGTAGAAAAAACCTTCAGATGTAATTTGTGTTTTTCCGGGGATCGAACCTGCGATCCCTCGCATAGTAGTCCAGCACACTAACCACTGCGCTACTGCGCCCAGCGGAACAACGTTTACAAATAATTAAAATTTACTACCGAAATTCGGAGTCTGTGGTCGAAACTTTAACGGCCAATTTTCGACCGTAGCTCGTCCCAGTAGACAAGCAATTTATAGTCTAGAGAAAAAAATGTGAGTCAGAATATTCGCTACTTGATGTTGACGCGCCAGTGAGAATATACGTTTTGCCCGAAGTTTTGCAAGGCGTCTGTCGCAAAAGAGCCAAATCAGTCAATTTCACGGCGTCCTCAAGAATTGGGTCTCTCCCAGACCCTTACAAGATCAAGCTGTCTCAAGAACTAAAGGCACTTGATCATATGAAGCGACGTACGTTCTCGAATTAGGCTCTGGACATGATGGAAGAAAATGAAGAATTTCATCTCAGTTCGGTGAACGTGTTATCTCGAGAAACGGACCCGTCTATTGGCAGTTTTGAGATATCTCAAGTAGGTAGTTGGCATTTTCTATAAAAAAGAAGTCAAGTCCTTAATGAAAGACCCTTTCCTATGTAAAAGTCATAGTCAAGTCATAGTAGTCGTCCAAAAGCAAAGTAGAGCAAATGAGATTTATTTTAAAATTCAAATTATCTAATTTTGGAATATGCGTATCTATTCCTAATTATCTTTTTTAAGCTGCAAAACTTTGAAAATGAACGTTCTGTCAGAACGAAGGTGAAAATGTGATATATAGGTATATCTTATGAGTTATGATGTATGAGTATGCTAAGTATGCCTCATCCAAACAATGCGAACGTTTGACTCATTCCTTATTTATCCAACTAACTCTATGTTTTCTTCATACCACAACTCTTCTGGTACCAGCATCTTGCAACTGTCGTCGTCGTCGACCCACCCGCATAAGTCACATTAAAATTGAATATGTATATTTATTATTATTAAAGCGAATTAATTTCGAAATTGTCAGATATATAGAGGAGTCAACATAAACACCCACCAACACATATTCCAATTCCCAGTTCAATCCATTAGAAGACGAGATCTATAATTTTTGATGGCGCCGGAGCATCGTTCAGAAGTTATTGGCCTTCCGGGTTACATACCACAGTTACTCTTTTGTCTGACGAAAATTGTTTTATTTTTCTTCAACACAAACGATATTAGTCATACTATCTCTTTCATCAAGTTGTGGTCCTTTTTTCGGATATAGGAAAAGAAACTTTTTTCAATTGCAAGTGAGCTATTTTCCCCTGAGTCAGCAAGTAAAGAAATCGTCTCGCCAAAAGATTCATTGAAAATCCCCACACTTAAGACGTCTGGCGGCAAAATGATTTTGGCAAGGATCCGACATTGATTTTTTTGTAGACTAAAGGGAATTCTTTAACTTTTTTTTTCATCTGTAATAGAGGTGTACTAAAGAATTTGTAAACTATTTTGGTAGTAAATTGCTTAAAATTCATTGTTTGATATTCGGAGATTCTGATTCTTCGCGATGGAGCACTGCGGTGAATAGTGGTTTGACTTTACGTTCTTATACTGACAGAACACTTGAATAATTTGATCATTAAACTTCAAGGAATATGTTATCATTACGCAAGTGTTCAAGCTTTCGTAATCAAATTAAAGTTTTGGAAGTCGCAGTTACGAATACAAAAACTTTACGGTTTCCTTAGCATTCGTAGAAGATTAATTAGCAGATTTTTCTAATCGTTTGCTTGAACTTATTGCTGAATTTGATGCTCATTTTTCAGATTTTCGTGAGCTCATTACGTATGACTTTCATCTTTTTAATGAAATATTTAAGTTCGTTGTTGGTAAATAAATCACCGACTTACTTGTAAATGAAACTAATAGATTTGCAGTGTTATACTGAAAAAATTCACATTTTATACAAAGTTCTTTAAAAATCAAAATAAGTATCCCTCCCAATTTAAAGAACCTTGATGCCCGCATTTTATGCATGTTTGAAAGTTCAAATGTGTGTGAACAGATATTTCTCACTTATGTCATATAGTTGTTAGGTATTAAATACATGTTCATTATATTTTATTTTTAATCTGCCCCCTGTCATACCTATACTTGAGACGCAAAATTGGGTAAGATTTTACTTTACTGCTCATTCGAAAAAAATACTTTTGATTTTTCTTGTAGAAATTTGGCTTACTTAATTATTATAAACAAAATAATTTTGGAAAAATTTTACACACCATCCTGAAATGTACCATTTCATATAAGTAGTATTTTTGAAACATCAATCGTACTGTGAAAAATAAAAACCAGTTTTTTCGAAATGGACAGTATATGTAGTAAAATATAACTAAAAAGTAGCATTTGAGGAGTTTGAGTTTGACATACTTTAACATATTTTAACTTCATAAAAAGCTGTTTTTTGAATGGTTGATTTTGGCCCAGGTATGTATTTAAGTGAGTCATTGCCTCTGCAGGACATGTTTGTGGAGTGAAGCGGCTCGGTGTGGAGGCTAGTGGTGAGAAAAGAACTGCGTGGTTTAAAATGCCCGGAGTTCAAGAAGCCATCAGAGAGAAGAAAAAGGCCTGCAAGGAGTGGATTCACTTGGGAGACTCACCTTCTCGAAACCGGTACATTGAAGCGCGAAGAACTTGCAAATTGGCTGTTAAAGCAGCCAAATAACAATGTTTGAAGGAGTTCGACGAGAAATTAGACCGCGATGACAGATCTGCAAGCAAGGTGTTCTGGCAGACCATCCGCCGTCTTAGAGGAAGGAAGTGAAACATTATTGAAGGAGTCAAATCCAAAGATGGTACACTTCTTTCTAATGAGGAGGACATCTTGCGCAGATGGAGCGAGCACTTTTCTGAATTGCTCAATCCAATCCAGGGCATTGAAGATGACAGAACCATCGCCTTGAGCTAAAAGCTGGCAAATCTGCCGGAGTGGATGAAATCCGGCGAGAAATGGTCAAGGCCTTAGGTGAAGAGGGAGTCAAATGGCTCTCTCGTGTCATTAAAGTGGCCTGGAAATGCGGCGACACTCCCAACGATTGACAGATTGGGGTGATTGTGCCCCTTTTCAAGAAAGGGGATAAAAGGGATTGCTCCAATTACAGGGGTATATCACTTTTAAGTCTCCCCGGAAGAGTCTTTGCCAAGGTGCTGGAAACGCGTTGCAGAGCTGTGGTCGAGGCACGATTAGGACATGTGCAGTGCGATTTTCATGCCGGCAGAAGCACAACCAACCAGTTATTCACTCTCAGAATGGTACTTGAGAAGGCTTGGGAGTATGCTACACCTGTTTACGCATGCTTCGTAGATTTGGAGAAAGCATACGACCGAGTCCCTCGAGGTAAACTCTGGAGTGTATTGTAGGAGTATGGAATTGACGGTTCTCTCTTGAGAGCCATTCAATCTCTTTACACAAACTTTAAAAGCTGTGTTCGGATAAACGGCGTTAAATCAATACCTTTCAGCGTGGGCGTTGGACTTCGCCAGGGGTGCGCCTTGTCTCCTCTCCTTTTCATTACTTATATGTACTGGATGTTACAGCGCAGTCTTGGCGAAGAACGTTTCGAATTGGAAGATCTGAGGATAAGTCATTTGCTCTTCGCTGATGACTTGGTCATCCTTGGGTCCTCTCAGACTGAACTTCAGCGCGCACTCGATCGGTTTGTAGCCGTTTGTGTTGAAGCTGAGATGCCAAAATTTACATGAAGTAAGTTCAAATTATGAGAAGAATTAACTTTAGTTTTGGCAAAATACTAATGCCGACCAGTGAAATACCTAAGTACAAGTAGCTATACAAGACATGCACTTTAACGCAAAATATGTCTCGCTTTTCTTTTATTGGAACTTAAGAACTCTAACACGCATTTAGCGCCCAATACGTATAATACTTTTGTCTACCCTCAACATTAAAAGCGAAACTAATCACTTCTTCCTCTTTCTCTGTTTCACACTTGCCTACATAAAGTAAATAAAAAAACCCATCCGCCAAACCTCATTCAGCTTTCGTCATACAAATATGTATACCTGCCCATAGGCCCTTCCGGCTACTTTAATCATACAGTCTGGTCTAGACAACCTGCATACATTTTGTCTAAATTGATTGATTAGTGGCCTAATTCTAAAACTACGGTTACAAAATTTACATCTAGTAGGTGGCAACAATACAAATATGCTAACAAATCTTTTAGGCCAAGATCAGTCATACGTACCTCATACACCACATTAATTTATCTCGTTATCTTAAAGTTGATATACACAACAATGAGACACTTAAAGCCATCTCATTGATAAATCACATAGGAAAAATGACAAACAAAAAAAATGAAGAAGAATCTTTTCTAAACTTAGCAGCAGACAAGTGAGTGAAAGTTGTAAACATGTATGAAAAACCATAGACAGACAAAAGATCTTGATAACGGCCATGATAATGTGAAAAGCAAATTAAAATTGGATTTGAATGGCATATTTAGTACCTTACAAGAAGCTGCCATAACCGCAAACTGAGAATTGACCTTTAAAAAAAAAAAAAAAAAAAAAATACGTAGGCACGATTTGGAATTTGTTTTTGTTAAGTGTATATAATATTATTATGTTTTGTGGAGCGAGGCAGATAGTGCGATATATTTCATAATGCTGCGACTTTATTGTAAAACGGTAGCGCTTTCATTGAAAGACGATCTGAGCTGCAATCTTGTGATGGCTTTTATGTAAGAGAAATCAACTTAAATAACATTATGGCTACTTAGAAGCATCAAAACACGATAGTTTCGGTATGTTTATTGTTAACAAATATTATTATTTAGAGAGGAAATGCTACGCTTCAGCTCAGTGGTGCCACCAAAGGAGACAAATCCTGTTAGCGAGCGAAGCGAGCCACCTACCCCATACTTTAAATACACCAGACTTTCTTACAGGCGCCTATCTGACAATATTTGGTATTGACTTATTGAATATTGAGCAATGTAACTGAAATGAGTCACATAAACATGTTCTGATTAAAAAAAAAAAAATTATTAAAATTTAGACCAAAAATAAAAAATAGAAATGTTCATCTCCTCAGGAAAAAAATATTATATTTATTGTTTTTAGGCCATATTAAGCCAGAAAAAAAATTAAAAAAAATGTTGCTCAGTGTTCATAATGGAAACCCGCCCCTAAAATCCATTTTAGTTTAACCTTTTATCTATACATTACATATAATAAAACTGTAGGAATTTTCTTTGGCTGTTAAAAACTCGAAAACTACTGGACATAGGCCCAGGTATGTATTTAAGTGAGTCATTGCCTCTGCAGGACATGTTTGTGGAGTGAAGCGGCTCGGTGTGGAGGCTAGTGGTGAGAAAAGAACTGCGTGGTTTAAAATGCCCGGAGTTCAAGAAGCCATCAGAGAGAAGAAAAAGGCCTGCAAGGAGTGGATTCACTTGGGAGACTCACCTTCTCGAAACCGGTACATTGAAGCGCGAAGAACTTGCAAATTGGCTGTTAAAGCAGCCAAAGAACAATGTTTGAAGGAGTTCGACGAGAAATTAGACCGCGATGACAGATCTGCAAGCAAGGTGTTCTGGCAGACCATCCGCCGTCTTAGAGGAAGGAAGTGAAACATTATTGAAGGAGTCAAATCCAAAAATGGTACACTTCTTTCTAATGAGGAGGACATCTTGCGCAGATGGAGCGAGCACTTTTCTGAATTGCTCAATCCAATCCAGGGCATTGAAGATGACAGAACCATCGCCTTGAGCTAAAAGCTGGCAAATCTGCCGGAGTGGATGAAATCCGGCGAGAAATGGTCAAGGCCTTAGGTGAAGAGGGAGTCAAATGGCTCTCTCGTGTCATTAAAGTGGCCTGGAAATGCGGCGACACTCCCAACGATTGACAGATTGGGGTGATTGTGCCCCTTTTCAAGAAAGGGGATAAAAGGGATTGCTCCAATTACAGGGGTATATCACTTTTAAGTCTCCCCGGAAGAGTCTTTGCCAAGGTGCTGGAAACGCGTTGCAGAGCTGTGGTCGAGGCACGATTAGGACATGTGCAGTGCGATTTTCATGCCGGCAGAAGCACAACCAACCAGTTATTCACTCTCAGAATGGTACTTGAGAAGGCTTGGGAGTATGCTACACCTGTTTACGCATGCTTCGTAGATTTGGAGAAAGCATACGACCGAGTCCCTCGAGGTAAACTCTGGAGTGTATTGTAGGAGTATGGAATTGACGGTTCTCTCTTGAGAGCCATTCAATCTCTTTACACAAACTTTAAAAGCTGTGTTCGGATAAACGGCGTTAAATCAATACCTTTCAGCGTGGGCGTTGGACTTCACCAGGGGTGCGCCTTGTCTCCTCTCCTTTTCATTACTTATATGTACTGGATGTTACAGCGCAGTCTTGGCGAAGAACGTTTCGAATTGGAAGATCTGAGGATAAGTCATTTGCTCTTCGCTGATGACTTGGTCATCCTTGGGTCCTCTCAGACTGAACTTCAGCGCGCACTCGATCGGTTTGTAGCCGTTTGTGTTGAAGCTGAGATGCCAAAATTTACATGAAGTAAGTTCAAATTATGAGAAGAATTAACTTTAGTTTTGGCAAAATACTAATGCCGACCAGTGAAATACCTAAGTACAAATAGCTATACAAGACATGCACTTTAACGCAAAATATGTCTCGCTTTTCTTTTATTGGAACTTAAGAACTCTAACACGCATTTAGCGCCCAATACGTATAATACTTTTGTCTACCCTCAACATTAAAAGCGAAACTAATCACTTCTTCCTCTTTCTCTGTTTCACACTTGCCTACATAAAGTAAATAAAAAAACCCATCCGCCAAACCTCATTCAGCTTTCGTCATACAAATATGTATACCTGCCCATAGGCCCTTCCGGCTACTTTAATCATACAGTCTGGTCTAGACAACCTGCATACATTTTGTCTAAATTGATTGATTAGTGGCCTAATTCTAAAACTACGGTTACAAAATTTACATCTAGTAGGTGGCAACAATACAAATATGCTAACAAATCTTTTAGGCCAAGATCAGTCATACGTACCTCATACACCACATTAATTTATCTCGTTATCTTAAAGTTGATATACACAACAATGAGACACTTAAAGCCATCTCATTGATAAATCACATAGGAAAAATGACAAACAAAAAAAATGAAGAAGAATCTTTTCTAAACTTAGCAGCAGACAAGTGAGTGAAAGTTGTAAACATGTATGAAAAACCATAGACAGACAAAAGATCTTGATAACGGCCATGATAATGTGAAAAGCAAATTAAAATTGGATTTGAATGGCATATTTAGTACCTTACAAGAAGCTGCCATAACCGCAAACTGAGAATTGACCTTTAAAAAAAAAAAAAAAAAAAAATACGTAGGCACGATTTGGAATTTGTTTTTGTTAAGTGTATATAATATTATTATGTTTTGTGGAGCGAGGCAGATAGTGCGATATATTTCATAATGCTGCGACTTTAATTGTAAAACGGTAGCGCTTTCATTGAAAGACGATCTGAGCTGCAATCTTGTGATGGCTTTTATGTAAGAGAAATCAACTTAAATAACATTATGGCTACTTAGAAGCATCAAAACACGATAGTTTCGGTATGTTTATTGTTAACAAATATTATTATTTAGAGAGGAAATGCTACGCTTCAGCTCAGTGGTGCCACCAAAGGAGACAAATCCTGTTAGCGAGCGAAGCGAGCCACCTACCCCATACTTTAAATACACCAGACTTTCTTACAGGCGCCTATCTGACAATATTTGGTATTGACTTATTGAATATTGAGCAATGTAACTGAAATGAGTCACATAAACATGTTCTGATTAAAAAAAAAAAAATTATTAAAATTTAGACCAAAAATAAAAAATAGAAATGTTCATCTCCTCAGGAAAAAAATATTATATTTATTGTTTTTAGGCCATATTAAGCCAGAAAAAAAATTAAAAAAAATGTTGCTCAGTGTTCATAATGGAAACCCGCCCCTAAAATCCATTTTAGTTTAACCTTTTATCTATACATTACATATAATAAAACTGTAGGAATTTTCTTTGGCTGTTAAAAACTCGAAAACTACTGGACATAGGTATTTCGATGAAACGTTTTTTAAAATGTTCCTTAAGACTGTGAGACTTCTATAGGCTATGTCGTTTATAGCCACGTCCTTAGAAAAAGTTTTTTTTATGTGCAGCGTCTCGAGCGTATACCGTTTTGAGGTATGTCCAACGTTGCCATATTCACAGTTTTAACTGTAAATTACAGTTTTTAGACAAGCTTACAGTTTTTAAAACTAGTACAATCCTAGTACAAATTACAGTTTTTTTTAAAGTTCAGATTTGAAAGAATAAATTAAATGTGCTTTAAATCGTAGTGCTTCGTATTTAAGCATGTTATTTTATTTAAAATGAATTGTTTTGTGTTATTTTTGTTTAATAAAACTAAAAAAAAACGTAATTTCAAACAAATCGTTTGGTTTTTGAAGGTTACAGTTTTTTGGTTGAAAATACAGTTTTTTTTTTTGGAATTTACAGTTTTTTGGCAACATTGGGTATGTCTCTCCGTCTGAAGCACAATTGCGTTGTCAAAGTCCAGGTTGTGGTTCGCTTGGATGGTATGGTTTGCGAGTGCCGTTTTGCCACCGTTTTCTGATTTGATGTCCGACCGATGCACACTGGGGCCGTTTGTATGGAGAGGATGCCCAAAATGCAAAATTGAAACTAACTGTTTTTTTTATAAAACAATTGTTTGGCTGTGAAGTTAATACAACTGTGCACTATTATTCACATTTTCGCAGTGGTGGCAGTAAGTTGTGTACTAAAGAATAAGTGGTAAAATAAAGATTAGCTGTTATTAGCAATACCGAGTGTTTGTACGTTGAATATTTCAAAGTAAAATTTAAAAAAAATCTGATTGAATTAAAAAAAAATTAAAATATGTCTGGATTAAACCAAGGTCAGTGTATAAGAAAAGCGTATTAAAAAATAAATAAAATGTTGTTTTTGTACCAAATGCTTATTAAAGCGAGAAAATGTGGCGTGATATGTTTAATGTTATTTTTCTGTGATTTGCGCGAGAGGCTTTCACTTCTGGCTTTTGTTTCTTAATAAGGAATATGTATGCTATTATAAAAAATATTCAGTTTAAAAAGCCTCTCGCGCAAATCATAAAAAAATAGCATTGAACATTTCACGCCACATTTTCTCGCTTTATTAAGCATTTGGTACAAAAACAACATTTTATTTATTTTTTAATACGCTTTTCTTATACACTGACCTTGGTTTAATCCAGACATATTTTAATTTTTTTTTAATTCAATCAGAATTTTTTTAAATTTTACTTTGAAATATTCAACGCACAAACACTCGGTATTGCTAATAACAGCTAATCTTTATTTTACCGCTTATTCTTTAGTACACAACTTACTTCCAGCACTGCAAAAATTTGAGTAATGATGCACAGTTGTATTAACTTCACAGCCAAACAATTGTTTCATAAAAAACAGTTAGTTTCAATTTTGCATTTTGAGCATGCTCTCCATACAATCGGCCCCAGTGTGCGATGGTTGGACATTCTTGGGGATAGAAACTGTTTGGTTGTACCGATGTAACAAAGGTCACAACTTTCAGTGGGGTTACCTATGCAGTCAATCTTATACAGGGTTTTTCAATAAGAGCGCTACAAAAGTTTTTTTTAAATAAAACAAAAACGGTTTTGGATATCAATGAAATTCTTTATTCCTGTGAAAGTACGTTCGATGCCATTATGTATGGAACTCGATTTCTTTTGCATGGCCACCACGGGCACGCTTGCAGAAGTCCAGACGCTGAACCCAATTTTCGACGGCTTTCAAGCATAAATCGGCCGATACTGCTGCAATTACCATAGACTTGACGTAGCCCCACAGGAAATAGTCTAACGGCGTCAAATCGCACGACCGAGGCGATCAATTGTGAGATCAAGTGAGATCAATTGTTGATCTGCTAGGACGATTATGACGACCATAAATTGGACGTAGCGCTCTTAACGTTGAGGCCACTGACTCCGAATTTCGGTAGTAAATTTTAATAATTTCGACTCGTTGTTGGCTCGTATATCTTTCCATCATGAAATGGCAAACCTTACTGAAGAGAAATGTCAAAAGAGCGGCAAGAAATTCGGCGTCGTTTGCTGTCCCTGTCGCTCTACTTTTGTAGCGTCCCTGTTGAAAAACCCGATATATTACATCAGTACGTTTTTGGTGGTCAATTTTGGGTTTTAGTTTGGAGAACGATGATGCCAGTATTTTGTGCGATTTAAAAGTTATGCTAACATCATTGGAGCTCCTTTTGATGATGTGTTTGAAGCTGTCAGCTAGTTTCGGTTTTTAGCCAAAAATGTATTCTTTGAAGAGAAAATCTTTGCTACAAATGGATGTTTGTACTTTTGCGATCGTGCAACCACACTAGCATACGTATACCTCACATTCGAAAAGGTTTGATTTGTTTTCGCAGTGAGTGCTATGGTCAGTTGTATAGATAATATGTACTATATAGGTATGTATATTATGATCGTATGTCCGATGCTGGATGGGGATGGGGTGCGTGCCGCAGTATGGTATGGGGTCGTATATTAATAATCTTCATAAGAGAAGAGACGCATAATACAAAACAGATTTCATTTCAGAATATCATTTTGATATGTATGGTAACAGTGTAGGGTTGGGGTAGGTAGTTGTTTGGATTCCATAGAAAGAGGGAAACAAAGGAAAAGAAATGCAGTATTATAAACAAGTAGCAAGATCAGGGAGAGGGAGGGCGATGCAGAGGGTGCACAACACATTAAATCGATATCTATATACTTATAATAAAACTGTAGGAATTTTCTTTGTCTCCTAAAAGCGCGAAACCTACTGGACAGATTTAAATGAAACACTGAAAGTGTATCTAATATTAAATGGACCAAATATATCTAAGTTTGTTTGTTTGCAAAAGGCGAGCGGCGCAAGGCGAGCACGGGTTAGCTAGTAGTCTTATAAAAATAGATATCTTTTACAAAGCTACTATTACCCTGATATTCTGGGTGCGAGTTTGGCTTTTCTCCAAAGTGATTAAACGCGGAACATTGATAGAACTAGTCTTGCGAAACAAATTGACTTTCATAAGCTCCTTATAAAAAATTCCGAAACTATATAGAACTCCCTCTCTATACTCCTTATGGTAGCGATCGCTGGCTGATTCAATTACCATCTTTTATTTGGCAACGAATTCATCAAATTGGCTTCGGTTTTGTGGCTATCCAAATGACGTTCAGGTACGTTAAACTTCAAAACAACATCAATTCAAATTTTACTTTATAAAACAAAATTACGTAAGTTAATTGTAACTGCAAAACCCACATGGTTCTGTAGCTATTTATCTCATTTTGAGAAGCACTCCTTCAAAATAGTTTTTCTTTCGAAATGGTACACCATTTGATTCTATTTGTTTGACGTTATTCCGCCTATTTTTCATGGCTGATTGCGCACTATTTCCGTCGACGTAAATATAATTTCGGCAACAAAAACCTCTTAAAATCTATTGTCTGACCATTTACAGTAGTCTCAATTAGATCACTTGAAATCGAAAGTAGACACATCCATCTCACCGCATAGAAACATTCTTTTGTTTGACCATTAGTGATGAGCACTCGTACACTGCCACAACATCTGTCCCATTGACAATTTAAAGATTTTTGTTTGACCTCGGAGAGGGACAATGGGCACACTTTCATCCTTAAAATTGTGCATACGCCAGATGGTCAGCAATTTGAGAAGCTATGACTAATCTGAATTTGTTTAGAATGCACACGTTTTACACCCAAAACGCACACACACTCTCTGTATTCAGTGACAAATGGCTGAAATGCGAATTTATTTTTAAAGATGTTTGCACAAATTCAAATCACCCCTTGTGAATAAATAAAATCGTTTGCGCTAAATTTAGATTATAAATTTAGTGTTCGAGGCGTCATCACAACACATCATTTAAATCGAGGCCTCCATATCCGATTCACGACGTATTTGCGCGTACGTTCCCAGAATCGATATAAACTGGAAGAATGCCGGACATTGTAGTCAGAGAGCAGTCGAGCAATTAAACGAGGCACTTCTGTGAATAAAGTTCTTTGACGTCGTCAATCCTGGCGTGATTCATGAAACCCTAATTCCAGCGTTGCATTGTACAATGTACATAGGTATGAGTTGCTCACAATTGAACTCATTTCCAAGAACACATTTCTGGAAGTTTATTCTTCAAGAGAATTAAGTTAAAACGGGTGCTCCAAAGGTTAGGAAGTCCAGGTTCCATTTGATGTGATGATGAGAAGATTTTAATCATAAGTACCTCTCTGCCACTTTTGGGGCTAGGACAACACACGAGAAACAATCAAACTCAGGCGCGAAACCATTGGCTTCCTCTGTGCCGCGGACTGCCAAGTCTCAGTTTCTCTCTACGAGAGATGGCCTTTCTCGATACAAGGTCTATTGAACTGCAGAAATCGCTTATTATATCGACTGACTCAACGGAATTATGGGAAAGAAGGCCAGCAGCAGTGCAACTTACCTCTCACTGAACCGCAATCATGATTGTACACAAGATAGGTACTTGAAAGAGTTAGTTGAACACTTGAGTTGGTTCAATGGATGGAGATGGCTTCTGTGTATCTTGCCTATGCAATCTTCGCGCAAACATACGTTTGGATATTGAAATGTCTGTCAAAAGTAGCTCTGATGCTGCGACTCCTCCGCCCCCAGAATGGAGTTAATTAGGAATCGGCACGGGCGGCAGTGCTGATCACTTGAAACACACTCATTACTTCACCCAAACAAGTCGAAATGGGATGTCTAGCTATCTAGCCTATCTGCATATGTCTGTGCCCGCCAATTAATGTCACCATCATCTTTTGTTGATATTTAAATTAAAATTGTCCGTTGCATACGCTGACAGTTGAATGGACAAGGGAAATATGAATACATCTCTCCATTTATGGCGTTGCGGAATGGCAATTGGGTGCATTCGGTTGGGAGAGTATAAGTAAGTCGGCGCATTGCTGCCTGGTTATTAAATATACTGCCGCGTCACGGTCGGTGGTCCACTGGGAACTGTCAAGTGTTTGGTTAAGATGTCCATCCATTCAAGGACGAGGAGAGCACAATGAATATGCATTAACCACATTTCAATTGATGTAGTGCACATGTAGTGCAAAGGCACGTCAGTCATCCCTATGTAACGTGTCAAAATTTATTTCGACAGGCGAAGTCATTCCGAATTTCAGATGCAATGTGTTTTTTCGTTCCTCCATGGATTCCTATGGTCACGTCAATCACCTGCACCTGTGCATAAGAAGACATCGCAAAGATGATGCATTCTCTGAGATGGGTGTGCTCATGATGGAATAAGTATAAGGTGGTCTCGTCGGCAAAAAGTAGTCCCTTAACGACACGTTTTTCTCTTTATTCAGCGTAGTAAGTGTACGTAAACGAAGCGTTAAGGGACCAAAAAACGAACGAGTCGGCAGCCAACGAGACCACCTTATACTTATTCCATCATGGGTGTGCTGTGCACAGCAAAACCAAAAGAAAAACTCAGTTGAAAGCATACCGAAACGTCACAAACAACCCGAGCAAACATTGCACCTTTGAACGAGTCCATTCCATTTGCTGTGTACAGCGGCACTGTGCTACTCGCCGACCGACGATATGTGTTGTGTACAGTATTATACAGGTTGGTCCGGGCTGGTAGACTTTATCACACTTTATAAGTTCGTACCGCGTACGTATAGCCTGCTTGCACTCGCTGTCTGTCTTCCACTCTTGGTCTTGATAATGCGGTTGAAATGTGTTTGAGTTTATGTTCGCTTTAGAGCACTAAGAAGTATCTAATAAAAAATAACCTTTAATAACAGTAATAAAATTGCCTTGTCTTTCAGTTCAACTTCTGATTTGTATTTTGTTTATTTGTTTTCAGTGTTTTTTTTTAGAATAGCTATTTATGTACTCATCTCTTATCAGCTCCTGGCAGCTTAAAACACCGAAAATAAATTCTAGAGATAGTGTAGCATAGCGGTGGAATACTTTTGCTCTACGAGAAACAGGTTGTTTCATTGCCTCCACAATAGAGTGTCTCCATTCTCCAAATAGGGGAACCTAAAGATTAGGGGGCGGCACGAGACCCATTCATCGCTCGTTTCACATTCAAACATTTATGCTTTATAATCCTAGAATGTGTTATTTTATGGCTCTAAGGTCTGTACGGAGTTTAGATTTTTTTGTTATAGAGCTTTAGTTGATTTACGGTTTCTTTGCGGCATACCTTTTCAGCTTTTTCAAACATTTGGCTTCCCATTTTAACATATGTCCGATTAGGTGCTCTTTAAATTTGAGCATCTTCCAGAATCGGAAGTATGGAGAAGCCACCCGCGACCCACTTAATGGAAAAGTAGTCCATTTAAAATGAATGAAATAATGAACAACTGATGAACCATATTGATTGTTGGTACTCAAATTATACATTTTCCTCATTAAAGTTGTTGGCAAAATCAAAGTTTATCGAAATTTAGTTTTTAGTACACTCTTGAACGACTTGTTGAAGAATTTGAATTTCATCTTTTATAAAATCCATTTGTTCTTCCACATCAAGTCTCTTTAGCGACGGACTTAGCCCTAAAAATAGAAAACCCTTGTTTCCGATATTGATATTGATATTGAAAAATGGCTAACCTCTGCGCCTGCACAGCATTCGATACATAATTTGAATTTCATTCAGCATTCTGTCCTTTGTCAGATTATTCTCAAGAAGGCAATCCTTAGCATTGATAATAATCTTCTCCCACTTCGAACACTCGGAGCGTGCCTGTGAATAGGCCCTCTCCAATTCCGCAAGTTCGTTATTTAGCCCAAGTACTGTCGAAGCAGCATCATTGCTCATTTTTACCATTTTCAGACGTAAGTCTTCGATTTCTTGAAGTTTTATCTTCCTTAATTCACCAATTTCCTCCTGAGTTATCACTAAAAAATTCTATGTTATTTTTCCAAAGTATAATTTCTCTTCATACTTAGAGCATCGCACCGGTCGGTACAATCTTTAGGTGAAGTCCAAATATCACTATCAGCAACAACCTGATCGATTACCACCTCATAAGGTTCGAATTCCTTAACCGTATTCTTTAGAACCTCACGGAACTCGGTTAGGACTTCAATGTCGGTCTTGTACTTTTGTATGACTTGCTTTAGCTCGCCGTGAACCTTTTTCTCCTCGATTACTTTGAATTCCGCAATTTTTTTCTTATCGTCACATTGCTTGAAAAAATCGGTTGCTTCTATGAAGCGCTCTCGAAGAAGAGTTTGCATTTTGAAGAGTTCACTGATTCTATTAGAATTGATGACGCTTTGATGTTTGGCACGTTCGAGCATTTCTTCCTGTAGCTGAAGCATACCTCTATGTTCGCGATCATTTTCGATAGCTAGTAATTCGATTCCACCTTCGGGGCAGTCCCAATTGGGTGGCTTACTGTTGGACAGGTAAAAAGTTAAAGCGAAATGGATATCTGATTTGTTATTGCTTCCTACATGAAGAATTTATTTTGCAATTTAGACTCGGTGAAGGTACTTATGGCCTTCACGGGATCCAAAGCGAGATTTCCGAGAACATCAAGTTTCCCTGTAGGCTTTAATCGAGCCATTGAAGTTTTAAATTTGATTAAACTGGCTATTCTGATAATAAAATAAAAGCTATCTGCTTGGATACATATTATTTCACCTTACAAAAAAAAAAAACAGGTCAGGTACAGTTAGAAACCATGTACAAAATTCTTAGTTTAATTTCGTGGGGTTTTGAAGTCATCGAGGATGCATTTATGACCAGACCAGTTACATAACTGTTTCCTGAATCTGGTATAACACCTATAGCATAGACCCAACCACCCTTGACAAGCTCTTCCCCTTCGCGAATGAAGCGTTTTATGCCGCTAAAATGTTCTGCAATATCGCAGATGGTTATGGAGAAAGTCTGTGATTACTCTCGGTTAGTTGGGTTCGCTATTGTTATTTGGGATAATGCTGCAAAATAAATGGAATATTAACAGTAATTTAAAGAAATTTAAACAGTTAAAAAAGAGTCTAATCCAAAAAACAAAAGACCCCAAAACAAGTTTTTCATTATGGACCTGGGATTATTTTATTTTTCATAAACAATACTTGAATTTTAGACCGACAAGGCGTTTACATCGATTAAAATAGTTTTTCATTTATAAAATAAATAAATTACTTACTTACTTAGATGGCGCTACAGTCCGGGGTGGACGCCAACACGCCTCTCCAGTTAGCACGATCTTTGGCTAACCAAGTGCACTCCAAGTTGTTTGAAATCGAAGACTCTTCGAGCCGGAGCGTTGGTGTTCATTCGCTCTACATGTCCTAGCCATCTTAGTCGACTGATACGTACTTTTCTGACCAGGTCGATGTCGCTGTACAGCTCGTAGAGTTCGCTGTTAAATCTCCTCCTCCAAAGCCCGACAACGCAAACGGGACCGAAAATCACTTGATAACGTCCATGATTCTGCGCCATAAAGCAGGACTGGGATGATGAGGGTCTTATATAGAGTCTCCTTGGTATTTCTCGACAAGGCCTTACTAATCAATTGCCTTCTTAGGCCAAAGTAACAGCGGTTGGCAAGTGTAATTCTTCGCTTGATTTCTGATGTGATATCATTTTCAGAGTTAATAGCGGAGCCGAGGTAGACAAAGTCCCGAACCATACCTCAAAGTTATAGCTGTCTATCGTGACGTTCTGGCCGATTCGTCGATGTTGTGTGTCCCTTCTTGTTGACAGCATATATTTTGTTTTGCCCTCATTCACCACTAAACCCATTTTTGCCGCTTCTATACTTATATACTTGCAAACGCACCAGTGACAGCTCGCTGTGTTCTGCCAATGATGTCGATGTCATCAGCGTATGCAAGTATAGTTGAACAGACTTTTGAAAAATTGTGCCTGTGGTGTAGGCTTCCGAGTTTCGCACAATTTTCTCAAGAATGATGTTGAAAAAGTCACATGACAGCGCATCACCTTGTCTAAATCCTTTTTTGACATCAAAGGTCTCGAGAGTTTTCCTTCTCCATCGTCATTCTGTACAATCTGACAAGTTTGGCAGGGATGCCAAAACTAGACATGGCTCTGTATAGCTCGTCTCTATAAATGCTGTCATATGCGGCTTTAAAATCGATAAATAGATGGTGAGTATCGATTTGGACTTCTTGGGTTTTCTCCAGAATCTGTAGTGTGAATAAAATATATAAATTACCTGTACAAAAATACACGTACCGCTTACCGATGACAGATTCATGTAGTATGTCTAATAGGGTTTTTTTCTTCGCCACCAGATATTTCAGGCCAACTTGTACCCAGATTTGTCAATAGGATTCCCATAATTCTATACATACAGTTGCGTTCACGAAAATAGTAGTGCTGCTCTATACACAAAACTTGAACCAAATGAAACGTCACTTTTTCCTTTGAAAAATATAAGGATTCAAATTTGTTGTTTAGAATGCAAAGAAGAGAATAACAATTTCAAAATTCCGGTCAAAATTGATTTACTTTTGACTATTTTAGAGAGATGCACTACTATTTTCATGAACACAGCTGTATGTATGTATACTCTGTCTAGAGACTGTAGAACTAAAATTTTGAAAGTGTCCGAAACTACTGAAGTGTCCGGGGTAGCGCGTGTCCGAACTATAGCGAGACTCTATGTACCTCCATTAGCAATATCAAGGAACTAATACTCTTAAATGATCTACAGCAATCTTGAACTATAGTTGAATGGATGCACCTACATTGAATATTGATGAAATAAAAAGTCTAGACCCACAGACTAAACATTTAATACTTTTAATGGCAGCAACACACGCCAACCAACCTCAATGATGATGATGATGCCGAACATTATAAGGCGCACGGCACATCGCCCGCATCACTAAAGTCAATTACTATTCCACTCCACAGTATGTTTTCTATCTCTGTCAAACTCCCGCCCGAAGAAAATGTGACATCTGCAGTAGAAGGGAACTTGTTTTTAGGTCAATGCTGTCATACATTTTTCTATTAGCGTGCGATAGTTGTAATCTTATCGCCAGCGACAGTTTAACCCTCCCCACAGATTGGGCCAATAGGTGAGATAGGGGGTTCGGCATTCCAATCATGCGAATAAGTATATAATATTTCCGCATAAAAATGAATCTAAATGACTTCAGAATGGATTTTGACACCTCAAAGTCAGTGTTTCTGTTTAAGTTTTTTCTGTCTATATTGGCTGTGATTTAAAAAATGTTAATTGCTCCAACCGGTCGGTGATAGTTGCAGCTGCAATTACTCGATCATACGTGTAGTGTACGTTGTCGGTGTACCATTTTTTTCTGTAGGTACTGTTCGTGGAACTGCTAGTACTATACATATGCATTCAATTAAATCCAGATGTTTATCAATAGAGCACGGCAAGGCAGCAACGAAAAAAAGTGGAACGACTTTAATTTTTTAGAGTAATTGTTTTTGGTTTCTCAACGAAACTTGTGTAGGTTGTATAGCTAAAGCACTTTTGCTGTTGCATAAGTGCCTACTGCGACCCATGGTGTACAGCGTACACGTGAAAATTAAAATTAAATGATGCGTATCCACTTATGTCCTACCTATCTACCTACCTCCCACCCACTCAGCTAAATGATCATTTTACCATGACAGACATTGTGTAGACACACCTTGGATAGAATGAGCAAGAGAGGGGAGTCCTTTGTAAATTGTTATCCAGTCCTACCTTACTCGCTGTGGATCATAATTAAATTCGTGAGCAGCGCTGCGGCAATCCCCTACTTTCCCAAGAAACACTAAATGCAGCAGCGGGTGTGAGTGAAAAGAGACCCTACCACAACTTTGTGGTTTTTACCATAACAAAGAGTTGTCCTTTTATTACGAACGATTCTCTTTTTACCGTCGTTTATGGATTTTTGATATTTCTACCTCCACGGTTCCCTTTTCAAAGGCACACAGCAACAGCAATCAAAATGTGTCTGCACTCTGCATACGAGAAGAAGGTAAGGGCATCATGCCACACAAGAAGCAACACACCAGGTAAACAAAACACGGCGACCATGTTGGTTTTTAAAGGTACAAAGGACGGGTTTCGACAGATAAACTGTAAAAACTGAAATTTGAATTCCACAATATCACCGAGAGATATCACATATGGATATTAAATTAATTGCCATCGAGTGAGGCATGCCGGTAGCATATACACATAATTTCATCAAAGGGCAGAGTGTTTGTTCTTCATCATCTCTTGGCCGTGATGCATCTGTTGATTCAAGTGTGAAAATGGTAAAACAATAAGGGTAGGTAGACAAGAGATCAATAAATTCACGGGTTTGATTTGTTTCCGAGTTTTCTCACGTTTCGGTAATTGCCGTAGGAAGGCATCCCAAATCGCAGGAAGTCGAAAACAAACAAAGATTTCCAAATTATGCCGAGAGGAAGAGACGACAGGGAGACTACCTCAAATATTTACCCGTTGGGAAGTCTGAAAATCTCCTTCAAACAGAAGCTATCCCGCTTAAGATAAACAACAATTTAAAAGCATGACCTACAAAAACGGCTTAAACTCTTCTGATTTAAGTGTCTTCGGTGTCGGTAGAGGTAAACAACGATATTTCTAAGCGGATCGGATCGCGGATTAAGACATTGAAAAGTCTGTCGACTTAAAAATTAAACCAGTCAAACAGCATCGAATGGTCTTCGACTGCGACTTTGTCATTCCTCATCAACATGCAGCTGGTGGATTGTGACTTCATCCCATGCTTCATGTTTGTGTGTGTTCATAATGTTAGATACAATGAAAACTCATCGCATCGTCATCATCATTTGTAAATGTCCAACAATATGACAGCGGTCGGTACTCGTTGAGGCATTAGACAGCCAGCCATAAGCTTCTCCTCACGTCATCTCTCTATGGGGCTATGATGTGCATTAATTTGAAAATTGCAGTTGCTGAAAGCATCGACGAACAATGTTGGGCGGCGGCGTGGCACGTGTGTAGGTGTCTAAGAAATCGCTATGGCATCAAACTAAACATTATATTGCGCGAGGATACAATGACGGAAGTGAACCCTAATAACCTAAAAAAGAAAAAATAAATAAGGAGTTCAACTGGCTGTGGGCGATTTATTATAGAGTTTGCTTTGAAAGACAGATTGCTTTTCTTTAGAACTTAACAAGTTTCTATGAGGGATTTTAGGCATATAGCATATTGCATATAGGTTAGTTAAAGGTGTGCTGCCTAATTTTCAATAGAGATGCGACAAAACACAATCAGGCCGATCGTTAGGTAGCAAATGGTGGGATTTTCATAATTTATAATAAGGCACCTATTTATATACCATCTAAAGCGAGTGAAAAATCTATACATATTACCTAATTGCCTAAAGCTGCAAACAGATGGATTTTAATTGATAGTGTTATACCGTGTTTTACAACCTCAACAGCTTCTTCACAGCTTCTTCACTGAACAATAAATAGTCCTACACAAATTATTAAATTCACTTGATCAGTGCCATTGTTGTCCTCTCTGAAGTATTATTAGAACATTATTTTTATTTCCTAAGTTTACTGATATAGAGCTGCCCGGGTTACGTCGAAACCAGCCACCGACGCCACAACTGCTGGGAACATACCAGCTAAGCAACCTGAAACATCAGCAATACGTGCTGGGAACATACCGGCGAAAACATCTGCAACGTCAGCAACACGAGCAGAGGCAAATGTACCTCTGTTCAACGTCTCGTGGGAAAGACAAAATTAGCATCCACAACGAAGCCAACATGGAAAATCGGAATCATTATGACAATTAGAATTAATCGGGCTCCCCTGTAGTAAGGTTGTAATTATAAATGTTCTTGTAATCCAAAAATAAATAAAGTTTGTGTTTCTTTTTTAACGCTCCACGGTAACGGTTGTTTATAATTGGCGCAGTCGAACGGTCTAAAGTCTAAAGACATTAGTCGAACCAACACCTAAGTGTATAATCTAAAAGTGAAAAAGTGAAGTGAAATTGCAAGGCAAAAAGCCGAGAGAAATTTATTTTTGTTCAAACAATACAAATCCAAATAAATTCAGTGCAACGTCTAAAGACAATTTATCTTCAAAATAAAATAAAAACACAGTCAATATGGCAAACGAAAACCAAGCTCAAGCTGCAGTGCAACAAATAAATTTATCTATGGACGAAATCCTAAAGGAATCCAACAAGATAAAAGAATTTTGGGGAAACCAGGACGATTATTCTCTGTCATCATTTATAAGGGAAGTAGAAATATTCCTACCGTGCTATCAAAATGGACCTCTGGAAATGTATTTTCTCCAACGACACGTTTTAAATAAAATACAAGGACCAGCTTTAAAGACGATAAGGACTCTAGGACCCAACCCTTCATGGACACAAATAAAAACCGAGCTGATAAAGAACTATGGAATTCGGGAAAGTTACTACTCACTCTACCACAAAGCCATCGCAGCGAAAAACTTTAATGTAAGTGATTATTTCCATATTCTTAAGAATATCTTAGATAAATTAAATTGTAAATTTGAATTCGATTCAGAAAAACCAATTGAGTTCTGTCATAGTAGTAATGAGAAGATGATTCTTAAAACTTTTCTAAGCGGAATCGACGCAAATTTAGCAAGTATCGTTATTAGTAGGGATATCAGTAATCTTAGAGAGGCCTACCATATTCTAGAAGAATCAAATTTAATTAACAAATCGAGACAAGGCAACTCAGAATTTAACAGTAACCCAGGACAATTTAGAAACGTTAATAGGCAAGCCCAGGAACAACCTAGAAACAATAACCGACCCGACCAAGGACAATTCAGGGAATTTAATAGACAAAATCAAGCACAATTTAGGGATTTTAACAGAGCAACTTCTGGACAAATGAGACAAAACAACAATAATTCAGGACAGTATAGACAGCAAAGATACAACTTTAACAATTCTGCTCAAATGAGATACAACAATAATAACAGGTATAATAATAACGATGTACCCATGGAGGTTGACCATATAGATGAAAACGAAGAAGTAAATTTTCAATTAGCACCAAGAGACAGGATTTACCGATAGTAGAACTTAATATCAACAATGATAAACTCCTGTGCCTCATAGACACCGGATCTTCCACAACACTTCTCGATCAAACAAAACTAAAATCTTACAAGAGAATGCCATTACAAAAATCTATTTCATTTAACACTCTCTCTGGACAAACCTTTTCCGATACGGAAATTATAACAAAACTTCCTAACGAATTTAACGAAAATTCATATATGGCATGGAAATTAACTGCTTTTAAAAACAAAAACTTCGACGCTATTATAGGTCAAAACATACTAAAACCCTTACATGCAGTAATAAATTTAGGCGAAGAATTCTTAGAAATTAACGGTAACAAAATAAAATTTATCAATTCGTGCCCATACGAATATAACGAAATAAATATTCTCGAAAATTCAAATCAACCATTGAATGTGCTTTTAAAAGACAATCTAAACGACGAAGAAAAAATAAAGTTAGAAACCCTTCTTGGTAGAAATAGTGACTTATTCTATAGGGATGGACAACAACTAACACATACAGATAAAATAAATCATGAAATCGTTACAACAACTGATAAGCCAATATATTCCAAGATTTATCGGTACCCTCAAGTACACGAGGAAGAAATTAATAAACAGATAAAAGAAATGTTAGAGCAACAGATCATTACTGAAAGTAATTCACCCTACAATAGTCCTCTTTGGATCGTACCAAAGAAAATGGACAATTCGGGAATCAAAAAATTCCGCATCGTTGTGGATTACAGAAAATTAAATGAAGTCACAACTGATGATAAATTTCCTATTCCCAATATCGACAGTATACTGGAGAAATTAGGAAGATCACAGTACTTCACAACTTTGGACCTTGCAAAAGGATTCCATCAAATACTTGTCAAACCTGAAGACAGAAAAAAAACTGCGTTTTCAACACCTTTCGGGCATTTTGAGTACATAAGAATGCCTTTTGGGCTCAAGAATGCCCCAGCCACTTTTCAAAGGCTTATCAATACAATCCTAAGAGAATATATCAACAAGATATGCGTTGTATATCTTGACGATATTTTAATCTTCAGCACCACACTAGAAGAACATCTAGAAAATCTTCAAAAAATTATGAATGTCCTTAGAGAACATCGCCTAAAAATTCAGTTAGATAAATGTAATTTTCTCGCTAGAGAAACAGAATACTTAGGTCATATCCTAACAACAGAAGGCGTAAAACCCAATATGAATAAAATCAAAACAATATTACAACTTAAATTGCCACAAACTCCTAGGCAAATCAAATCCTTTTTAGGAATAACCGGCTTTTACCGAAAGTTTATCAAAGATTACGCAAAGATTGCGCAACCACTTATAAAATACCTCAAAAAGAATGCAAAAGTTAATATAAAAGACCCTTTATACATAAATGCCTTCGAAAAACTTAAACTAATTCTCACAGACCCACCCGTTCTTAAATATCCAGACTTTCAAAAAAAATTCAAACTAGTAACCGACGCTAGCGACCAAGCCCTAGGTGCAGTTCTGACACAGGACGGACACCCTATTTGCTATTCAAGCAGAACTCTAAATGACACAGAAAAAAATTATTCTGCTACGGAGAAAGAGCTCCTCGCGATAGTTTGGGCAGTCAACTACTTCAGGCCGTACATTTATGGTAGGCCCTTTGATCTTATGACTGATCATCAGCCACTCAAATGGCTACAGGCAAAACATAAAGGAAAGGACATAAATCCGAGATTACAAAGGTGGTTATTAAAGCTAGGCGAATATAATATTAATATAGATTATATAAAAGGCAAAGAAAATGTAACAGCGGACTTCCTAAGTAGAATAAATACAAGCACTGGCGAAATAAATGTAGCCGAAACAGCTTCAGAATCAGAAGAAGAAAATATTCCATTACCACAAGACAATGTAGAAATTGACAACGCTAGTTTAGCCAATACAATTCATTCTCAAGAAGAGGAACATGATGATCATTTTCCAATTCTCGACACAGTTGTAAACCGATTCTACACACAAATAATACTTTCTAACAATAAATCTAGAGAAATAGAAGTTATTAACAACAAAAGGAAAATATATGTAAACTCTGACGATATAGAACAAAATAGGTTAGCAGATATTTTCAGAAGATTAATAAGAAGAAAAGGAAAAGTAGGTATATATTCTGAATTAAGCGAACATGAATACAACCTAGTTCAACAAAAGCTAATTGACCTATTTATCCCAAATGAAGGCATTAAATTTTATAAATGTGCGTATCAAGCAAGGGACATGCGAAATGAAGACGAAGCATTAAAACAAATAGCAAGATATCATAAAAAGGAAACCGGACACTCAGGCATATCAGAAAATTATGAGGGACTTAAGAAATTCATATACTTTAAAAACCTTAAAGAACTTATCCAAAAATATATAAATAACTGTGACACTTGCAATAGAGCAAAATACGATAGAAATCCCATTAAACCCAAGTTCAAGTCCACAGATACACCCACAGATACGAACCAAATAATACACGTAGATATATACACAAACAGCCAAAACAATTTTATTACATTCATTGATAAGTTTTCTAAACATGCTACCATTTTCCATTTAGAAGACAAAAGCAGTCTTACAATCAAAGAAAAAATTAGACTATACTTTTCTATAAAAGGGAGACCAAATAAAATAGTCTTAGATAATGAATTCAGTAATGTTAATATAAAGGACTTCTTAAGAGAAGAACAAATCGAGGCACACTTCACAAAACCAAACAGCCACACGGGCAATTCTGACATAGAAAGACTCCATAGCTCAATCGGAGAAAAGATGAGAGTTCTTTCGGCAGAAAATTCAAGACTAACAGTACAGGAAAAAATATTCCAAAGTGTTGAATGGTACAACAAATCAGTACATTCTACAACAAAATGTAAACCACTACAAATAGAAGAGGATAGAGTAAACAAGGAGGTAATTAGAAGTAATATTCAAACAAAAAAGGATAGGGTTATTCTAAAAAGAAATCAGAGCAGAGAAGAATACGAAGAAGAAAGAAATGAAGGATATATAAAAAATTATAGGGCACTTAGACATAAAGCTCAACCAAAATTTAGGAAACAACAGCTTTCCAACATACACCCCATCAATATTAAAAGACCTTATAAATTTGCAGATCAAATGGATACTGATAATATTGCTTATGACACTAACAACGACCGAAACGACCCTGACAATTGAAAAAATTGACGCATACAACGGGTTTACAGAAGTTAAATTAGGAAATATTCAGATTGTTAAATCATACGACATAATCCTACACATAATTAAACCAACAGAAATTTTAGAAATAGTTAAACGTTTAGAGGACAACTTATCTAACATACGACTTAAAAAAGGAAAAGACATTTTAATTAATGAACTAGAATCACTAAAATATAAGGTACATACAATCATACCACACAGACATAAAAGAGGACTAATCAACATCATTGGTACCGGCATGAAATGGCTATATGGTACTATGGACGATGACGACAGACAAAATATTGAGGACCACCTACGAACGACGGACGAAAACAATCATAATATTATTACGCAGAGTAACAATCAAATTATAGTTAACAATCATTTTAATCAAACATTTTTAACACTTAAGCGAATTATCGAAGAAGATAGGGTTCATATTTTAAACAAATTTAACGCTGTAGAAAAACAAAGTTACACATTATCCAGCAAACTGATATACCTAGAAACATTAATAAAAATTAGAATTATCAAAGACAAAATTGAACATATACAATCAAATATAGCCTCCAGTAGAATAGGAATAATGACTAGTAATATACTCAACAAAGAAGAAATAAACAAATACAACATCGACTTCGAGAAACTAAGGTTATTAAAAATAGGGACAGCTAGCTACAGTAATGATACTATTATTTTTGCAATTAAAATACCAACAAAATTCATTGAAACAGCTAAATATTTCGTTACCGCAATGACAGATAGTAAATCACAAGAGTTATTTATAGAAAACGAAGACATAATCAAAATAAACAATACAATTTATAATTATAAAGAAGATGTAGAATTCAAAAATCTCAAACTTTCAAACTCATGTATCTATACGAATAATTGTAAGAAAATAAAGAACAATCAAAGTAAACTGTTAGAAATCGAAAAGGGATTAATATTGTTAAAAAATTATAAAAACATCAATTTATCAAGTACATGCGATGAACGAGTAATCAAAATAAACGGAAACTACTTAATTAATTTCAACAATTGTAAAATCCATATTGGCAATGAATCATTTAACAATAAAAAAGAGGTATTTGTAGAAAAATTTGTCATGCCTTATGAGATTACATTAAATACCACTAGAAACCAGATAACTTTTGATGAAATTGTAATTAATCAATTAGAAAACATTGAAGAAATTAAAGAACTAAAGTTTTTCAAAAATAACCATGTAACATATAACCTTTGTATTGCAATAATTATATCTATCATAATAATTTTAATCCTTATTTACCTATATATCAAATATTATAAGTTTCGAAATATGTTATTCATAACTCAGGGGAGTTCTAGTTTAAAGGGGGGAGAGGTTACGTCGAAACCAGCCACCGACGCCACAACTGCTGGGAACATACCAGCTAAGCAACCTGAAACATCAGCAATACGTGCTGGGAACATACCGGCGAAAACATCTGCAACGTCAGCAACACGAGCAGAGGCAAATGTACCTCTGTTCAACGTCTCGTGGGAAAGACAAAATTAGCATCCACAACGAAGCCAACATGGAAAATCGGAATCATTATGACAATTAGAATTAATCGGGCTCCCCTGTAGTAAGGTTGTAATTATAAATGTTCTTGTAATCCAAAAATAAATAAAGTTTGTGTTTCTTTTTTAACGCTCCACGGTAACGGTTGTTTATAATTCCCGCGAGCTCTACGGGCAAAAAAGAAGGGAGGAACACCGACTTCTCAGAAGGAAAAAGAAAGAGCACGAGAAGCGAACGGTCGAATCAATTGAGGGACGCTACTGCAGAGACAATGTTCGAAAGTTCTACCAAAGGGTAAAACTATCCACCCAAGGATACAAGGCCCGACCGGAAGCCTGCAGAGATGAGCATGGGAATACAGTAGTAGATTCACAGTCGGTGCTGCGGATTTGGAAAGAACACTTCTGTAGACTGTTAAACGACGTAGACAGCCAACAACCCACTGTCAGGCAGAATGATCTGTTCAGCTTGGACGATGATAGCCAAAATTCCCGTCCGCCCGACCTACACGAAGTGAGGATAGCGATATCCAAACTTAAGACCAACAAAGCTGCTGGAGCGGATGGCCTCCCGGCCGAGCTTTTAAGGAGCATGCACCAACTCATCTGTAAAATTTGGTCGGATGAAAGCATGCCCGAGGAATAAGTCTCCTGAATGTCGCGTATAAGATCTTGTCGGCTGTATTGTGTGAACGCCTAAAACCTAGGAAAGTCAACCATCGACCAAATTTTCACACTCCGACAGATCTTGGAAAAAACACAGGAATTTCAGATCGATACACACCATCTATTTAACGACGCCTATGATAGCGTATATATAGGGACGAATTATATACAAAGTCATGTCAAGTTGTGGCATCCCATCAGCCAAACTCGTCCGTCTGTGCAGGATGACGATGGAGACATCTCGCTGCTCCGTCAAAGTCGGCAAGAACACCACCGATCCATTTGATGTCGAAAAAGGTTTGAGACAAGGCGACGGGCTATCATGTACTTTCTTTAACATCGTTCTTGAAGCAATTGTACGAAACTCACAAGCCAACACCAGAGGTACGATTTTTCAAAAGACCGTTCAACTACTTGCCTATGCTGATGATATTGACATTATTGGGAGAACACGGCGGGCTGTCATTGGCGCATTTGCAAGCATCGACACGGAGGCGGCGAAGATGGGTCTGGCTGTTAATGAGGAAAAAACGAAGTATATGCTGTCAAAGAGAAAGGACTCTCAACATCGGCGACTCGGACAAAACGTCACGATGAACAGATACAATATCACTTCGCAAAATGACATCGGCGCAGAGATCAAGCGAAGAATCAGTCTTGCCAATCGCTTCTTCGGGCTAGGAAGGCACCTAAGAAGTAAAGCCCTCTCTCATAGAACCATGGTGATATTATATAAGACCTTAATCATGCCGGTCCTGCTGTATGATGCAGAAGCATGGACCCTGTCAAAAGCGGATGAAAACCTTCTACGCTGCTTTGAGAGAAAGATTCTTCGAGTGATATTAGGTCCAGTTTGGGACGATGGAGTGTGGAGAAGAAGTTTCAACGACAAACTATACGTGCTATACAGCGACGCTGACCTAGTCAAAAAGCTAAAAATTCAACGGCTGAGATGGCTGGGACACGTGGAGCGAATGGACAACAACGCACCAGCCCGACGAATCGAATCCACCCCTGAGGGACAACGCAACGAGAGACCTCGCTAGCTGGAGGGGATTGTGGTTGAGGCCGTGGGCCACTCCGGACTGTAAGCGCCACCAAAAGTAAAAGTAAAGTAAAGTTTACTGCTGTTGAAATGAGCAACTATAGACCCATATCACTTCTCCCAGTCTTCGAAAAACTTATAAAAAATAGAATAGTGAGTTTTCTGACTACTACGAAGTTTTTTAACCCAAATCAATTTGGGTTTCAGAAAGGTAGATCGACTGAAGACGCACTTTTACAATTTTGTGCTCAAGTAATGTCAAACCTCGATAGCAAAAAGTCCACGGCTGGTTTATTTATTGATATTACGAAAGCTTTTGATATGGTGAATCACAATATTTTGTTGAGGAAATTGTAAAACGCTGGATTTCGAGGATTCGTACTAGACTGGTTTAGGTCATACTTAAAAGATAGGTCGCAAAGAGTGAAGTTAGATGATATTAGAAGCGAAACTAAGTTCTTCAATTTGGGAGTACCCCAAGCCTCTGTTTTGGGACCAATTCTGTTTCTCATTTATATCAATTCACTTCTTGCATTTAATTTTAAAGGTTCACCTACTGCTTTTGCGGATGATATTGGTTTTTCTTATGGGTTGGACTCTCCTTTGAACCTAGTTTCTGACATTAATTGGGATTTACATTTATTGAGAAGTTGGTTTGCTGAGCACAATTTGATTATAAGCTCCAAAACTAAAATAATGTTTTTCAGTTTCTCGTCACTAAATAATTTTGAAGCGAATGTTTTTTATCACTCACCTGACTGCCTAAAATACAAGCTTTCTCATTGCAATTGTACGTCTTCTCCCACATTCTGTGACAGTTTAAGTTGCAGTGATACTTGTTTTTTGATTGAGAAAGTAACTGAATTTAAATACTTAGGGCTTACAATTGATTCCAGAATGAGCTTTTCGAATCACGTAGAAACTCTGAGGAAGTATTTTCGTTGCACGCTTAGACATTTTTTCTATTTGCGAAATATATGCTCGACAATGCTCTTAAAAACTATTTATTACGGAATCTTCCATTCCAAACTACAATATGGAATTGTTTGTTGGGGAGGCGTTTATGCGAACAAAATTCAATCACTTTTAGTTCTGCAGAAATATATTTTACGAAAAATATGTTGCAAACCTAGTAGACATCCGAGTTTTCCATTGTTCTGCGACCTGAAAATTCTGCCGGTCCGACATCTGTACTGTTTTAAAGTTTTAAAGACATTCTTTATGATGTCTGGTAATCGCAACTATCGTTTAATTTCAAATTATAATTTACGTGGAAACTTTTTTTACTTAGCACCTGTACCTAAATTTCGCACTACTGCATTTCGTAATTTTTATACAGTTTCATCATGTCGTTTATTTAATAAACTTCCTCAATCGATCAGGACAATAACAATGCCTGGAATAGCCTTAAAATTTCTAAAACCTTGGCTTTTAAATTTGAATCATAATAATATAGAAGCACTTATTTCTGATATTCTGGTTTAATTTTAATTTCAGTAAAATTTTAAATAAATAAATTGTAAATTGTTTAGTCAAATTTGTTGTTCAAGTACAGTTTTGCAAAAGTTAATATTTTGTTAATGCGAATTGTTTTATTAGGGTCACCCCACCCAAAAAAAAAAAAAAAAAAAAAAAAAAAAAAAAAAAAATATTTGAAGTTGTCTAGAGCCCATTGAAGAGGCATTCAACACTATTTTTAATACTTAGTATTCAAAAATACAGAATGTCTTTTATACTTCTTATATTTATACTTAAAGTAATAATTAAATTTAAGTTTTTAAAAACTATTGTTAATTAATTTATTATGAATTTATAAGAAATAAAATTATTATCTATTTATCTATTTATCTATATAGCATTCATTGAAGAACCGTGTTTCCGAGAGTATTTCGATTGTGTAGGCTTATTGAATTCCGTTAGTCAGTTCGGATAAATAATGAAATAATATTATCTTGATAACATTTTAAAGCCCTATAAACTTCGAAAGACGAGAACATCACATTTCTAATGAATATAATGAACAGCCAAAGACCACCCGTGAATCGAAAACGATCGTAACTGTAAATATCGTCTGTCTGATGTTGCACAAAAATATTAACGCAATATATTATACAAAAAAAAAAAATTAAACTCGTAATCTATCTTTCATCGTAGCTGTAGATATTTAACGCTAATTCAAGGGACACCCTGTAAAAACTTGAAGAGACATGCAAAACTTGACCTAATCAACCCAAATGTACATAAAGTCGACGAGAAAACGAACAAGTTTGTATGCCAGGAAATTGTACACACATATTATTGATGTTGTGTCACACAAATTTGAACGATCCGAGTCACGTTTTCTGAATAATAAATTTAAAAAGTGTTTACATCTGTACATAAGTACCTACTATCCATAGCGTAACATAAAACGCCTAGTCCGTCAACTATTGGGTGTTTTTGGAAGTCGTTAATTTGTAGTTGTTAGAATATCTAATTTTCTAACACTTTTCTAGGTACATATTTGAATGGCAAACACAGGATAGAACATAGAAACACTAATGTGCGTTACAACGAACGCCCCTTTGATTTAACAACTCTTTCCCGCCTCATAAAACCACGGCCATAAATGTTGTTGTGACTAATCATGCGTTTAATTTGACCGCAAATAATAAAACTATATAAAAACAAAACCATCTCTGCTCCTTCACATAATTCAGATTGTCTCGCATCGCCACCGCGCCTCCACCGGAAAGAGCTCTTCGGTTACCATTTATAGTGAGCACACAGCACATATAGTCAAAACAATGGCAATGCCTTTGGGAGACAATCTAATTAATTAATGCTCCCCACAATTCACTATACATAGTATTATATGTATGTATAATTAACAAGATCAACAGCGCGCGATATATAGGCTATTAGATACGAGATACGGATACCCCTTCGGTCTATCAACGATTCGAAAGTGAAAAATGGCAGACATTGTAACAAAAATGAAATTAGTAACTATTAACATGGCGTGCCTCATCACTGCTCGTAGTATACGCACAAACCCATGTTCAATTCATCTGAGCGTTTGTTGTCATTCGAAACCGACGCGTGAAGTGATATTCTCTCAAGCTTAAGGAACAATGCCAACCGCTTTGAATTATTTATTATTAATTAAAAATGCAGCTCCCTTTCGTAGTACATATAATATACTAGCTGTACCCGCCCGGCTTTGCCCGTGCACAGGAATTGTATTGCTTATAGGTCTTAGATAATAATGTTCTTTCGTAAAAATGCGAGAAATGAGAATAAATCGATTTGGTGGAATTTTCTTTCTGCCTATACCTGAAATACAGCAATACGAACAAAATATAAAGAGAAAGATGAAAATTGGCCCGGCGGTTATCGAGATATAACGTCATCGAATTTCACCCCATAGAAGATGTTTTTTCTTTAGGAGGTATAAGATTTTGAATGTTTTTTTGTATGGGAGGTGCCACGCCCCTTTGTCCAATTTTGACTAATCTTCACAGCATCACCCCAGGGCACCAATACCTAAGATTATCTATAAGTTTGAGCTCAATCGCTGTGGTGGTTTTTGAGATTTACGATTGTGAATGTTTTTTTGTATGCAAGGGGCCACGCCCCTTTTCCGATTTTGACCAATCTTTACAGGAGCACTCCGGGGCGAATACCTAAGATTATGTGTTAGTTTGACCTCAATCGATTGGGTGGTTGTCGAGATATACGATTTTGAATGTTTTTTTTTGTATGAGCGGTGCCACGCCCCTTTGCCCGATTTTGACCGATTTTCAGAGGAGCCCTCCAAGGCCAATACCTAAGAATATCTGTAAGTTTGAGGTCAATCGATTTGGTGGTCTTCGAGGTTTAGTATGGGCGGTGCCACGCCCATTTGTCTTGACCAATCTTTACAGGAGCACTCCAGGGCCAATACCTAAGATTATGTGTTAGGTTGAGCTCAATCGATTGGGTGGTTTTCGAGATATACAATTTTGAATGTTTTTTTTTTGTTTTTGCGGTGCCACGCCCCTTTGCTCGATTTTGACCGATTTTCAGAGGAACCCTCCACGGCCAATACCTAAGAACATCTGTAAGTTTGAGCTCAATCGATTTGGTGGTTTTCGTATGGGCGGTGCCACACCCCTTTGTCCTATTTCCACCAATCTTCCCAGGATCACTTTACGGCCAATACCTAAGATTATCCTGTAAGTTTGAGATCAATAGATTTAGTGGTTTTCGAGATATAAGATTTTGAAAGTTTTTTGTATGGGCGGTGCCACTCCCCTTTTGTCCGATTTTGACCAATTTTCACAGGAGCACTCCAGGGCCAATAACTAAGACTATCTGTAAGTTTGAGATCAATCGATTTGGTGGTTTTTGAGATATTAGATTTTTAATGTTTTTTTGTATGGGCGGTGCCACGCCCCTTTGTCCGATTTTGACCAAACTTCACAGAATAGCCTTCGTACAGAAAACAATGATTTTATTAAGATTTGAGCTCAATCGGTTTTGTTGTTTTCGAGATATACCACGATTTTTGTATGGGCGGTGCCACGCCCCTTTATCCAATTTTTTTCACATACAAACCTGCTACAAAAGAATACCTTTCCAGAAAAAAAAGAATCATCAAATTCGGTGTAGCCAAACTCGAGTTATAAACGGACAAACATATTTTCAACTTTCTTTTATATATATAGATATGTAGTTGTCGTTGTTGTCGTCATCATCATCACAACAATCATGATCAACGTACAAAGTTGGATTTGGATTTGGATCTAACTTAAGATCTCTTGCCACACAACTTCATAACCTTGTCCTATAACAATCTACCGTGAAGAGAGCAGCAAACCCATTGACTGACTAGAGCACGGAGATATCATATCACATTTGTATATATGTACACAATCGTGTCTCGTGCACACATAATATGTATGTATGTATGTATGTACTTTTCATTCAGTGCGAGTGGTAAAAGCCGAGAAAGTATACCATACACCTAACCTACGTATATACACCTCGAAACTGAAAAGACGCTGTGAATCCAAGGTATATAGAAATACATGGTATGATATTGCGCATGTTTGTTTGCATCTCTCTCTTCAAAGTGACGTCACCAGACGACAAAACATAGGGAACAGATAATAATTTAATTAATTTGTTAACTATTCTATTACACTGAAAACACCACACAAAACATTATTCTTATTAAAAATGAAACTGGGGCACAGAAAACTACCCGTATTTCAATATATTTTCACAGAAACGTTAAAATCGTTGTCGTCAAGTGACGTACATGCGCAGAAAAATCGAAAAATTAATCGCGGAATATCATACCTTGTAGTTCTATATACCTTGCTGTGAATCTGCCGCTGATGTTATGGGCCATATGAGAATTTATGACGGATCACGAATACTGCGGTGGGGTATCCTGTTTGAAACAAAATAAAGCTAAGGGGGCGTTTATGGAACGATAAAGCTATACCCTGGCTGAGTATATTTTTTGTTTTTCGTTTTAGAAGTCGGAATGGCGGTGGACTTATTTTCTTGGAATTAAAAGGCGCATATATGGTCAGGAATGGCCAGGAATATAGTGACCAAAGCGCGGAGAGCTTATCTCCATGACGCTGGGGACACATTTTATTCGTGCAGCGAAAATACATAATGTGTAGTCGGTGGGCGTCTCATTGCTATCGGCCTAATCGGATTTGATTTTTTTTTTATTTATGAACGGGGTAAGGGCATAGACATAGATATAGTAAAGTTATTGAGTGTGACACTTTGACTGCGTGACACCGGTGGAGAAAATGTTTTTATTATGTCTAATCCCTCATAGATTCAAACCGCGTGCTGTTAGGGTTAATTGGAATTGTTAATAATTTGTATAAAATTGTATCATATGAGGCATCATGAATAGTCTACAATGTTATGGAATAAAATATTTCAAGAAAGTTAGTAGAAAATTAACTAGAGGAAATTGAATGACTCGAGAGATCAGTGAGCGGCTGAACATTACAAACTTTTATACCCGATTTCACACTGCGAGTCTGCGACCTTAAGTATAAACTCAGGATTAACAAAAATTTGGTTTTCACAGTGCACGATAAACTTCGCTAAAATAGTGTCATAAGTTCATAAGTTAAGCCACCGACTTCCGTGGCTTAAGTATCAATCCAGAGAATACATACATAATTTCCAAGTGCAATAAAATAATATTTATCTCAAAGTTCTCTGAGAAAAGCTAAATAAGCAACAATATAATTATGTTTGGCAATGCTGTTCAAGAGAAATGTCAAATTATCTCTTCGTTGTTGGTGGAAATACTAGCCGTGTTTTATTATGCCCGTGATCTGAGCCGGATCAGATCATGATGGAATAAGTATAAGGTGGTCTCGTCGGCTGCTGACTCGTTCGTTTTTTTGTCCCTTAACGTTTCGTTAACGTACACTTACTACGCTGAATAAAGAGAAAAACGTGTTGTTAAGAAGGGACTACTTTTTGCCGACGAGACCATGATGGAATAAGTATAAGGTGGTCTCGTCGGCAAAAAGTAGTCCCTTAACGACACGTTTTTCTCTTTATTCAGCGTAGTAAGTGTACATTAACGAAGCGTTAAGGGACCAAAAAACGAACGAGTCGGCAGCCGACGAGACCACCTTATACTTATTCCATCATGGACGAGACCACCTTATACTTATTCCAAGAATAATAAAACAAACCAGGATCAATTGTAATTTTTCCCTTGACGTGTGGCATTACTGAAAAAACTTGACGTTAATTCCTTCAAAATTTGACGTTTCTAATGTAAACAAAACCGAAATGTGTTAAAAAAACCTCAACTGTGTTTGAAGTAAAAATACTTTGGTTGGCAATTGTAATACATAATTGTTGAACATTTTAGGACACGTTGTGGAAACAACTTTAGAAAGGACTTTGTAGTCCTACTACAACGGACTGATTTTGGGCAAACATTTTCGGCCGTTTTCCATTGTTTACTTCTATAATTTTTTTGACATTTTACAGTGGCTTACAAATTTTATGCGAGAAACGGAGTGGTTTGATTGGTTATCCAAATTTTTTAAGCCACTTTACTTGTATTTTGTTCATAGAACTACCAACATACACGAATAAAATTATTCGCCTAGTAGTATACTATCATGAAAAATGATCCAGATAGAAAGTTGGATCACGTGTTGTTGTTGCAAATTAGTGTTAATTTGTGATCTGGTTCAGAACACGGGCATAATAAAATACGGCTACTATCTAGCTTAAAGTTGATCGAGTAAAATACCGATTATAATAGTACAGTCGTGTCTGGATATAGTGAACTATTTTTTGCAAGGCATGTTCACTATAATCCAGGTTGTTCACTATAACAAGGTTGACATTTTTTTTAAATTATTTTATTTCCTCAAAGGAAATACTGCGTTGGTTTATATATGAGTGCCATAACCTCATTTTAGCAAACTTAAGATTTTGGTATATGATGAAACCGGAGTTTAGGTTTAGCTTTCAGGAAATAGTATTGTGATAATGTCCCTAACATAATATAAAAAATTTGACTTTCCTATTATGACTTAAATGTTGCCTTTTTGCACTTTTAAGGATGTCTTTTAAGGCAACTTTAAAAGCACCAAACTGATATGGCAATTGCATTTCCTGTCCATATCGGTCGCAAATTAACACATACCAAAATCTTAAGTTTGCTAAAATGAGGTACCTAAATTTCTTGCACTTTTGGGGTTATGGCACTCCTCTATAAACCAACGCAGCGCTGCCAGAAATATATGTTCGTGTTCAGTAGTCACCCCGAACTAAGCTCACAAAGTTACAGAATTGCTAAAATGACTTGAGGAAAAACGTTGCTAGCTCTTAGTCTATTATGTATGTTTATTGAAAAAACTTCGGGAATATATGTTTGCTTCTTGCTTTCAGAAATTGACTTTTTAACCGCTTTTTCGCGTAGACTTCGTAATGCTAATATGCCAGCATAAACAGTAGTGTTGGCCTCAGTCCATGCGATAGCTTTATCGAAACTTTCAAAACCATCAGTAGTTTTTACAGGATTTGTGATTTGTGTTTCGTGTTGGTCATCATCATCAGAGTCTACAATACTTTCGGCATCTATTTCAAAATGAATCGGTTTGTTGGCTTCGTTTGCATAGCTTTTGCACACAAACTGTCATATGACACTAACGCTATCGACTGCACACAAACGCACTCAACAAAAATAACCAAAAAACGTCAAGTAACAACCGCCTTTGAAGCAATCAACTTGTTATCCCCGTAAAAGTACAATTTACGGGCATACCCGGTTTATGTGTGCTTCTATTGTGTATTTTTTGTTGTGTTCAGCTTGAAGTTGCTGCAAAAATTATGTTCACTATTTAGAGGTTTTCCATTTGTTCACTATTTAGAGTACTCCATGTAAAATTTTAGCTGTTCACTATATCGAGGTGTTCACTATATCCAGACACGACTGTACTATTTAAATAGGTATACGAAAGTGGCTAAAAACAGTCTTCGTCAAACTGTATGTGCATACCTACTGCATAGTATGCAAATTTAACTAATTTGTTCACTGATAACAAATAGTGTTAGGAGGGTCATTAATAAGCGACTGCTTATGATTTACAAAATTTTGTTCGGTGACATTACTTTTCACAGTTTAAGGATGGGACCTGAGAGGTTCATATTGTGGGTGTCAGAACATAAAATATATCACGGCGAGTGTCGGCAATTAAAATACGCTGATAAGTTTTCACTCCAGTGCGGTTTTATAAGAAACAAACCTTATTGTAACTTTGATAGTCGAATGAGTTTCTGAATATTTCTCATTATTATTAGTGCCTCTTAGGAAAATCAAGTCACCAAACCTAACTCATAATCCTAACATCTTTTTACATCTTCACCAAATCTAAGCCAAATCACCTCTTAACCAGGATAACCAAATTACCTTGTGGCCACCATGAATTCCAATTTTATTCATTCTCATCTTCTTCCATTACCCAACGAATCCAATCAACGTAATTCGAAACCTCTGTATAAACACCAGGATACGGTGCAATAGTGCACGGTTTCATACTCCATGAGGATATACCAACTTGTTTGCCGTTCACAATTAATGGACCACCGGAATCTCCATTACACTGACCCTTACCTCCACCTTCGATCCCAGCACAAATATTGGTTGGATGAATGAATAGTACGTGACGGCGACTGCATTCCTCCCTGGAGTAGATTTTTATCTCGACTTTTTGCAGATCCTTTTGAATTCTTCCTCCAGACTAAAAAAAAATATGTAGACGCCAAACAATATATATCCTTTCGCACCAGTTCAATTTTACTCACCTCATTAAATCCCCAGCCTATTAAAGTAGCCGACACATTCTCTTCTGTCAATTGATACATCCTTGGTAAGCTGATAACTTGAACCGATTGATCTAACTTCAAAGGTTCCCTCAGTCTCAACATGGCGATGTCATGTAAGACAATAGGAAGTACATATCCTGGATATACCACTACTTCGGAGATATTGGCCACATTTGAAGTATTTCGACTTATGGTCGTGGTGCCATACTGTATGTTTATATTTTGAGGTCTTGATCCAGCCACACAATGAGCCGCGGTTAAAATCCACGAGGGACTCAAAATTGTTCCGCCGCAAAAATGAGACCCGCTCTGAGCGCGTCTTAGAGAAACTATGAATGGAAATTCTCCGGAGTCAGCTCGTGTTCCATTAACTACTCGGAGTGCGATCGGATATGCAGAGGTAATGCTCATCAGCCGTAGCACTAGAAAAATGAATATATTTAACACCGACATGATGCTACTAAGTCGCCTGAATGGATTATGATTTCTTTTATAGCACTTTCAGTCATAAACTTTTTCTTGAATTATCATGACATTGAAGGCAGGCATTTCGAATAAAATTGCAAGCAATTTATGAATCTGGGTACCTATAATAGCTTAAGCGTGAGCTCTTCTGAATATATTGCTGAATTGACCACCACTGAGGCTAGCATTTGACACAAGGTAATCGCCCATTACGATTTGTGGTTAGAATTGATTTATGTACGAATATAACATCATCGATTGATGACTATGGCTTTTATTAATATTTAATAATAGACAGAGAATGTTTTTCTCAACCATGGTACTGATGGTCTTATGTGGCCATAAACAAACTCAAACATAACTCAAAACGGGTTTAACAAAGATTGGTTATTAGTCTATAAATAGTGCGCGAAGATTTTCATCGAAAAGGTGAATGCACGCATATCAGTTCTGTGAACAGTTTACCAGTGAACTAAACATTTGTTATGTTATTTATATTTCCTTTTTCTCCTTGGCCTAAATGCAAATCACAAATTCCTTCAACATGCTTGCTCACAAAACTCTACTTAACTGTCAGCGTACAAGCCATGTGCCTCTCAGTATGAATTATTTTGACGTGTGCATAACCCATGGACATAATATGGAAACGTCACCCGAGGTTATCATCATGCAACTAGCATTAGACAAGCTCTCTCTGCGTAATTCTGTGATATGCTATCAAAACTCATTTAAATCTCTGTCACCAACCTCACTTCTTACTCCGTGTCGCAGAACTGGTAACTACCTACATCCGCACTTCCTTGTAGGTTGGTATAACTGGCACACTCCATTAAATACAAGTACCCACTGCATCCCTTTGATTGTCAGTCGGGTGGAATACGAGTATCCACCTTCTTCACGTCTAAATTACTATCTGATTGTGTACGACTTTCCTGTTTGCCGAGGCAGAGTGTCTCAAGACAGGAACATCATCTTGTTGCTTCATTTTATTTGTGCCGTGTCGTTCAAAAAGGAACAAACAGATCAAAATCCATTTTTATTCACTCCACAGGGAAACTGGCAGAGGGAAGGACTTGATAGAAACAGGCCTGTGCGTCGTTTTTGTGTTGAACCAAGATGTCGTGTTAGTGTTACCGCGCCGCAAGGTTATCCGCTCTGGATCTCTATAAACATTTTGAAACCCGAACTTGATGCCGAACAAGAATAAAGCGTCAGAGATATGAATCTACAGTCCGATTGTTGCTTTCTTCTCCTCAGCCAGCAGCCGGATGGGTACACACAGATGCAAGCACTTTGTACCTGTTGAAGAAGCATCATTTCCAGTAAATATTGAAATAGGTGAAGATTTTCCAAAAGGAAAAATGTCATACCTTTTCTACCTGGTCCAAGGATGCTAGTGGGTAACAGATATTTCCCTGTTGTACTATACGTTGTTTCCGTGATTTACACCGTAGGCGGGAGGTATTAATTAAACCACAAACAGTATATGGTCCTCATTGGGATGATGGTTCATTTCTTTTTATGGACATACATACACGAAACGAAAGGAATTTTTATAATTGTATTGGTATTCGAAATAATTTCAGATTTTCAATTAAAAAAATTCAAGACAGAAAGGGGGATTTTTCAAACTCCAAACAAGGATCGAATGGAATTTCATATATGTTTTGTGTTTTCGTTAATTAGGACGTTATTCCTCATTAGAGTCTTGAGTTTGTAAATTCCTGCCTTTTTATTTTACTCTCCCATTGGCGATGAATATTGCATTCAAAAAGAAACATATGGAAAAACTTGCTGGGAGAATAATGGAAGATTGGAAATGGACTCGCAAAATGTATATATATACTAGCTGACCCGGCAAACGTTGTTCTGCCTAAAATAGTTACATATTTTAAATATTTTAAGATCTAGTTTGATATTTTTTTTTAATAAAAAATTAAGGCGGATAGATTCACTGGTTCAGCGGCCATTCTGAGGACGCCGGCTACTGTGACCATTGTCTCTTCTTGGCATCGTAACAAATATCGAACTGTAAATGATCATCACTTTGTATAAATCGCACATAAATATTTCACTATCAATAATTTACCTTTGAAATAGCCAGTGAAGAAAGTTAACGAACGAAAAAGATACAATTGAAATTTGGAAATCAATTTGAGAAACAAAACAAATCGATTACTTTTACGTTTTTTTTTTCCAAAACCTTCGGGTAGCAATTACGAATAAACCCGCAGAAGAAAGTGTACAATTCTGTCGCGCCATGTCCCTTTGTCCAATTTTGGCCAATGACCACTCCTGGACTAATACCTTTGATTGTCTGCAAATTCGAACTGAATAGATTCGGTGGTTTTCGAGATATAATATTTTGAATGTTTTTTTGTATGGGCGGTGCCACGCCCTTTGTCCAATTTTGACCAATCTTCAGAGGAGCACTCCTGGGCCAATACCTAAGATTATCTGTAAATTTGAGCTCAATCGATTCGGCAGTTTTCGAGTTATAAGATTTTGAATGTTTTTTTTTATATGGGTGGTACCACGCCCTTTGTCCATTTTGACCAATCTTCACAGCAACACTCCTGGGCCAATACCTAGGACTGTCTGTAAGTTTCAACTCAATCGATTCGGCGGTTTTCGAGATAAAAGGTTTTGAATGTTTTTTTTGTATGAGCGGTGCCACGCCATTTGTCCAATTTTGAGCAATCTCCAAAGGAGCACTTCTGGGCCAATACCTAAGAATATTTGTAAATTTGAGCTTAATCGATTTGGCAGTTTTCGAGATATACGATTTTGAGTGTTTTTTTTTTTGTATTGGAGGTGCCACGGCCCTTTGTCCAATTTTGACCAATCTCCTTCAGTGCACTCCTGGGCTAATACCTAAGATTATCTGTAAATATGGGCTCAATAGAGTCGGTGGTTTTCAAGTTATACGTATCCGAACACATTTTAAAACTCATTTTTATATATACAGATGTAGTTACGATTGTGTTATATAAGTAATACATAATCCCCCCGGATTTGCCCGTGCACAGGAATTGTATTAGATAACATGTTCTTGTCTATCAGGACAATGCATATCAATGTTCCACAACTTTCACAACAGCGAGGAACGAATTCATAAGGTCCTTCTAAACAAAATTAAAGATCATACATAGTTAAATAAAACTAAAATTACTGAATTCTTAAAACGAAAAGGACACTGCACTGGAAGAGTCCACAGCCGTACCGGATAGTAGCTTTACTTTAACCATTTTTTCTCAAACCCACATGAGACGGAGCGTTTACCCGTTGTGGGATTCTAAGATGAAAGCGTTCAATCGGCTTCGCTTGCACGACGCGACGCACGGTTTTGCTTCATTTAACCTGGAAAACAAGAGGAAATTTCGTTTGGGCGAAAGCAAGAAAACGAAAGCTATTTAAAGAGAAAGATATTTTCGTTTTGTGGGAAGACTTTTCCATTTTCTTTGATAATTTTAACAGTTAAATCCCTTTTTCGGCTTTTATGCCCAACCATTCCTAACACTTAAGGTGTCGAAAGAAAGATACATTCTTGGAGCAGTAATGGTTTGCACTGCATAAACGTTATGCGTGGTTATGGCTACTATAGATATCTGTGGAAAGAGAATTAAAGCAAGTCTAATTGTAACCATCGAAATGAAAGAAAATCGATATATAGGTGTTATTATAATTATAAAAGCAAAATGTGCATAAATATACATTTATACTGCCGTCAAAAACCAAAAGTTTCTGAAAATTACTATAAAAATATACAATTTCTACTACATAACTGCTAGTTAAACGTTTGAGAAGAGGAAGACAGGAGTTTTTTTTAAAAGCGAAAGTTATTTTCGTTTCGTTTTTTCCAGGAGTTCACCCCTGCATATTTTCCAAAGACTGGGGCCAGATTATGTAAAATGAAAACGATCGAACGATATCGTTTCGTCCATAGCAGGCTCTGTCTATTGCCGCAGATATGATAGAGAAAAGGTTTAGTGAAAACGAAAGCGGTTTTCGTTTCGTTTTTTACAGAATCCCATCCCTGATTTCTTTTCTCTTAAACAGTTCTACTCTTTGATGTATGGTTGTGTTTGTCAGTAATATATGGTGTTCTCAAAGCTCTCAAACAAACCTCACTGTACCCTATTCTACCAGTGACTATTCTGAAGGAGAGCCAAAATTACGAAATATCATCACAAAGCAAAAGCGAAAGAAACAGAAAATCTAAATAGCCTGTTAGTGTGCACCAAGGATATCCAAAAGCAGACAAAAAATCTTCAAAGATAATGATCCGCACTCCAAAAAATATCACCATTGTGATCCCCAAGAGTTGTGTGCTGCGCACCATTGTCAGTGGCATCCTCCTCTTTTCGAACCTACTCTCCTACAACGACAGTCATCGAATATAAAACATTTTCGGTTACCATACCACGTGATGTGCCACTAACGAGCTCCTCTCTCGAACAGTCGATCAGTGGTTGTGATTTTCATAAAAGGCAACAACAGAATCCGCATTAAGGATGCTGCGCGCTGCACTATGGTGGCTTAAGTGAAGCGGAAAAAAGGATTCATTTCAAAATTCGTTTCATAGCTTCGCGCACCTCGTTAGCGCAAGCTGTCCCGATATAAAAAAAAAAAAACCCTAAGCGAACACCGGGAATGCATTCGCATTTCAAGAGAAGACTATCGCATTGGAATGCGAGTAACTGGCAGTTTTCTGTTAATTGGAATCGAATTGTAAATCGAACTTTTAATGATTATTCCTTTTGCTCCGTGTTTTCGTTTTGCGTTCCTATACACTTATACCTACTTCAACTAGAACTTGTTCTTAGAATTTAGAAAGACAGTAGCTCTAGAGCTAGAACTGCCTGCAGCAGACAGTATTACGTACTCTTTCCAAGTGCAGTTGTGTTAGTGTATCGGTTTTTGCCTCGCCTCTTACCAGTTTTTTGTTTCCTTTTTTATTCTTTGTCCGCGTTGTTTAGAGTACAAAGTGCTTGAATGCAAAGACAATCAAAAGTCTGTCTCTGCGGCTAAGTGCACAAGAGAGGGAATGGGAACCCCTCTCGTTCTTTAGATTTCAAGCGACGCAATATCATCCATCCACTTGAACCGTTGCACTATATAAACAATCAATTTGATGGCCATGGAATGTACAGAAGGAAGATAAACACACTTGTTTCAGTGTGGAGTAGTACCGGTACCCATTGCTCGATGCACGATGCCGGTACTGTGTTACGGAGGTGTACGTGTTAGGTGGACTTTTGACTCAAACCTTATCAGATCGCTCTATTACAAGAAAGGATTATGACGTGAGTGGATGTCATCTGTTTTTTTTTTTGTGTCTGCTCTGGATTTGATAGGTTATCAGTATCACGTTGGTCTCTTATTGAAACAGTGGGATAATTTATACATTATACAACAATAACATACGAAACTATATTAGGCATATTTTTTTGGGAAGTGAGTATAACAAAACCAAAAGTGGGTATAACAATTTTGCATGTAAAACCAAAAGTGAGTATAACAAAACCAAAAGTGAGTATACCAGTTTTGCGTGTAAAAGTAAAAGTGAGCTAGCTATAGATTCCCAAAAAAATACGCCTATTGTTGGTTTTTCGGTCTGTGCACGTACCAATATGCATCTAGTGTTAGCGAGAATTATGTATCAACTGACATGTGAATGGGTAGGGCTAGGGGTACCCAGACCCACTCAAGATATTTTGAACTCGCTTTATTTTTGAGCAGCACATCATTGGTCGGCGGAAATATTTACCTGAGTCCAGTATTAAAACCACGATTTAAGTAAAATCTTTGTTAGATTTCTATCAATTTGGGGTACCTACCTATATTTTTGCATTATTTCTTCTTTATTCTGCTGGGAGGTGGAAAATGGAGTGTTTCCCACAAGTCTTGGTTTTAAATGGTAAGTACAATTAGTTTTCCAGCCTTATACCCCAAAATCGAATTACTTGTTCGTCCTGAATAAGGCTGCTGTTATAGCTATCAGGAAAATGCATCCGTAAAAAAATTGTTTCACTTTTTTGGAGCACTTAAACTCAATCGTTGAACTCAATCTTGGTCTTAAAATGTTGCTTTTGAATTATAAAACTAATTCGTCAAAAAAAAATTAAGCAATTGATCTTTAAATTTTCTAAAAAAAGAATTTCTTTATTTTTCCATACGAAAAACTTTTTCTGTTCAACTTCTCAACCAGTTTCACGAAGTATTCCACTGAATTCCTATGATATGCTATGGCTAAATGTGTCAGTTTTGTTCTGTTTCGTGTTTTTACGGATGGATTTTTCTGATGGCTATAACTGAAGCCTAATTGCCTCAATAATTAGATAACCCAAAATTGCTCAAATCGGTTAACGCGTTCTTGATACAATCATATGTATCCGATTGACAAAGAAAATGTATGTATGTATGTAATAGAGTATTAGCAAAGGCCTCGGCCCTCATTGAAGCTAAGCTCTGGGCCTCCGGGTATCGTAGAATAGCGCCAATGCAAATGGACAAACTAAACCCGTAAATAAGCTGATTGAATAATTACATAGACTTAAATATTCAAGGTTTTGACATATACCCGTATTTAACAGGAACATAGGATGTGGAGGTCTCATTTATTGTAAATCTTGAAATTACTTCGAGTTCTAAATCTCTTCCATATAGCTTTGATTTTTGATGTTGTTGTTGATTTCCCAATTTCCCAATGTCCCAATGGAGTCCGCATTAGCGACTAAGCACTGTCTTAGCCACGCATCCCTCTATATATATGCTATATGTTGTTCCACCTTGGATTCGAAATTTGATAATGCTGTTCACTCCCCATAGGCAGTTCTTAGTTAGTTGCTCCTCAAAATCCTGTCTGCCATGGGTGACCCTTCAGACGACTACCGCCTCCGACAGCATAGCCCATTGAGTCATTGCAACATTAAGCCTCGTCAAGGTCAGGATTGACAAAGAAAATGTTTTTTTTTTCGATTTTTGTGTAGAGAATAGTTTGAAACGTTGAGAACATTTAAAAAAAGTAGTCCACATACATGGTTACATATTTTAAAGCGCTGAAGAGGCAACTTGTATGCCATTGACCTTAGAAACAATCTGCATAGATGTTATATTTTTGGTAAGATTATCTGTTTTCGTAGATTCCACCGCTTTTTGACCAATTACAATTTTTTAAAAATCGATATCGGTGGTATCTATCTTTTTACAAGATTTGTAAAAACAATCTAATTTAGAAAATGTCATCCATTGATAATTAAACGATCATAGTATAGTGCATCAGTTTCATACTCTTTAAAATTATTACATACCACCATGCCACTTGTTCAGATAAGTTGAGTATACCAAATTCGTAAAAGACTCCTGATACCCTGTCTGTCAATCAATGTTTTTACTGTCAACAGCAATTTGTACGGTCCATTGCATTTTCTGTGATTTTGTGAAGTCTATGATGGTTACAAAATTTCCTTTTGTGATAGGATGAATACCTACACTCATTTCAGACTTATGTCGTTTTCGGTTGGTCGTCCAGAATCGTCCGGAAGAACTCTCCGATTCGGGATGCCAATCGAACAAGCAAATAGAATAGATCTTATTTGAGTTGGAAGTCGATGCATCGTTGTATTTGTGAAATTCAAGCGCAATTGCATCATCATCATCACTACTCGATGACGAGGAAGATGCTGAAGACGATAAAATTGAATTACAAAACTCCATCGGAATATTCATTTTAATATTATTTTTCGAATTAATTACTTTTATTGGATTTAAAATGCAAAATTATAAAATGCGACACAAAAAATGTACATTCAATGATTTTGGCGTTTATAGTGTATGAATGTATTAGTGCTTCTGATTTCGATTCTGAATACAAACCCAGAAGCAAAATTATCTTCTCTTCAGGAGAAGAACTGTCATTTGAGTGCCAATCGAACGCTTTTAGAAGCATTCGGATTGCTTCCGGACGGTTCTGGATTACCAATCGAAAACGACATTAATGTTCGGTCCATTTCACTATTTCGGTGCAGAACTTTGATATTGATGTCCGTTTTCTTTCACATCGAGTAACCAAGTATTACGGATCACGATTTTCCCATTTTTTCTTCTGGCATATCCTATACCTATTTAACCTAACTTAACGAAGTTTTACTGTTGCCTTCTAAGAAAAGAAGACATTTTTTTAAAAGTTTTTCGCGATAGACGAAAGAAATACAGTGAACAACAGGATCGCCGTTATATGGGATGTACAATGTTGGGGCTAACTTGCAAAATAAAAAATGGCTGTGAAATGTACGCCCATAAAAACTCCAAAAACAAATTTTAAAACAAATCAGTGCAGCCGCTTTTTCTGTATGCCTCAGGACGAGACTCACTTTATCATCAGAATTGAGATTTTATCTCGAGTTGGACATTTTGTTAAACAAACATATTTCTTTCTTACCACGTATGTATAAGAAAGTTAAAAAATGTTTGTAGATGAAAAATCCAGTGGTCCTGAAATAATATTCCAAGCTATTAGTCGGCCAGTTAATGGACTGTAGCACTGCATAGTAAGCATGCACTTATGTAAAAACGCATTTCTCAACTGCACGTGGGTAGAACTAAAAAGTGACGGCTAACGCAGTAATAATATTCGTTGCGTGCATTCAATAGTCGTTGGCCTAACTCAGTTACCTAGATCCAACTGGTAATATTACCGCCATATCTCACCCAGTCTACTAATTTAAAAGACACACACTCAGCTCGCTGTCTGGTTATGCTTTTATGGCATTATCCGCGGCGATCATTGGTGTCTATGAACTGTCATTGCCTGAGTTCACCGCCAGAGTGGTTACGATCATCGTGCTGGCACCTGTTACAAATTCGATTCCAGTTAATTATTATCTTGGTGGTCATTGCGAGATGAGACAGTATGCTAATTAATCTTGAACACGCAGAATTACAGTGGCTGTCAGTGGACCTCTTGTGGGACCGGACGCGGACGGTCTGATTCAAGGGCAAAAGCACAAAATGCCCGAGGCTGCAGTTTCCCGTCGCTCGTGTAGATAATTGTTATTTACGATTTCGGTTGGCATTATCTTTGCGATGCAAGTAAATTATGCAGTAATCAGTTTTGCGAACGCAAATTGCTGGCGGCCGCATGCATCAGATTTGCATGATCGTCATCGGTCGCGGCCCTAGTAGTCCTGATGCATACAGTACACAGCTGCATCATGCAGACTCGTGTTTCCAGCATAGAACATGCAAATGGAACGTGTATTTCTGGGAAGAACGTGCGCCCTTGGGACATCGACCGAACGAGGAGTCAAAGTCATTGGCTGAGTCTCATCATTTTAACAAATTTCGAGATGATTGGACTTGTAGCCGAGGGCGAGTATTTTTGTAATTTGTTCCACAAAGCTAGGTGGCGCTTCGCAACCACTATATTGCGGCTATCCTTGTCATTTGAATTTTCTTACGTCTGTGTGGGCATAAAGTTAACAAGTTCCATTCAATTACATAACTCATACTCAACATTATGCGTTGACGAATTGCATAAATGCCATTTATGGCTCGCTAGCTGATGGTTCTTCAGACAATCCAATCACGTATCCGTTATGACTGAGACAACTTCATCATTCACTGGGCGAAATTACATTCGTTTATTTGATTGCTATGTGTGCCGAAAAAAGAAGAATACGAAATGTACTAATTTGCATTTTTTCCCCACTCTTTGTCGTTTCAGGTGAGTAACACGACTTTTAGCGCGCATTCAAGGAGCGTTTATGGTGCCTCAACCGGGGTAAGTGCGCATCTTTGCGCGTTTCTGTCACCAGAAAGGCTAATTTACATCTTGTTAGTTGCTACACTGAGACATGCCGTCATTGGACTCTGCTGAAGACGGTTGGGTGTCGTTCTTCGTCGCAAGACCAGCATTCTTTCGCGAGTGAGTGTAGATACGCGGATGATACCTTCTGCAAGAGTGTGTAATTATTCCCAGGAATTCTCATTTGAATGCTAATTTTTCATCAGCAAAGGCAGTATTTATATGATGCGTATAATAATTTTTACTCAAGTGGAAACGGGGGGGGCTATATTGATATGTTATCTTCAGATGACGGAGAGTAGGGTGTTGAGAGTTCCTTGTTATTTCTGCATCATGATGCAATGATGTTTGGTTTTTGCGGCGGAATCCGCAAAATTTGTTATGGCCAAATTGTATATTTATAAAATATAGATACTTTTATAAGGTATGGGGTCAAAAGCACATAGCAAGAAGAATTGATGGAGTTTAAATGGGTGTTGGGAAAAAGCCTGGTATATGGAAGACAGAATAAACCTATTGGTAGTATCGCCGATTGGGCTGAGTGGTTATTGTGCTCGACGACTGTGCGAGCGGTCCCAAAAATAAAACTCACACATCCTAATGGTTGTGAAAAGGTAGGCCTAGGGTGCCTATACATACGTACCTGTTGCGCCAACTATTTTAATCTAAGTAAGAGAGATTACACTATGTCACTACTATATGGAACATGAGATTTGCCAAAAGCACCCATGCTTAATTTAAGCTTGCATGTAGTGATTCGTATACTAAAGTAGCTATGTACTAAAATAGATATATATGTATAGTAGGGTGGGTCATCGATGTATGAAAAAAAATTGTTTATTTTTTTTTTTGATTGGAATAGTGATAAAAGTTTGATCCATATCCAAGGGATTCTAAAAAGCAAAACAAATATTTTTTAAGAACCTTCGCATTGATTTTGAAAATTTGTGTTTTCCCAAATATTTCAAAATTTTTGAACAAAGGCCATTTTATTTTGATAACTTTCTTACAAGGCGTAAGCGGCTCTACAGTTCGAAGTGAACCAAGGCTTTAACTTTGGCTAACCATCCAAGGTACCATTCAACTTGTGTGCGCCACCTAAGGCGAGGTCTTCCTCTACTGCGCTGTCTCTTTGCTACATGTCCCAGCCATCTTAAAGAACTGATGTGCAATTTTTGACTAGGTCCATGTCGCTGAACTGTGCGTAAAATTTGTCCATGAGTCTTCTCCTCCAAAGACGGTCAACATAGACGGGACCGAAAATCTAAATAATACTCTTTAGCTTTAGTCAGAGTACAATCTTCAGCGTCATAAAGCAGCACTGGGATAATAAAGGTCTTATATATGAGTAGAATCTCCTTAGTTCTTCGGAATTACGCACTTCCTTCTCAGCTCAAACAGAGGTTGGCAAGTGTTGTCCATCGTTTAACTTCTTTTGAGACGTTGTTATCAGGGCTTATAGAACAGCCGAGCTACTCGTACCTATATACAAAGTCTCTCACTGCCTCAAAGTTATAGCTGTCAATTGTGAGGTTTTGTCCGATCCGTTGATAACAGCATATACTTGGTTTTGCTCTCGTTGACCGCTGGATCCATTTTAGCCACCTCCGTTTCTATACTAGATAACGTACTAGTGACAGCTCACTGTGTTCTACCAATTATGTCAATATCATCGGCGCATGCAAGTAATTCAACAGACTTTTGAAAGATCGTGTCTTGGGTGTTGGCCTGTGAGATGTGAGTATCGGACAGTTCTTTCAAGTATATGATGTTGAAGAAGTCGCATGGCAGAGCGTCAACTTGTTAAAATCCATCTTGAGCAGCGCGCTTTCTTCGTCATCACCTTATACAAACGATCAAGTTTTGCAGGAATACCAAAACTATACATGGCAAGCTCTATATAGCTCGTCTCTATATTGGTGAAAAGTCGGTAGTCTTGGGTTTTTTCCAGGATCTCCTTAAGTGAGAACATTTGATCGACGGTAGACTTTAGATAGGGACCAATCAGATCGCCACGCCGCCGCGCCGGCCGTCGTCTATATTGAATGGTACGTTCTACCTAAAGCCGGGATTCTGGTCCTCGTCGACATTACAGTCTGCGAAAATAGTTTTCCACATTCTCAGCACCGACTGTGATTCCATTACAAGGTTTTGCTGGGTATCTCTACAGGATTCTGTACGGGATTTTTTGCCCTAGGACATTCTTTTTATCTTTTGGTAAGACTTCCGTACATTGTTTCTGAAATAGCATCTCACAATTTCTTCAACCGTAGGCTTCTCGTGCTCTTTCTTTTTCTTCCTGAGGATCCGATGTTGATTCCGTATCTTTTGCTCGTATAGAGCTTGGGAGCAGTTCTAGTCCTCTTTCACACCGCTCGCCGCCGCTTTATACGCGTCTTGTTTTGATGCGTTTTGCGCATCAGACGTATAGTTGTTAAATGTCTGGCGAGTTCATCTGGCTGGCACTTAACAAAATTGAATATTAAACTGCTCTCCCATCTCCAAAAGATCGTGAATAAATTCCGATGGAAATATTTCCCTTGTCAGCAATGTAAATCAAATTGTTGAATGGGAAACATTCCGGGGAAATATTATTCGCGATAGGGGTGATACTTTTGATTGACTATAGGGTAAGTTGTTTATTGTCCTTGCTCCTCTTTGTTTTATTCAATTCGAACTCGCGCTGGTTTTAAACTTTTTCGAATATGTGGTTGGAGTAAGGTATTGTTTTCGTATACAATATCGAAATTGGGATCGATTATATTTCCGATGATAGAGGAATCTATATATATAAAAATGAAATTTACCACTCACTGATCATCAACGCCCAGCCCAAACCCTTTGCTCTAGAAAGCTGAAATTTGGCACAGAGGGTTCCTTTATGATGTATACAAGGAATAAGGAAGGATATTTCGAAATTCAACCCCTAAAGGGGTAAAAGGGGGGTCAAAGTTTGCAAGGGAAAATTTTTATTTTTCATCCGATTGACTTCAAACTCGGTTTGTGTACTTTCTATGAAAAATAAAGAAAAATAATTTCTCCGATTTTGGAAATTTAACCATTAGATGGGTAAAAAGGGGGGACGAAGTTTGTATGGAAACATTTTTATTTTTCTTTCCGATTTTGATAATTTTGCTTGGGGGCCGAATTGATTGATCATATTATACCTAATCTTTGACCTGTTTTTTCCAATATGGTGTTAAACATAATTTTCAGAGATACTACTTTCTTAGGTATGCTTCCTGCGCGTTATATAAATATAAAAGAGGAAACTAACTGACTGCAAAGAAATCTCTGTGTGTGTACCAAATCCTGAGGGCTACGCGAGCAAAGCCGCGGGCAAAAGCTAGTTCGAAAAATAAAAAATAAAAATTGTTGTCGGTGTCTCACTGTAACCCGAATCTATGAATGTATAAATTGTCTACAGGAGTTATATGTCTGCACACAATTGTAGATGGTACATGGAAACAAGATATAAGCAGATCGATGGCTTGACAACAAATGCACAGTGTAACGAAATCAGCAATCGAATTACTACGTCTCTCAACATTATGGAATTAGCGGCAATTTTGCCAACCAACGGTAGGCTATAGCCCTATAACAATGGAAGCAATTTAACATCAAAGTCGAATAATATAAACTTGTTAGTCAGTGACAATTTAGACTTCGAATAAATCACATCACGCGAGCGCTTGTAACCGCCTAGGTAAGTAATTACTCTGATAAGAAATTCGGATGCCAAAACCACTTCGCCGGCTGACCTCGGTTCCAAATTATATCTACAACACAATAGAGGCAGAATACATTTATATGTACATATATGTATGACAGCAACATAAGTTCCCCGAAAGTGCATCTCACCATATCGACTATGCGTTCTGTATATACCCTGAATTAATGATCTTTCACAGAACCATGATTGCCAACACTAGTACTCTACTCGTCGTGCATTAACCCAATGTAGACACGTTCACGTCTGCACACTAAGTGCGTCCATGATTAAAGTCAGCACTTAAGGAGACGCCAAATCGGTAGATTGGGTCCAGGCGGCACTAAAAATGTTTAATCGGCAATGCTCTCATCTCTGTGTTGCTCATGGCTGCTTGGTAAAACAAGCCACCGACACGACTCCTTGCGCAGTTGCCAATTATATTTGACATTTTCCCCCTGAAGCTGTGGAAACATGGTTGACAGGTAACATATCTCCTCCTATAGAGCACATTAGGATAACACGAGTGAGAAAAACTTGGACGCAGCGCTAATAGGACACTGGATTCCTCACTATGGCTCACTGATCAATCGGCCGGCGCTAAAGCAAAGCCATTAGCTCTAAAAATACCCCGCAACTCCTCGTACGCACATTTAACGAGGAAGCTACGCAGCCTCATTATATACACATGGAGTTTACACTATGCGACTGCATTACCTTCGTTCACCTTCATTGGTGAGCCGCGCTTCGCGCAGAAAGTAAGGTTTGCCTTTGTGTGTTTGGTGGACGTTATGTGCTCTCCGTCATAAGTCTTGTTATCTGCCATTTAGAGAAGATTTGTTTGCGTCTAATTAAGTTTACGAACCCCGCTAACCGCCTCTGTGTGCGGCTGTGTGCATGTTGAATGTGTCGTACACGAACCGACCCCAACGCTCCGTGCCTGCCTTATTTGGGCATCGGTTCGTGACTAATTAAAATAGTTATATACGATTTAGCGCCTTTATAATTAACAACAGCGCCAAACACACATCGCTGAGCAGCCGCCTGGTTTCATTGCAAGTGCAACACGGAACCATGGTCTTGATCGAGGTACCTCGTTTATCCTAAGAAGAATGGGGCGAGCCACACTCGATCGTGCGTTGCAGTTCTATAGCCAAAAAAGGTTCCTACATGCTAATTAAAAGAAACCACACTGCAGTACTGTTTGTGTATGTGTACTTCATTTTGACAGCATATCCAGCGTTAAAATCCTCTTTCTGGAAAGAAGGGTAGAGCGTGTAGTACGCCCGCACCCACTCACATTTCACATAATATAGCTAAGCTATCAGGCCTGCAGTAGCTGGGTAAATCTCATCAAAATTTATTACTTCTGCCATTTGGGGGATCAATAACTTTGATAGTTCCGTTCAGGCTGCATTTGAATGCCCGTTACATAAATCTGTTTACCAAAGTAATAAACATTTTGCGTGGTCAAACGACTACGTGGTATGCTTGCTGCCCCATAATTGAATTGATGTCCTATCTGGCCCTCGTCAAATTGCAGTTTGACTTAATGGTCAATCATGGTTCCGCAAAGCCGAGGGTGATAGGTCAGGCAATCAGCGTAAATTGGCATAGAACAACAAACACAAGCGATGCCATAAAAGGACGCAGCAGTGAGGGTGGATTTGAAGTGGTTCAGCCCTCAGCAGTGCACACTATATACGAGATTTAACGAGGCAATTCTCACACCCGATGTGTTCTGTTGACGAGGCCATTGTCTCATATCGCTGCTCTTTTCACAGTTTAGTATTCGTATCGATTTCTTGTCATCGTCAGAATGAGGTTCCGCTTTGAACTGCTAGATCCTCGACGTTGGTGGATGCATGCATAGTTAATCTTTGGCACGACTTGCATCTAGCGTATAGCGTATACCTTGTGTAGAGCCTTTCGGATGGACAGAGGGAAAACGTTTTAATGGTTCACGATTTGTGTCTTCTTTTTCGCACTCCTTCCGAAAGGGACTCGAGAACTGTGCCATTAAAGCACGACTATCGGGCACTAATTTGTTTCGTGTCTCGTGTAGTTGCTAAACTTTTATTTGATTTTTATGTAAATATTCACGCGTTGCATTTAGTGAAGTGACACTGTGATCGGAACTTGTGCAATATTAATTCAAAAACTGAAACAGATGGTAGAGGGTAGTCGTAGATATATAGTAAAGAGTATTAGTAATTCAAAAGGAATCAGTATTTTTAGCGTTCTCATTTATAATAGATGTACAGTTCAATCCAAAAATACACTTTAAACTAAAGTTTAAAGTTTTAGATTAATTTGATGGAAGGCCCCAAAAACATGGAAAGACGCCAACTTTAGTGTAAGATTAAGAATTGTTTACCTATAGATATCTAATGCCCAGTTTCACTGATGTGCCTGTTACATGCCAAGGCAAGGCTACACATTTACGCACCCTTGAGAAAATAACAATTCTGTGAACGATGAGTAAGATCCTGACTTGTACTGCAACAGCATCGAACTTTTGATCAGTGTGACCAGGGTTAATTTTCAGAAAGTTAACGATGTTATTTTTACTTAAAAAAACTAGATAACTTTTTGCAATAATTCAAATACTTATACAATTTTAATTACAGTAGATTATACTGTCTACATCTGCACTTTTTAAGTTGAATATGTTTGTGTATATGCGAAGATCGTCAACGAATTGTATGAACGGATTAAATTACAAAATGTCCATACAACTCGCACTCCGTTTGGAGGAGAAGCTGCCCGATATATTCAGCACCTCACGTATTCCATTATTTCTCACATTATCTTATCGAAGTTATCTCATTTTGGGAATATAATTCTTTTGTTCAGCACCCAAATCTCGTAAAGCGTTGGAATATACACGGAATTACAAATCGATAACGTTAGTTCTGTTTTCTGTACTTCTGATAACAGATTTCCCTCAAAATGTATCCTAAGTTTTATATGAGGATTTAACCTCAATTTGCGCCACAAATGATGTTTCCCGCAGTTACCTCCGGAAATTTGCAAAAGAACGATTGTTGCACTGTTTTGTATGGAATGCGAAGGGCCTCCATATTCTTCTGGAATGAGAAGTCATCTATTTCCAATTACACAATTTTATACATATATTTATTTACACACTGCTCAATTATGGGCGAATTCTTTAATGACAGTCCCATAACTACGGATGAAGTCTGCCCCTCGCTGGACCTCGTATCCAGAAAGAGAAGAATGGCACGGAAACGCAGTAATAAAACCAAATGAGCTGGCAATATTATATACCGACGGATCAAAAACCTCGGAAGGCACAGGGTCTGGCATTTATTCTGCAAATCTAAACCTGCAAATGTCAATAAGACTACCGGATAGTTGTAGTGTCTTTCAGTAGGAGATTCTAGCCGTACTTAAAGCCGCATCGATATCCGATAGGAACATCGTTATTTACATTGACAGTCAGGCTGCTCTCAAATCACTAGAATCAAACTACATCCAATCGACAATAGTCAGGGATTGTCGCACAATGCTTAAGGTATTATGTGTACAGAACCAAGTCAGCTTATGCTGGGTCCCAAATCATTGCAACATAGAAGGCAACGAACTCGCCGACGAATTGGCAAAAAAGGGCGAGGAAATGACGAGAAATAAACAAGTTGACGTCAACCCACCATTGAGTACCTTCAAAGAAACAATCAAAAGTAGAATACTTAAACAAGCACCCCGAAGATGGGTCAACATTACTGGCCATCGCGTGTCCAGGGCACTGTGGCCAGAAACGGACCACAAACGGACTAGGGAAATTCTTAAACTTAGCAGGGCAAAACTGAGAATATCAATAGGGATCCTGTCTGGCCACTGTCTTCTTAGGAAGCATGCCAAAAGACTAGAACTTTCGGACACAGATCTGTGTAGATTCTGCAATGATATAGGGGTCGAGGAAGACCACATACTGTGCGAATGTTATGGCATAGCACGTAGGTACTCGGTACAAAGTTTTGGCAAATTATTTCTTTAACAGCATAGAAGAGGTAGGGCTTATCGACCAAGCGAAGATTATGTAGGGAAATAAAATGCTTTGGGGAAAGTGCTTAGGTTTTTCCTTCTATTTATAGATGGTTCTCCCAGAGATCGCGATGGACCCACTAAGGTGCCTAGTGTTTTTGTGAGGTTCTCCTCACAACCCTGTATCTAACCTAACCTAACCTAACCTAACCTATGGCAATATGCACCACCAATGATCGCAAAACTCAAAAACCACCAAACCGATTGAGCTCAAATTTTTGGAAAGTCTTTTTTATATGCGCAAAGAAGTTTCTGTGGAGTTTGGGCAAAATTGGCCAAAGAGGCGTGGCACCTCACATACAAAATAAAACTTAAGAAACGTATACCACCGAAATAATTGAGCTCAAATTTTCAGGCATTGGCTCGGGAGTGTTCCTGTGAAGTTTGCTCAAAAGGGTGTGAATTCATTTGAATTCCGAACAAGTTTCATTTGCTTTTTCAGCCAATATTGCCGATCTCAATGCTCTAGAGTTCGAAGGTTGATTGGGATTCATAATCGCTTATGAAAAGATACAAACAAATCAATTTTAGGTGGAACGAAGTTCACCGCGCCATCTAGCATGCAATATATTTTTTTTAATACCATAGCTGTACCTAAATACCCTCAGAATACAAGTCATGACCACAATACTCTCTCAATAGTACCTATACTATTACTTCCTCTTGTTTATTTCATTAAAGTATAATATTTTTGAAAGGGTTTCTTCTTAACAATTGCTGCTGACACACATTTCCAGCAGCATGTTCTCATAAATTAAACAGAAAGCGTTCATATGCTGAAAATGTTCTTTGCTCTGGGAATTATTAATCTTTTGAGCCAAAATTAAAACAAGTTTCCAAACAACCCTCCCACGTCCACGTGGTGGCATGCTGTATAGAAAACAAATTATTACCCGTATCCGTAACATGCTGCATTGTATAAATACCAAACCACTTTGCGCGCTACCCCCTTACCACTTCCAACCGCGATTCCGGATCGAAGAATGTGTCTAAGAAAAGCAAATCAGATTCAGGTCATTAAACTGCAAGCGTGAAATCTAACTAGACGTAAACAACCTCTAAGGAAGCCTCCTATATTAGCGCTCGCGCTCTTTTTCCATCGAACGCATAAACAATACCGCCGACCACCTATAGCAAGCGCGAGTATAGTAAACATTCGCAGAGATTTCTATTTACTCACCGATTGATATGGTACTCTTCCGCCAAATGGTTCTTCTTGCCTGCCGTCCAGTGGGTGGCATCTGGGTCTGGTGTGTTGCCCCATTGCGCTGAACAATCTGCCGTAATTACGATTGTTTGCATATCGCGGAACGTCAGATAGCAGATGTGGATTTCATTCCAGTATTTTATCGAACAGGATCTATAGTTGTACGATCATGCACACGATGGGGACAGGGGAGGTATATCGATATCTTTGATCGATGCGAGAGGTGTTCAGAAACAGCATACCAAATGATAGTGGAACCACTATAAGGATACTATGTGATTGCGTGATAAATCATCTCGGCGCACTTCTTTCTGTCTCTCTCTCACTCTTCGGCCTCCGCAATGACAAATTGCCTGAAGTGCAGAAATTATCTTCGATGAGGAGGATGAAACCAACTCTATGCAGAGGTGAGATTTATAGATCGAGAAGAGCCAGCCGACAACTTGCAGGAGGCGTTAGACATACGTTCAGTTTTGCTTTCCAAACCGCGGATGTGCCCAGCAAGCACAGTCACATGGCTCGAGGGGACACTCGATCCAACGCAGAATCGAAGATCAGAGAGATACGGCCCAAAACGCCAAAGCGAGACTCCATCGTGAAAAAGCAAAACCAATCCGCTGCAATTATCGCGTAGGCAGACGGGCTGGATGGGATTTAGCTCGGTTTTGTCTCTCTGATATACGAGCAACTCATTATGTTTGATTGGATTTGGTTTCGTTTGACTGCCCAAGGGAGAGCAATCTGGCAAATATTGCCGACTGCACTTCTCACTCCCCAGCCACATTTGCCTTTCGACAACGATCAGGCGCTTAACCTAAAACTGCTAACTAACGCTCCGAATAGGAACGCCAAATAAAATGTTTACTTTACTTCACTGCTGTTTGTGGTTGCAACAGCATGTTCTGGATGCAGTTCCTACACCAAACAGGAATATCGACTCTCGATAGTGTTGCTGTAGCAGCAGCTTCGGCTGATCGTGATTTTTTGTCATTAAATTTTGATGTTGTGCACCTCGTCGTCATCTCGCCAACGCGAAGGTGAGATGTCAGTGAACGGTTCGGTCGCCCACAACATGCCGCATAATTTATGACAGACGCAAATTACAAGTTGCAATGCAATGCCGTTGCCGTCAACTGAAAGCTGCTTTCTTTCGGTTCTTAAAGATATAGGTAGGTGACAAGATTGAGCGGCAGATATGGAGGATACAAAAACGGACTTTAAGCGATAAGCGTTGCATTTCGCACAGCACAAGTAAAGATTGACGTTTATGACTGCGGTATAAATGACTTCAAATGGTGAAAGGAAGCAATATGATGAGGATATGCTGGTTAAATCTTTTGTCAGGGCGACCGTAAATATTAGTTGCGTCGAAAGTATTTACTGAAAGAAAATCTAAATAAACTGTATAGAGGAAGAGGTTTTCCTCGTATAATGGGCTACAGATAACCAACAGCTTTCTGCATCTGGGCAGAAGGTATATTTTTGTATGTAAGTAGGTATTCGAGTAATTGCTTCATTTAGGAGAAAACAATTACCGGATAGGCACTCGTATTAGTCCAGATTTAATACTAGGCATATTTTTTGGGAATCTATAGTTAGCTCACTTTTACTTTTACATGTAAAACTGCTATACTCACTTTTGGTTAAGTTAAGTCTGGTAGGTACGCTGTCTGCACTAAAATTAAGCTCCCATCTAAATGTACCTTCATATTCATTAGCTTAATTTTTACATCTCAAGGGAAAGCATCGGTGTTCACGTCGTATATCTTTAAATCAAAACAGGATACAATCACATGCTTCATAATTAGTAATCTTTACTAGCTGACTCGATAGTTGCCTTGTCTAAATTTCAATTTGTTTATGATCGTTTTAACAAATCTACCGTGAAGTCGCGAGTTTATACAAAAATGAGGAAAAATAAAAACACTTTCCGCTTTGCTCCAATATATTTCTCCAATTTTTCCAATATTTCTTTCGTAAAAATGTTACTTGGACTCATCGATGCCAACTAAGGCTTTTCATTAGCTAAGGCTTTAAGGCTTGTTTTAAAAAAAAAAAAAAAAATTTTTTGTTGGTTCAACATATGTATACCTACCTATACTGTCTTTTTATTTTTTCTTAAACATTCTTAAAAAACTTTAAGTGGAATTCTGTCAAGACAAAAACTGCTATGATCTGCAATTCAAATAAACACACATATCCTTGTTTCAAAAATCAATGTATAATATCAAGGACCAAGGCGATATGAGGACTAAATCTATGTATGTTTGTTTTATGTTCAATATTTTGTTCCTATTAAGAATTTTTTTTTTGTAATTTTTTCATATTTGTTGTTTAATTTTTAATTTATTATGCCACTTTACATAAAAAAAATTATTTAGGCATTATTTTATTGAAAAAGGCATCTTTTTCTTTCAAGTTAGGCATTTTTTCGTCAAAAGTGTTTGGCAAATTACTATTGCAGGAACATGTCGTAGACATGCTGCATACGTTTATTGTGTCGTGTGCAAACTGCATTTCATGTTGAAGATTGAACGATAGGCCTTAGTTATATGGAAGTGCATGTTAATGTTAATAAAGTGTTTCAATAATAATTTAAAAAGTTTATAATGAAAATAAGCGACTAATACGGGACTAAAAATTATGTATGTATGTCTTCAAAAAAAAGTCAGGACAGTCGATTGAAATACGGGACTGTCCCGGGAAATACGGGACGGATGGTCACCGTAGCTATAGGATATGTGGTTGGTTTGCGAAGTACTTTTATTTTATTAATATGCCTATAACGCGAGCTTCATTCGTAGCAACAAATAAATGTTTCATCAAAATTGGCTGCTGGTATAAAACTAAAAATCGTAAATACAAACTTTGGCCACGAACAAGGATAGCCAGGATTTAGTAGACGCTAGTTTCCCTTAAATAGTGTAAATTGAAAAAAAGTCACTGCTGTGAGAGTTTGTAAATCTGAACCGGGACACTAAAAATGATTATTGGTAGCGCTCATTGTATTACCCACTCCAACCAACAATGAAAAGGAAATCAATCCATTTCATGATATTTATATTTCCGTCCACTTCAGAGCCCACAAGAGAAGAATTTACTCCCAAAGATCTAAACCTAACTCATGCAATGTTAACTCGCATTGACCACAAAACCGTGGATACACATTATGTAGTTGAAATCGATTCACCTACAGATGAATCAGTGCTAAACAAAGAATGTGACCAACCCCATATAAGGACCAGGCACCGAGATGTCTACCTCTAGCCGGGACTTAGTCCTATCAATACTGCACGCGACAAACAAGCAAAACTATACACTGCGCCAATATGTAAGGAGGAGGAGTAAGAGGGATTTCGATTTTCTGAACTGCATGCGAGCGATTAGAGACTACCAACAACAAGTACAAAAATTGCCATAAAAATTTAAGAAATCTCCAAGTCGATCGACAAAACAAATAATACACAAACAAAATATCGTATATTTTTATTTTTGGACCCGTGACACTGTGACTTGTAGTCTGTGTTTTGAGGATAGCAATTTGTTTTTATTCCAATGCGGACGCAAACTCATTTTATAGTCTGATCAGCGTTCTACGCTCAATTGGAGTTCCACTTGACACAGTAGATACGCTTCAATCAAGAGCGTCGCGCGTCCACAAAAAGGGGAACCCTAATATAATTGCATCCGGTGATCGGGCCTTGAATAACAAGAATTTGAATCTGGAACGCATGTGGTGCTTAGAGAGTGCATGTTGCACTAAGCACGCCTGATAATGCAACAAGGGGCTCTTGTGCAATTAAAAGAATTAGTGTGCATAGAGTGTGTATGTGTGTTCTTTGAGATAACCAAAGAGGAACAAACATGCGTTTCGATTTAATTATGCATGCATCTGATAAAACTGGAGAATTACATTAGGCCGTCGATGTGTGGAGAGCGCAAGTTCTGAACGATAAGCGGTGGGTTGGCTGGAAGGCACAATATAGGCCTACAGAGTTGCTTTCTTGAGTAGACGGCACTTGTGTTGCAATCCGGTTAATTGACTGTCCCAACGAAAACATGCGCCTTAATTAAAGAATAATCAATAAGGGACTGCAAGCATTCGCACTTATTAAATGGGTTTGACTTGGAGCTCTATACTCACAGAAAAAAATTGTAATATTTACAATTTTCTGCGTAAAATTTACAAATTTTAATTTTATGGATAGGTCCCTCAACGCCAACTTGGTTGTATCCATTTTGTGAAGAATTTCAATATTTTAAACTGTATCCCGAATTCTTTTGTCTGGAAAGGTTCGATTCTGATGTCACAATGCAGGAAAAGCGGTTCCCCCACACATAGAAAAAAATTGTAAAGGCTTTACTATCCGAATTGTAAAACCATCTATTTACAATTTAAATAGCAAATTTGGTTAATTTACTATGTATTTTAATTGCAATTTTTTTTTTTTTAATTTGTGTTGTTAAGTTTTTTTATAGAAGAAAACAAAAAAATTTACAATTGAAATCAGTAAATTTCGTTTTTTTTTCCTATTAAATTGTAATGACTATAGTTACAATTAAAAATGGTAAATTTTACGCAGAAAATTGTAAATATTACAATTTTTTTCTGTGAGTGCCAGCACAATAAAAAAAACATAAAAACACAAATTTTCAACAAAAAATAAAATAGTAAAACTAAAAAATTGCAATTAAAATAGTAAATTAACCAAATTTGCTATTTAAATTGTAAATACATGGTTTTACAATTCGGATAGTAAAGCCTTTACAATTTTTTTCTGTGAGTGTATATTCGCATCTCGATATTGAGGTTAATCGAAAGATGCTGATGGTGACATTAGCCTAAAGAAGACATACAATCAATTAAAAGAGGGATGTCTATAAAGCATCCATTTAATATTGACCGACTGTCTCCATCATCATCGCTCTCCAATAAATGCTTGAATAGATCATTTCACGATCCCATAGATGAACAGAAAACTATATACCACAAACCATCCAGGCCAAGTTCAATGGCATTCAAGTTCGTGTGGACGCTGTTAATGAATTTTATTTCCCTCTGTTTGCTGGGATAGAGCAGTCTGCGTACTTCCCTCCGCAGCCAATTGCCGAAGTCAGCAAGTTTGGTAGTCAATACGAATACACATGGGTTTATTGAACCCTGAATTGTGGACAATCGAATTTTAATTGTTCCCCGGCGTTTTTGGGCTATAAACTTTCGGTTTCGTTTGTTGGTCTGTGCGCAGTTTATTCATTTGTAGGTAATTGCTTTAAAAATTAGCTTAATTTTATAAATCTATACAATGGGAAAATATTTTGTTAATCCATTTCTTTTTAAAGGTTTGTTCACCTTCCTGGCTATTTGAAAAACGTAGTACATAGGTACACATTTTAGTAATTAAAATATTTAAGCATTGTATAAATTCTATTCGCTCATTCTGTTGCAATTTTGTTTAAAAAGTATACAGTTACATTACAACTTATCTACATACAACAGTTCAACTGATCAGTTTCGGGTCTACGGAGTTTCGGTCACATGAAATGCAATGATATTCAATGATTGTCATTGCGGACGCTCATATATTCACATCCAAGTACTTGATAGTAGAATCTGCTGTGTTTTACTATCTACATCACGCTACTAGTACGAGAACACATTGAACCAGAAATTTCCGAAAAGTTCAGTTTTCTTAGACGGTAACAAATTGAAATATCAGCAAAACAAGGTGTAAAATTATAGGGTAACGGTATATATGAGTATTTGACACTTTAGCAGTTTTTCCAATAGGTATTCTTAGCTACAAGTATAATTTCGAATTTAGTTATAAATTAAACATAAGTTAAACTGTCATTTTGGTAACAATTAATTTTGTCATTTTAAATAATTTTCTTATAGTTAGGTAGAGCCTTTTTTCTAATCCCTTTCAAAATGTCAATTGTGAAAGGAGGTGTTGTCACACAAAATACTTAATAAAATTAATTGAAACGATGGTACATAAGAAATAATCCTAATCAACAAACATCAAAATTAACATTAAAAAATATGTTTGGTCTCGATCTATAGCTACTTTGACAGATTAATTGGCAACGGCAACCTACGTCCCCTACAATTGGCTCATAAAATCAATTTTTAAACATTTGGCAACAGCAATATTTGATTTTATATGGCAAAGAACTTGCCATTTGGAATAGACACCCCTATCGTGGAATCCGCCGGGAAGAATTATTCACGGAAAAGAATATGTTGGTATCGTCAAAATCGCAAAGTGAACAGTTCCCCGTGTGGGTAATGTGAATGAGTTTCAATGTACGGGAACTGTTCACTTTGCGATTTTGACGATACCAAATTTTCTTTTCCGTGAATAAGTCCCCCCGGCGCATTCCACGATAGGGGTGATAGGTGGGAGGGTAATCTTGCTCTCTCAATGCAGTTCTTTTTTACAAATTTGTTTTGGGTTAGGGTTGAGTATGTTGTATGTTCAGGCTGGAGGGCAGAGAAACCTACAATTTTATGCCGAGTCCGAACGACTGAATTGAAAAGCATTTCCAGGACGGATGTTTGTCAAAAAGTTGACTTAATGAAAAAAAAAAAAACATTAAGATGTAATATGCGATTTTTTCGGGGATAGAAGCTGAAACTCCTTGCTCAGTAGTCCAGAACACTAACCACTGCGGGACAACAATCATGATTTGTATGAGGCTTCGGTTTATTCAATCTTTATTAGCATGATTTTCAGCAAAAAAATTACATTCAGGCAATCTTTGCTCGGAAAGTTGAACTGATAAATTAGAGCTACATTGTACGTTTCATTTATAAAATAAGTTACGTAAAATTTGTTTATTCTTTCTGATTCTTCGATAGTTAACCAACTTCAGCAAATTTATGGAGATAAAAGTGCTCACAACTGCTAACGTACTGGATTTAAATTGGCTCCAACAGCTTTTAATCGTGACCCTAAAAATAATCTGCAGCTACAGCCTTGTTGAATCTAGTAATTAGCCGTATTATAATGACCTGCCAATCTTATTTATGTATATCCCCCCAATTATTAAGCTGTTTACGAAGCGCAATTGTTGTATTGTATTGCCGCATATTCTTTTTGTTTTATAGTTTTATTAATTCCATACGTCTATAAATAAACTTAATGATCAATAAATAAAGCGGTTCAAAAATGCAAAAATACGCATGATTAGATAATAACATGTAGGGAGACAGTTTTCCTTGCAAGATTTCCACAGCTGCGTAACGAGAAGGTCTGATGACATGCGGCACGCTCTTTGTTTGTTGATTCTTGACGTATTAGTTTTTTTTATTCATGTTTACCCAAAACCATATCCAAATCGAAACCCCTGCTGTATTTAAAATTACACATTTCCTTTTCATATTTTACAACCCATCCCAGTGAATGCTTTCGAAAATAAACTATATAATTTCTGACATCTTACCATTACATCACTGACACTTGGAAGTGGGCCGCTTCAAGTGGCAATACACTTCAAACCATTAAAACTCAAAAACTCTTAACAAATAACAAAAAAAGAAAAAAAAATAATAATAATAATAAATAAACGGATGACTGGACACACTTGTGCATATGGTGCTCCTTACCGATCAGAAACCCAATTGAAATATGATATTTCCAATTTTTACGATTTCGATTTTTAGGGCTATAGCTGTAGAAGTGTAGACTGTGGCGCATTGTCCCTCTGTGGTTTTTAGTGGAAACCGAATATTATATACCCAAATGGATTGCGCTCGAGTAATCAGTCACGCTCCGAACAGTAGCTGAATGTAATCAATTAATCGGTTACAAGAGTCGTGACGCCGAATTGGCATACTTATTGCCGTAGACGTAAATAAGATCAGATATCGTCTTACTGTAGTGAGGCTGAGGTGTCACAATTAATCTGGAGGTTAGTGAGCTCGCGCATGCAGTGCAGGTGTAAGACTGCAAGATGATGATAATTACATAACTATATATTTTACTTGAAATCTATACGATCGATTATGTATTAACATGTAGTCTGTCTTGTTTCGTTTTTAGGTTATTGGTTGGTGCACCGTTGGGGAAGAACCTGCAGCCTCAATCGAATCATTCGGGTGCGATGTACAAGTGCCCAATCACACAGAGTCAGAATGATTGTGAACAGATTATCACAGATGGTCGTCGATGTAAGTTTTAAATTTCATTATTTGAAAATATATAAAATCGTTTTTAAGATGAAAATTTTCATTTGTAATTTTTGTCTACGAGCTGGTGACGGGATTTCAAGAACTATCGCTAGTGTTTGTCACAGTAATACCTATAAAGGACTTGAAGTTTTTTTTTTAATTATTCATATATACGATTGAACGAGAAATTACCATTTTCTTTTGCATTCAAAATTTGTAAATAATATTTACTAGTAAACTGTAAATTTTTAGTAAATGTAAGTTGTAAAACATTTTTTTGTAAATACATAATTAAAAACGTTTTTTTACGTTTTGGAATATATTTTTATTTTTTTAAGGTACTTATTTGCTTTAATAGAATGTGTTTTGGTATTGTTTGGATAGCAATTGGTAATGTTTGGGCGGATGCGAGATTTCTCTACAGAAATTGAGGTGTTTGCTATTAAAGTAGTGGCGCCCAAAACTCAAAAGGATAATTTCAGCACCGGAAATGCAATCACAACATTTATAATTATAGACTCAAAGGTTTTTTTTTCGTCATATGTCAAAAATTCATCATAGTTTCTATTATTCACATTCACATTATTATTTGTCGTTAACGACTAATATGAATTTCATTTCGTTTTTAAATCGGTTATTGGACTTTAACCATTTGAAATGTCAGTGAACAGATAGAAAAGAAATAAAATCCTTGACAAAATATAAATATCGTTTTTTTTTACAACGACATTAGATGAGTACAAACTCCAAAAGAAATATGAGTAAATATTAAATAATAATAATAAAATTTGGTTACCAAAAATAGTTTTCTAATGAAATAAGGCCGGCCCTAAACGAACACAATAGCCCGGACAGAACTGCGTCAGATGGTTCTGTCCGGGCTAGCTGCATGATCTCTTTGTCTAGACGTGTCGATCAATAGTGGGAATCTAATGTTGACCTGGTATTACACTATGCCATATAAATATGCCCAGTCTATATGACAAACGGATCCGTCAGATAAATTTTGTTCGTATATATGACAAAGTGAAGTCTGCCTATCACACTAGTGTGGTAAACTATGGCATACAAAATATAAATACGACTGGGTCATATATTTTGATCATTATACATAGATCTATTATCATAGAATAGCAAAAAAACATACCTAATATATTATTATGTTTGTGTACTGTTCTCGGAAGAAAGCCGTACTGGTACGGTAGGTTTATTTTGTTCGACCACTGACAAACAAATGCGTTATAAAAACGAACGATTCTGTTTTAAATGCAGCTATAAGGAGGCATACAAACCGAAATATTTTCTGCCATACCGTCGTACCAAAATATTAACTATCCAAACTTTATCAAAAATGTAAATAAAATCGCTCAAAACACAAACTACAATAATATTTAATCGTATTTAGTAAAGAGTATTATAATAAAATTTTATCTTTTTCTTTCTTTTTTTTATTATTCTTTCCCTGTTCGTTTCCGGTATTATAATGGATTTCTGAAACTATCTACAAAATTCAAAATATAAAATTTAAATAATATTAAAAAAAAAAAATTAAAATAAAATTGTAGCGCCTGGCGGAGCTTATGAACCTTGTAAGTGGTATGGGTGCTTTATTTGTTTTTAACTTTTAGTTTGATGGATTTATTTTTTTCCTCTCTAACGTTTTTATTTTTTTTTACTTAGTTTTATATTGGCTAACTTTCATTAACAACGCATAGGTAATTTTTCATTTGTTTTTAAACATTTTTTTTTCTTTATGGAAATGCTTAAATTCAAAATTTGTTTATACGTGGTATACTGTATACAATTACTATACATTATAATTTTATTTAATAACTCGTCTCATGCAGCCATATCATGTTCATACAGTGTTTTGTTTCGCTGCTTTATTTACATAATGCAAGTATATATTTAAATAGATTTAAATAGGTTTTAAAATTATTCGTTACGGCTAACAATAGTGGAATAAAATTTTGAGTATAGATAAAGACACACTCTTAATATATCAGCTAACGTGAGCTGTTCGCTGTTTTCAAAGCCGAACTCCACCAAAAACGGCTTAAGCAGTCGAAAATAAAATGACATTTGCTTGAAAACATTTGTTTAAAAACATATATCAAAAAGAATTGTATGGTCCTAATGTCCGTCTGTCGGAACGTAGTTGACATAATTATTAATTAATACATACAATTATTAACCCAAAGATATAACAAGAACAACAGGCGTCTTGCAAATATGTAGCATCTTGCCGGAATCAAAGTCTATAAATATCACGGATTTCTTCCATAATAATTTGCGTTTAGACGTCTACAATTCAGACACAGTATCGAAAATTGCGAATTGGAGTCAGAGTCACACATGAGGCGGTGAGGATTCATAATTTTGGGGTGTAGCATATCTGTTAAAAGTTATTTTTTAAGTGTTACTGTCATAGAATGTGGCTCACATTGCGTGTTTGTTAATTAAATGGAATTTGTTTGCCAACTCAAATTTTCAACTTTATTTCGCTCTATGCCTTGTTGACGATATGAGTTTACACCATCAGAGTCAAGAAGGTGAACGAGTGCGTGATAATAGAAGAAATGCTGTGCCATGTCATTCAAAAATCTACTTAAATAGATCGCGATTAGTTCATGGTGCCTAGTGTTTTATGGGAGTGCTCACACACTGTTTACCAAGTACATTATATTCTATCTATTTTGAATTCCTGTTCTCAACGAAACCCTTTTTCTTTTGAATCTTCCAAGAGTTTGCTTTGAAAACACACCTAAAACTATAATGATCGAAAATTTATCGATATAGTCCGTCAATTTTTGAATTTGTTATTGGAAGTGTCGATCAAGATCGACATTTGTCGATTTTGTTTGCATTCTTGTGATCGACTGAATACATACTTTTGTATTACGCCCCACAAGACAGGCTGCTAATGCTCATGACCAGACGGTACACTTGACATCAACTTTCCAAAACTCCTTCTGTTACAGGACAAGAAAACTTTGGAACTCACTTCCTGGGGATATATTTCCAGAAGACTAAAATTTGCAGCAATTTAAGTGCAGAATTAATATACCTACATCTGCAAGCATCTCGGGGCGCTGTTGAAGCGTTATAGGTTCGCCTTTCCCGGGAGAAGTATTTAAAAAAAATGCATATGAATTATAAAAGTTTATAGAAAATACAAATTTTTAATCACAACTAGCTGTACCCGCCCGGCTTTGCCCGTTTACAGAAATTCTATTGCTTATAGATCTTAGATAATAATGTTCTTTCGTAAAATGCAAAAAATTACAATAAATCGATTTTATGGAATTTTAAACCTGAAATACAGCAATACGAACAAAACAAAAAAAGAATCATGAAAATCGGCCCAGCGGTTATCGAGTTATAACGTCATCGAGTTTCATCCGCCCCCCCCCCCCCCATAGAATATGTTTTTTGTATGGGCGGTTACACGCCCTTTTATCCAATTTTTACCAATCTTACAGCAACACTCCTAAGCCAATACCTAAGATTATCTGTAAGTTTCCACTCAATCGATTCGGCGGTTTTCGAGATATAAGATTTTGAATGTTTTTTTGTATGGGCGGTGCCACGCCCCTTTGTCCAATTTTGACCAAACTTCACAGAAACCGTATATGGACCAATACCAAAGATGTGTGAAAGTTTGGTTAAAAACGGCAAATGCGTTAAGGCGTGAATCGACGACAAACATTTTAGGGCTCAATTTTCATATATATAGAGATAAATGTATACTAATCAACAATTATTGCAGTAGTGGCCTAGGCAACAATAACTTCCAAAATCGCGTAGGTACAATCATCCGACTCCATGAGTTCCGTAGGTACTCTAATCCAGTATTTTAGTCATATTGGGGCAAATGTATGGTCAATACATGTTTAAGTATACCTATTTAACTTCGCACTAGTTAAGATCAGCTTTGAACTTCAAAGCTTGCTCTAACTTTCGTGCAATTATATAGGTACCTACCTAGACTTTCCAACCTACTGCTAATTACTTTCTACTTTACAACATAATTTTAAAAAAATGTTGGTTAAAGACTTTTAAAAGTGTCAGTTATAAAAATTATAAATTAACTGGTGTGATTGATTGTGTGCTTTTGTTTTTTTTTTTGTGAATTTTGAAAGTGTCTAGCGACTAACTCCATGATATTGGACTTCGGGTTACTTCAACTACAGTGGCCGGCACAAGTATTTTGACAAAACTAAAGTTAATTCTGCTCATAATTTGAAACTTATGTCGTTTTCCATTGGTTTCACTCGGGGATTCACTCATTCCGAAATCCAATGGAACAAGAAAACTGCTTCCGGCTGACTACACTCACGTATTGGTGAAACGTCAAAAATTACTGTATGGCTGCTGCCATCTGGCTTGTATAAAATACATAAAATGCACTTGTGTAAGTGCTCCTCGAGTGGATTCTGACTTGAAATCGAGAAGCGAAATTCTCTCCTCAGAATCGACAGAAGAGTATTTTTTGCGCCAATGGAACGGTTTCATTTTACTTTTTGCATCAAAACATTTTTTTTTTGGACCGAGGAAAAAAGTCAAAAAAGTAGACTTTTACAAAAGTTCTAAATTTTCAATGGGTTAAGGAAAGTTGTGTATCATTCCAACGGAATTTAAATTACCTTTCCATTGATGCCAAAATTTACATGAAGTAAGTTCAAATTATGCCCAGAATTAACTTTAGTTTTGTCAAAATACTTATGCCGGCCACTGTACATTACGATAAAGTTGATAAGTTTAGACTATAATTAACAAAACATTAATTTTCATGTATGAATGTAATTAACAAATAAATTTTCAATATCGAATTCTCCCTTTGTACTTTATCTGACTATAAATTTGTTATTGTTATCGTAGTATATTTTGATCCATTTTATATAAGACCACCTGTTTTGAATAGCCAACGCTGCATCTCATGCGCTGCATAAAATCAGACTGTCAGCACGTTCGTTCCATTTCGACATAAATTCATTCAGTCGGAGATATTGGACAAATCACAGCCACAGATCCCGGAAGTGTTACTGTCCGTGCATTTCTCAGAAATATACTCCAATAAACAAACGCGTCTAGCAGCAGCTGTTCATGTTCATTGCATTACTCTAGCATCAACACTATTGGCCATTTAGGTGTGCATTGATCCCAATTCTCCGTCCTGCATTGTACGGTGCAGTGGTGCCATTTTAGCATTTTTTATGCTAGATCTAGCATATTTAAACCTTAAATTGCATATTAGTATAAATAAAATATGCTATATGCAATCTAGCATATTTTCAACATTCAACATAAAAAAAAAATCTAAAACTTTATGTTTATACCCATCATGAACGTATTAGTGGTATATGCATCCATCAAAATTTTCTGTATTTGGCATTACGGAATATGTGAATGACAATTATTCAATTGAATGAAATCAAAGCTTCTCAATAGTACCTAGAGGTCTATTCCTTTACTTTTGCAGTAAAAATGGAAAAGACTCTCAAAATGACGGTGCTGGGGTTGAATTATTCTCTCACAGTGAGAGAAATTTACGAAAAAGTTACGGAACGCTTTTATAGTACCTAACCTATATGCAAAATAAAAGATGCATTTTCTTTTCCATAAATTACAGTATACGATGTGACGTTTTTGTTTTTCAATTATTGGTGATGGGCTTTAGTTCCTTAAGGGCTACAGACCACTACAACAATAATTAATAATTGCAGTAGTAAAAAAGTAGGTAGGTATTTCAAATGTGTGATAAACGCGAAGAATTTGCTAATTTATTACCAATATTAGCTGAATCATCCAAGGATCAAATTTATTCGATATTAATGTAACTTCTTTTAATGAAATCAAAACATAAATGGGAATAGTAATAGCACGCATAATACCAAAATGCCAAATAGGTCGACAAATTTCAAATCAGCTGTCAATTGTCAAGTGTCTGACAGTTTTTTAATTGTTAGGTAGTACAAGAAAATTGTTGAATAACAAATAAAGACTCGGCAAAATATCAGTACAATGACGAAGACGGGGAAGATGATGACCTTAAGCCCGTATGACACTAGATTTTTTGTTTTCATATTTCACGCGTTTAAAATGAAACTAGAACAGTAAGAAAAATTAGAAAGAAAAATCCCGATAGGTGTGATTGCGTATACACCAACTTTATTAATGTATATAAAAAAATGCATTGAAAATGTATTCAAATTATATTTTTCACCTGGGAGTTTTTTTTTTGTTTGACATTTTAATATTAGCTATTTGGCATTTCTCCTCCCGTTACTTTGAAGTCTAACTTTTTGAAAATACATAAATTCGTTTGAAAATTTGTGTTCCTTTGCAAACAACAAGGTAATACATATATACCTACACTTTTTGTCTCTTTTACAAGCAGCTGATTTTTTAAGATGATTTAATGTGATAAGAATGAAGAAAAATTGAGAGAAAAATGTAGAGTCATATACGGACTTTAGTTTTAGTTCTGTATCTACCTAATTGACGTGCTTTTGAATAACTAAATGTAAATTTCATTACAAAATACTGAATTCCCTTTTTGTTCCTTATTATAGATAGACATCATGTTGTCCTTTTTTTGTAATAAAAAAAATGTTTTTAAATTTAGCATATTTTGCTTAGTTCCTCCATACAATTTAGCATATTTTTTTCTTAATTTGGCATATTCTCTTAGAAAATTTCTGGCAACACTGGTACGGTGTCCAAGTGTCCGCTCCAATCGCAGCCTGTTGGCTGTCATACAATTTATTACCATGCAACTATATACCACTCTGTGTGATAGGAACAAATTTGCTTATCGCTACTGCAGCAAACGACAACTATCACAGCACAAAATTGCAGAATAATAAATCCGCTCCATTCGGCAGCGGGATCCGATTCACAATTCACTTCTCCAATTGATTGTATCGGTGCGGTTGAAGGTTACTTTTTCCAGTTTTCAGTTCCACATCGGACAGTGAAAGGTCTATTGTGAGCGATGGCAGTTCCCCAAGGTTCATTAAATTCGCGACTCTGTTTACTCCACTTTAATTGGATTTCAATAGACCCCATCAGGAAACGCATACGAAAAAAGTTGGCCATTACTCAACCAACTGTCACTTGCATCTCCGACCGAGCGACGATGCCGTTGCATGCGTGTTCATGGAGCATATCGCACTCGCAAACTTGCAATGCGATGGAACAGAGGTTGACTTGACATGTGTTTTCTTGGACGCCTACGCACAGCTTTCCACAGAGTAGACCTTTCAGCGGTTTAGTTACCCTGAAAGGCGGATCTCTTTACACCGCTGGCTGTGCAAATTTATTGTTGACGGTGTGAATATCCGTGCCAAATGTTATGGAAGATGTCGGTCCAGAGCATAAGGCACTCATGATGATGAACGAGTAGAAGTAATCTCATCATGCGTGGGCAGTTCACGAGAGGGGTAAGCAAAACTATTAAATTTCGAATTCACTTCTCGGCTCATTTGTAGGACTCAGTGTTCAAGATTCGCAAAACAACTAATGCATGCTAATGACTCAGCAGTATTCTGAGATGTTCCCATGCTGTTCCACTTTTTTCGTCGGGATGGGAGGTTGTGTGGAAGTGAGACGGGACCGACCGACCAACCAAACCCATCCCATCTATAAATAACACATGACATACATAAATACACACTGATGGGATAGGGTGCGCGCAAAGCAGTCTCCTCTTGGTGTCCCGAAAAGCTTATAGGCAGGGTGTCGGTCTGTGAGGCGCCCGAGGGGACTAATAAATTACTTGAAAGTGAATTCCGCTTCAGTCATGCCGGTCGCCAAAAGTATGCGGATGAGCATGATGTAGTGAGAACAAATAGAAACGCGTCGTCATTCGCAACCAAGCAAAAGGATTTTCAGAATTTCGTTAATCGCCTGCAAGTGTCGATCGAGCATGTTTGTGCGCCGCGGCTGGAGGAGGTTGGGCGGCGCCTTTCTCTACTTGCTCAAAGTCTTGGGGTGAGGTCTGAGGTTCATCTGCTAGCATACTGGGTATTTAGTATTCTGTGTTGTTTGGGAATTTTGTTGTGCCGCTTGGATTAACATGTGGCGCGCTTCATCATTTCGTTGACGGTTGGCATGTATGGTGAAATAGGTTCTGCTATATGTAGTACAGCGAAATGTAAAAATTGTGAATTTTGCAGTCAATGTTATGTAGACCATTATATACATAATCCAGTGTAGATACCGGACAAATGTTGGGGAAGGCACTTGTACAAACATAAGCTTGTAAATAGCTGGGGATGTTACGAGATCATGGTATAGTAAATGAATAAGGAAGAAATAAAAAATTGCTGTCTCTTAGATTTTGAGGCACGCAGTTTGCTCATGCCATTGGTTCGAAACTCAAAAAATGAATGGTTGCGTCAGAAGCTAGGCCTAAATGCACCTTTTGCGTCAACTATGCATTTTTTATGTTGGGCATATGAAAAACGAGTACATATAGACACATACAGTATACATATTATGTATCTACCAAAATTAGTTCGACTTTATTAATTAAAAATACGTAGGTAAGAATCTTTCAGATAAAGTCGTTGCAGTTGAATAAACTGTTATTGAATCTTGCCCTACGTGGATATTGCTTCGGCATTTTGAAATGGTTTATACCATATTACCATAACATTCTTCTTCCATTCAACAAACATATGAAGGGAAATTATTTTTTAAAATTGACTGTAAATTCCTGACAGATATAATTTTTAGTACCCCGTAGATGCATCCCAAATTATCCGTTTATTCAAACAACACGCGCCTCTCCAGTTAGATCGATCTTGACTATCCGCTCCAGTTGCGACAACTCCAAGTTCGTTGATGTCTCCTGGCACTTGTGCGCCGCCTAAGGCCAGGTTTCCTCTAATGTGTTGTCCCTCTGGGTTGGAATCGAAGATTCTTCGGGCCGGAGCGTTGTTGTCCATGCGCTCTACATATCCTAGCTATCTTAGTCGACTGATACTTTCTGACCAAGTCGATGTCTCTGTACAGCTCGTAAAGTTCGCTGTTACATTTCCTCCTCCAAAGCCCGTCAACCCCAACGGGGCCGAAAATCACTCCAAGAATTTTGCTAACATCCAAGCTTCTGCGCCATATGCCAAGACTGTGATGATGAGGTCTTATAAAAGAGTCTCCTTAGTGTTTCTTATTAAGGTCTTACTATAGTCAGTTGCCTTCTTAGGCCAAAGAAACAGTGGTTGGCAAGAGTGTAACTCTTCGTTTTAAGTGGTGGCAAAACATATTAAGGATTTTCTGGGAAAATCGTATCTCCAACGTAGGTGCAGCTTTATCTTAGAACGGAACGGGAACTAATAAGTATGATAATGCAACGGAAGTAGCAGGGGATTAGTAAAAGCCGACAGGCCCAATTTCCATTGCTAATTATGCACTACAATAGACTACGTTCATCTAAGAAGACGGAAGAGCGGGACATATACCTACAAGGTTCAGAACTGTATCTGTAGGAGGAATCTATAGACAAGTGGGAAATAACTGAAAGGAGAGCTGACACTCATTGTTAGATGATATCACACATGATTACATACATATATTGATTAAATTATGTACTTCCTTAGATCGTCTGTTGAAAGAAAGTCCCCATTCCCTTGCCTACATGGTACATGGTGAAGTCGTGAAGTGTCAAAAATATTACAAAGAAAACATTACCCTTCTTATGTATACCTACCGCTCTTTAAGTTCTTTTGCTTTTGATGTTGTCCTTTTTTGTTAGTTTTCTACTTAACGTTCTATCATCGCACTCATCACATTCATCATATCTTAATGTTCCCTCCACCTCTGTCATTATCAGTGATAAATGCGGGACGGCACCATTGCAGGTTTCCCATAATGGACCGGCCGGCATACGATGACTGGGAATGGGGAAAACCATGATCCTTCTTTTTGGATATACATACATATACATATGTATACCTATGAGAATGAGTTATGTTTCATTGTAAATATATATATACACACATTGTTGTTTCTTTTATTTTAATTTGTTGGCATTATTTTAAGTCTTGTACATATTATACTAACTTAGCGCTTGTACTAACCTCGACGATCTTGTCATAACTATACTTTTTATTTATTTTATGCATACGTGCATTAACAGCTTTAGAGTTACTTCTCCTTCAATCATCTCTTTGTCTTCGATTTTCGTTAATTGTTGTTCCACAATTTTTTTTTTTTTTTTTTGTAAATTTAATTAATTAACATTTATCTATACGTTTTACAATGCAATCGCTAATGTCTTATTCGGTACAGCATACGATAGCGATGACATTGAGGAACTCTCTCCACAATCGGACGACGAGATCAAGGAGGGACAATGGCTTGGGGTGACAGTTCGATCACAAGGTCTCGGAGGCAAGGTATGTACCACACATACTCGATCGAATTTCATGATAAATTGACATGCAGTCCATTGGACTTTTATTGCATTCGGATTGGATAACCTATTGTTTCTGTTTCTTAAGGTTCTGGTTTGTGCCCATCGATACATTACGAAGATACGTGACAATCAATACGGGCAAGGGTTGTGCTATGTGCTGACGAACGACTTGAAGTACGATGAAGTCTATGAGCCTTGTAAAGGCCGCACCGTTCAGAGGTTTGTATTGAATTTCTTCTTTCAATTTATGACGAGTGTACAGACACTGTTGGCCGTGACGATTGAAGCGAATGATTAATTCCATGTGACCGTGCGGGAAAATGCTGAGAGACTTTCTTTTGGACGAAGGTTGACATACTGGTGATTTTGTGTTCCATGAAACGAAAATCAATTATAAATAGGTTTATTATAATTGAGTTACACTTGAAATTTTTGTTAGAGAGCAAGTTTGTAGATGAAGAAGGGCAAGTAATTCGTTTGGCCATGACCGTAAGACAATTAATTCGAACTTTGATCTTCGAAATAGACATTGATGCCGATGTTCCCACCGTCTACAGATAGGAAGCATTAAGTAGCAGTGAATTTCAAGTGAAATTCAAGTTGAAAGTAAATCCGATATCATATTCTCTTAAAGCTTTACTATAAACGTACCTACCTACATATATTTTTTTGTAAGGAAGGAAGGAGCAACGTTTCGAATTGTGAGATCTGAGGATAAGTCATCTGCTCTTGGGTCCTCTCAGACTGAACTTTAACGCGCACTCGATCGGTTTGTAGCCGTTTGTGTTGAAGCTGAGATGAAGGTTAACGTGAACAAATCTGAAGTGATGGTCGTCTCCAGAACCCCTGTTCAATGCACTCTGCATGTTAGTGGAGTCCCATTGAAACAGGTGGAGAAATTTAAGTATCTCGGGGTCTTATTCACGAGTGATGGAAGGAACAATGCCGAGTTTTCCTGTAGGATTGGTCAGGCTGGGTCAATTTTGGGACAGCTTGGTCATTCTCTTATTAGGAGGACTGAACTTGGTGTCAAAGCTAAGTTGTCAGTCTTTAATTCGGTGTTTGTTCCAACTCTTACCTATGGTCATGAGATTTGGGTAATGACCGAAAGAATAAGATCGCGAATACAGCTTGTAGCCGAAATGAGATTTCTCCGTTGTATTGCTGGTGTGACTCGTAGAGATCGCATTAGAAATACCAGAATACGTGAGGAACTCAATTTCGAGCAGCTACTTCTCCGGACGGAGCGGTCCATGCTTCCGTGGTTTGGTCATGTTAAACGCATGTCCCCGACCAGGATTCCAAGATGTGCTATGGAATCCGTACCATCGGGCAGGCGTCCTCTGGGTAGACCTAGGATGAGATGGTTAGATCAAGTCCATAATCTCTCCTCTACCCGTATTGGGATCGCCCTTGATGATTTGGAGTCTATGGCTGAGGATCGAGAGCTATGGAGGGTCCACTTGAGCAATCTACACCCGCGACCCACTTAATGGACAAGTGGACCATTTGAAAATGAATGAATGAATGAAGGAAGGAGCGTGTTTTTATTTATGGGACGAATGAAAGGGGCCAGTTCGTCAGAGTTTGGACAGTAAAGAAAACGTTATAGTTGTCCTAAAATTCAGCTGTTCGGAATTCCCCAAGTCTATAATACCTATACGCTTGTTAAAAATGTTAGAAAGTAGTGAATAAGTTATGAGTAAAAGCCACAAGCTACTCATATATAATACCGCCAGCTTGACTTCCGTGCTCCTTCCTATCCGAATTAGTAAAAATAATAGATTTCGATAATTCGGGTAAAGCTTTTCAATACTTAGGGCCAGTTTCAAGACTAGCTCATAAAGTCTCGGATAGACTATCCGGAACTTATCTCTCAGCTAAACTTCAACTTTTGGTTTCAAAGGTTTCGGATAGTGATATCTGTCAGATATAGTCTCGGATAGAGTATCAGCCTGTTAAAGTGGCTATTAAATCCTTTATCTGGAAAATATACAAAATATTTATTTGAAGTGGCTGGAAAAAATTTAATTTCAGAGCATTTTTTCGTTGAAGAGCGTAGCTTGCCCCACAGGAACAGAGTATTTCGCCCAAGGCCAAACTATTTTGAAACAATCAACCATGAAGATTTTAGAACTCGATTCCGACTTACCAAAACGGCCGAAAACGCGACTTTAAAAGGAAAATATTACCTATTCACTTTTCTCCTAAACTTTCCTACTACGAAGGGGCGGTAACCTTGCCGTTGCGTCGTTTTCTGGACGTTGGTGGTGTGGAGGCTTAAGTTATAATGATTCAACAGGCTTTCAAGAATAGCTCAGCCACAAACGGAGTATCCGGATACCTGCTCCAGCTCCTCTGTTAGAATTCTTTTCTGGATTTTTGCTGCTTCAATTTTTTCTTCCGCGAACGGCTGACAACCATCCGATATTACTAGCATAATACTGTCCTGCGAAAACTTCTAAATTCAGGCGTGCGGATTGGCTACAAAATGTAGTTCCCTTCCAAGTGCTGATTTTGTCATTTTTCATTTGCTGAAGTTTAGCCGCACATACATCTACTTGCCACTGGCAAGCCTTCAGCTTTTTTAAGGAAAATGGTTGAAAAAAGGTTTCAGACATTTTGACCTATACTCATTTCCACCCTTTAAAAAATATAAACTACCTACTCATTGCATGATTCTCTATGTCGCATAACGCTTTTTGCGTTTTTCGTATCTTCAAACTAAAACGCACGTGTATACTCCTACTATCAAGAAAACTCAGAAACCATGACCTCGACAAATCAAATACAATCGCTTTTAGCACAAAAACGTTATTTTCTACTAAAGGTGTGGTTCGCAACAAAGGACAACTTACCCATTACAGCTCCTTACTGCGGACATCATTGTTCTACACCGCATATTGCATGTCTTGTGCACAGTCCTATTTGGGATAACGATGACAAAATTCGTATAATTATCGCAAACTAACAGGCTCATGGCGGCATTGTCGTTGGTGGCCACTTTAATTCTGGGTATAAGCATATTACGACGGGGGAGTGCTACGCTGAACTTTCATGCAAATTAAAGGGAAATTAATGTGTGAATGTGAGCACAATATGGGTGGGGTTCCCGGCTCTTCGTCTCGGGCACACGACAGATGACAAGACAACAGAAACCTTAATGCGGTCAAATGATAAGCAATGACATAATGAAATGTATTTATTTGAAGATCGCACGAGGACTATGGCTTTTGTCAAGTGGGCACATCTGGAGCACTGTTGGACGACAATACAATGGTATTGGGCACGCCGGGTCCGTTTACGTGGCGTGGAACGATTTTTGTCACTGAAATTGGGGGCGAGTATTTGGAGCGTGACAAGAACATGTACTACGGAGACCATTCTGAAAGTACGTCGCCCGTGGATAAATACAGTTACTTGGGAATGGCAGTCACTGGTGGCCGGTATTTTAGTGAGAGAATGTCTTATGCTGCCGGCGCCCCACGGAGTAATGGTCACGGTCAGGTTGTGATCTTTAATAAGGCCAATTCCAATCCGATCCCAGTTCAAATGATCCTCGAAGGAGAGCAGTTTGCTTCCAGTTTTGGCTATGAGTTAACCACTGCCGATATCAATGGTGACAGTGAGCCGGATTTGATAGTGTCGGCGCCGTTTTACTTTTCGAAAAACGAGGGCGGGGCGGTTTATATTTACCAAAACGAGAAAGGTGTATTGCCACAGAAACCTACACTCAAGTTAACAGGTACTCCAGAAAGCCGCTTCGGATTAGCATTGGCAAACATTGGTGACATCAATAAGGATAACTGTGAGGATCTGGCAATTGGTGCACCTTATGAAGACAGTGGAGTAGTTTACATATATCTTGGATCACGTCTGGGTTTGCTGGAGAAACCCTCGCAGATAGTCCGCGCCTCTGAGCTAGGAAACATGCCGAAGCCGATCAATACATTTGGAAGTTCTATAACTGGTGGAACTGATTTGGATGAAAACTCGTATCCGGACATCGTGGTTGGAGCTTATAACTCATCGGCTGTAGTTGCACTCTTATCGCGACCAATCATTAGCATTCAGACAAAAGTGAGAGGTGTTGAATTGAGGAACATTGACCCCACGAAACAGGGATGCCCTACAGATGTATCAACTAATCTTACATGGTAAGAATGAGTATTCCCTCAAAAGTGGTCTATAGAGATAGCTATACCTTGCATCAAAATGGACCAATAGTGTGTCGTGAACTTTGCTCGCTAACCTTACTATACTTTCATTTACAGTTTCTCTTTTGAGGCGTGCTGTTCAATTGATCCCTATGAGCAGACAACGAAGCCGACCGATCTGAAACTTCTACTGACTGTGGAAGCCGAGACGTTTTCGAGCGCGAAAAAGTTCTCTCGGGTCTTCTTTGATCGAGATAACAAGCGACGAAATGTTGTTAAGCGCGAAGTCACCGTGCGAACCAGTGGAATGTTGGATTGCCACCTGGTAACGGGCTACATCAAGGAGAACACCAGGGATATCCAAAGTCCCTTGAAGTTTAGACTAAATTATACGATTGTCGAATTGGAATTACCTGATTCGGGTCTTAAAGCTCTCAACCCTATACTCGACAAGACTCAGGCTGATATTGAATTTGAAGGTACTTTCCAAAAAGACTGCGGAGAGGACGATGTTTGCGAATCAAAACTGGATCTGGCGGCTGAAATTGACCTGGACAAGGAGAGTAAGTTAAAATTACACTTTTACTAACGGAAAATATTCTAAATGTTTTGTTTTTTTCATTTTTAGACAACAACTATGCTTTGATCTTGGGCGAGCGTGATGAGCTGAGGGTCAGCGTAAACGTTAGCAACTCGGCAGATTCTGCGTATGAGTCACAATTGTTTATTGTTCATCAGAAGAGTGTGACGTATATTGCAGCTTCTAAAATAGTAAGTCCTAAACTTTGTCTACCCTAGTCGGTATTTACGTTCCCTTTTTCCTAGAATACTGCGATTTGCAACCGATTCAACGAAACAGTAGTTTCTTGTAGTTTAGGCAATCCAATGCGAAGAGGCTCAGCGGTTAAAGTATCTATTCGATTCGACCCAAGCGGTTTAGAAGACGAAGAGACTTCGCTGACCTTCGATATATTTGCGAATACGACTTCTAAACTTCTCGGCGGAATACCAGCGAGTAAGCAGGTTGTAAGAGTCGTTAAGCGAGCTGACCTTAGCGTTAGAGGATGGGCACGCCCCGAACAATCCTTCTACGGTGGAGAAGTCAAAGGGGAAAGTGCCATGGAATATCTGGAGGATATCGGAACGCTAGTTACACACACTTACCAGGTAAGACCATTAAATATACCATCCAGTTCCATCGATAAGTGCCTTGTTTACAGATCTACAACGATGGTCCGTGGAAGGCGCCAAGGGTGACGCTCACCATATATTGGCCGCACCAAGTGGCCAATGATAAGAAACAAGGCAAATGGTTACTTTATCTGGAAGACCTACCGATTATTGAAGGTGCGTAAGATATTTTAACATTTATTCGCTTTTTATTCAGTTATTACACGGGTTTTAAAAATAATTTTTTGATATTCTTGCGACTTTTCGAAGCATTTCAACGGCTCATTGGGGTATTTTTTATGGCAATCAATCAACTGCTTTCTCATTTGAATGTATTCATCGGGCCTCTTTAATTTCCATGAATGTCGTAGCAATGAATCGACTTGCTTGGCAGTTGATACGATTTGATTCTGCATAAGTTCATTGGATTTATGGTACAAAAGTTCGGCTTCCTCAATTTGTTGCCTACAAATATCATCTGAATGCACGAGAGGAGAAAATCGTTCGCATTCGACAAAGTCGTTTATTCGTTGGTCCACTTCTGATGTGATTACGATTACATTTTGTTCTTGCTCAAGATTTTCAATACTTAGTGACCTGGACTGTGAACAGCCCATACTTCAGGCACCTTCAGGTTTCTTTATCAGAACACGGTCAAAACAATTATTACAAAACGCACCAAATGTCAAAAAAAAATATTTTTTTTTAAATATATAAGTACATGAGTGCTATGATTTAAAACAAAATTTAAAACTGCAAGGTGTTTTTGTGGCAATTAGTCAACTGCTAAGCTGATGGTAGACGACTAAATAATTGTTTTGGGTCTTTTGACCCCAAGATCCAAAACATGCTATAATTCATGTAATGTAATCTTCTCCTTCAATCGCCCTATTTACACTATGTAAGTTACATGTAATAACGACAGACAAACGCTCGTTTTGAAGTATCTCTGCTCGAGGTGGGAACTGTTTACTATACTTGCTTTGTCCTCTCCTAATCTGTAAAATATAAGGTGAATACAATTTTCTTGTTAATTTACAGGTGGACGTCAAGGTGAATGTACTGTTGCGCCAGGCTATGTAAATCCCTTGAAGTTATCTCGAAAGGCAAAGGCATCAATGACTCACGAAGATCTTCGCTTTATACCACAACCATATATGATAAAGCCGACCAATAAATCGCACTACTACAACCGCCACACCTACTTCGAAAAATCCGAAACTCTCGAAAAAATGTCAAACGATGCGCACCTTAATCGAGTGCGCCGCGACCGAGCTAAGATAATTCGTGCCGAACGTCTTACGGACAAAGACGGTAAGAAACATGATGTCGTTGTAATGGATTGCGAAAAAGCAACAGCCTTTTGCATTAAAATCAACTGCGAAATTTATAACATGCCTCAGAAGACAGAAGCCTATGTGCATGTAAAAGCAAGACTATGGAATTCCACATTTGTAGCCGATTACCCTAGAGTAGACTTGGTCAGAATAATTTCCAGAGGTCATGTTCGAATACCAACTGAATACTCTGTTGAGCAACTTGACTCAGATGATCGAGCCGAGGTAAATAAAATTAAAACACTCTTTCTTGATGTGAGATTATTGGTGTAATGCTGTATTTTTTTTTTTTAGGTGGAAACACGAGCCTATCCAGAACTGCTGGACCAAACACGTGATACAGTCACGCCTTGGTGGATAATAATCTTGTCCATCATTGGTGGCCTAATATTATTCGCCATCGTCACATTAGTTATGCACAAATGTGGTTTCTTCAAACGACGAAGACCCGATCCTACACTTAGCGGAAACATTGAGAAAATGGCAGAAGAGAAACCTTTTTTGGGGGCGAATAACAAAAAACGGGGGTTCTAACGAACACGTTCTGTGAAAGACAACTTTAAGGGATGCAACGTGAAATCTAATTTAATCGAAGGACTTGTGTTACACAAGTCTTTTAAAACGACGCTTAAGACTCGAGACTATGGCACCAGCCGTCTTTGAGTACTCCTACTATATTTCCGATCAAATGACCGTTAGACTTTTATATACTTAAATTTCCTAATATTGTACATACATTGTGTTCACTCATAGTCAAGACTTAAGAGAAAACGTTAAACACTGTCAAAACTGTGAAGCTAGAATAAGGTAGCTACTACTTCTGATTGTTCCTCTCAGTATGAAAACGGTTTAGGCAACTTATAACGTTTAAAATGGTTTATTCTTTAGCCGTATGCACCGCGTATAATGAATTTAATTTTTCCCAGTGTATGTATGGCGCAGACTTCCTAATAACTTTCGGTAGCATGCGTTTAGAGTGCCTACCTGTAGAGCCTTGCTATACACAATTGTGTTCGTTTGAGAACCAATCGTCAATGGAAGCCCTGACCGAGGACGCAGGAAAACCCAGCACAGTTTCTGGTCCCGAGGAATTATCCTCTGAGCCTTGCTTAGCAATCTCATCGGATATCTCATTTCCAGAAATCCCAGTGTGACCTGGGACCCAGACAAGAGTCACAGAGTTTCGCCTTGCGACCGAGTTCAAAGAAATCTCGCATTCCCGAAACATTTTGGAACGGATAACAGGGTTGAGCAAGGCCTTATGCGAATCTTGGCTGTCGCTACAGACGCAGATACTCCGACCCCGCCACCTATCCTTAACAATATATTCGGCAGCCATCAGGATAACATAGATCTCCGCTTGAAAAACATAGGCATGCTTGCCTAACGAGTATTGAAGTTTAATGTTGTCGATTTCCACGAAGATACCAGCACCGGACCCTTGACTAGTTTTGGAGCCATACGTGAAAATACGACCGGAAATGTGTCGTGCAAGTTAGTTTTTCGCGGGTTCCTTCTCTCCTGCAAAACAATGGTTTCGCATTTGATTTGGAATGCGATGCTTCTATGATCAGGGACACTTCCAACAGAACTCTCCAGTTTGTAATCGACTTGAAGTACCGGTTAGATAACGTCAAGTCAATCACTTCCTGTCTTCTTGCCGTAACAAAGGTTGGCTGAGAACCAACATTGTTAATGACCATGTTGGACGATAGTAAAAAGTCTAGGAGATGGTTTCCCCGTACATTGCATTTGTTGCTGCCCTAGAGCATTAGCATCCGCGCATATGAGTAATCCCAGCTCAGCGCTTGCTACTTCAGTTGATTGAGCATCTATCCGCCGCGCGAGTGAAGCCTTCGCCCTTCTCCTCTTCCTTCGGCTCTTAGTCGAAAGCCCATCGGGGTGTGTAGCTTTCGGTGCTCGTTCACCATAAGCTTTCCGAATCAAACCATTAGCGACAGCACTACGAGCCACTACGACCAACTGCCCGACTATGTGAAGAGAGATTAAGCGTACCGGGTAAAACCTCTCCGCCACTTTCTCCCTCCATTTTTCCGAACGAGTCGGATAGTGAACCGCAGGAATCTTCAGAAGCGAGCACTGGGCCCGGACCTGTATCATCGCCTAAAGAGACGAAGCTCGTTTTTTGTATGTTGGTTGGGGCCTCTAGAATCCTTGCCCCGATCGCAGTCGAAAAGACCACGGGTGGATTTTCACTTTCGCGAGTACGCGTTATCTACATACTTCCGAGCAACATAAAATTTTACTGATCTAAGTCATAACGGCTTTTTCTTAATGTATTTTCCATATAAATTAAAACGCTGATTACACCATAAACTTGCCTTACAGCATTAGCTGATATTTTCGCCATTCTGCCAATGAGTACACGGCGCGCGGCGCAAAAGCGGATTGTGTTTTCTCGGCCTTGGATGATCTATCACTTATGTTTTATGTACTTAGTAAAAGCTTAAACAATCACCAACTATCTCATAACTGAGAGGAAATTAATCAATTCATACAAAATTCAAGAACCATAATATTTACTATCCAGAACACATAATTTTCAACAACTTTTATTGAATAACTTTTTATAATTATTAAACTTCTCACGGATGCCTTTAACTTTGCGTTGTAAATAAGCATTTATATTTTAATTTGTTTTAATTTAAGTTGTATATTGATTGAACTCGAAAGTATTATCATTAATTTTTTTTTATATTATGTGTTAAAATAATAATACCTGTACAAAGATCAACTATAATATATTTTTTATATTTTAAATACACTTATATATTTTAGGCGTTGCGAATAACTTTAGGTTTAAGAACAAAAATAAAAAAACATTTTGTGTACATAGACCTACGCTGTAGAAGTTTTGTATGAAGACAAAATAAAATCTGTGCTTGTGCTTGAATAAAAATGATTTAGTTGTAGGTACACTGGTGTTATTATTACAAAAAATAAAAATCATTTGAATACGTAATTTTTCTTTTAAAACAAGCAATTTTATTTAAAATATACATACTAAATTTAGTAGAATAATAAGATTGTTATAGCTAGTAGAAAAATAATGTTATTATGATATACATCATCAAAAAAATATAGTTAGATAATAAAGTAAGTCATTTTTAAAAAGGATTTTGTTTATTTTATCAGGATTTCAGTTTTGTTAGTAAACTGCACGTGATAGCTACGAGTGGCACTTTTCAGCTCCGTTTTCTTGAAATTTTGATTAAAAAGTTGCTTTTATTTCCGAATAAAATTTACAACTAGTCTGTTCCCATACTTCCTGGGCAAATATTGGCTAAATGTTCAAGAGATACGGGAGAACACTTTGAACTTGAACCACAAAACTTTTGCTCCATCTCTAGAAAATATTTATTTTTCATCAAAATTCTGTTTCTGTATGGGATAGTTTCTTCTAATTTTTAAAGTGGTAGGTATCATTATGGGCTACACAGTTTAATCTCTGGACGTAACGGATTGATGAATATTTAATAGGTTAGATTAGACTGTATGACGAGTTGTAGGTATCTTCATTGTCAAAGTAGGGTCACCTGGGGCCTATAACACAACACGACAGTCGACAAGTCTAAATTCACTTGTCCAACTATGCTTGTCCGACAAGTACAAATTAATTCTGTAACTTAACGTAAACCGTTACACTTGTCAAAAGATTTAAATTCCCTCGACTTGTCGGCATTCTTCGACAATTGTTGAACATGTGAAGATGGCAAAAATCACGGCGGACACAAAAATGCTATTTAAACAAAAATAACAGAGGAAAAAGATATTCTTTTGCACAGTTCTACAAGTGTTTCTTGACACTTGTCGTGTTCTGTTACAGAAAGAGGGAAGTTATATAATTTCCCACTTGTCATCTTTCATCGCGACAGTTGTCGAAGTGTTCATGAACTTGTCGTTTTGTGTTACACAATATTTTAAAGTTGTCGAAATTCACTTGTCCTACAACTACTTGTCGCGTTGTGTTACAGGCCCCTAGTGTAATGTGCATAATATCAATTGCTCTATGATTTAATGCGCACGCTTGTCTATGCTGGTTTAAAAAACAAAAAGAGTAAATTTATTTTTGATTTAGAGGTTATAGTATGCTTCACTACTAATCGAGGGGTTTATACTGGATTTACATTACCACGCCACGCAATTTTGCATGACTTCAGAGAGAGATCCGTATCCTACAGTCAAGGCTAATGATGTGTAAGAGTGATAGAGATTTGTGGCCTCACTCTTACAGATAATTACCCTTGACTGTAGGAAACGGATCTCTCTCTCTCTCTCTCTCTCTGAAGTCATGCAAAATTGCAAAATTGCGTGGCGTGGTAATGTAAATCCCATTAAGGTTTTCGAAATGTAAAAACTAGAAAAATTGTAGTACATACATAAATACAGTTAAACTTCCATAACTCGAACTTCTTTAAGTGGAATTTCTCTATTACTCGAAGTTTTATTGAGAACTCTGCGTTTACTTATGGAAGTTCCACTGTATAACGATTCGTCAAATCGTTGAGTGGAGTTAAAGATTCTCCAGGCCGGAGCATTGATGTCTACGCTCTATAGTATATCCCAGCGAGCTAAGCCGATTAATTCGAATCATTTTGACTAGGTCCAAATTGCTGTAAAATGCGTACATTTCCTTATTGTGCCTTTTCCTCCAGCCTCCTGCGATACAAACCGGACCAAAGGAGAAGTTTTCGCTCGAAACAAGCAAACATTTTACAAATAGGTAAAATTTTCTTACAAATCTCAATTCTATCTCAATTAGATCTTTATTTTTTCTAAAAATGTTATCTCTCAATTTTTTATTTTTTATTTTCTTATAAATAATATAAGTATTTTAATACTTTTTTTATTTTGCAAAAATGTTGCAAATACTACTACATAATTAACCTTCAAATAGTATTATGGAACCTGGGGTACTTTGGTCATCAATGGCAAGTCTTATCGACAAATGTCATTTTTTGACCAATTAAACTTTCGAAGCTGCTAAAAGCTTATGACGTCACTTACTCAGCTGATTTTCAAGTGCAATTTTCTGACATTTGACTACTAGACTAGATTAGCTTGCTATGTGATTCAAATTGTTGGTTTGTGTATTCTGTTTTCCTGTTTTATTTATTTAAAAACTATCACTATCCCGTTTACATTGAGATTGAATATGATGTGCAATTAAAATACGAGGACCACCGACTAAACGTAAGGAAATTCCTATAAATCAAATAATTCGCGAAAATTACCTTGGCCTTGGTGGCATTCATTGTAGATCATTGTGTAATTGAAATGTTACGGCATCAGTTCTCATTCTTGGAAAATGCTGAGCTAATATTCTAAAGTGATTTCGAGAAATAGTTGTCAATAATTACATTCAGATTCAATAATTCCTTTTAACTTCTTGTTCTTGTTGTTTTACAAAAGCGGATGGTTGTGCGGTGCAGTCGTGCAGGGTGCTGCTGCACTATGTTCAAGGTCAGCCATTCGCCCCACGTGCTTGAGCTTTTGCTATTTCACTTTGTTTACAATTTTATTTAGTTTGTTTTGGTCTTGCCTCTTGCCTGCCAAGTGCAAGTGCATAGGTAGAATGACTTGAGGAAGTTCCGGCCAATAATAATTATTACATATTAATATATTGTTAAATTATACGGAGGTATAAATATGTCTAGGGGCATGCCAAGGGCGGACCATTCTATGTAAAAATGATAGAGGTAGGTACAACTATGTATATAATGTATTTCCATCCACATTCCATGCACAGCACATATATGTACCAACGCGACTGATATGAATAATTATAACTACATAATCTGTAATTTGTGTGATAAGGATTATAGATAAACTAAAATGATAAGTTATATAATGTAAGGAAGTTGTCGCTTTAATTACGATTATACTGTTTGACATACCTACATATTTTGGTAATAAATTATCTCAAACTATAATCGGCACGTGTTAAAAAGATTTTTTTCATAAAGTTGGGGTTGTGCCCTACACGACGAACTACACCCACACTTTTATTTGTTTTTCCAATTTTGTTTACTAGCAAACTGACTTCAGAGTGTCAATCGAATGCTTTGGTCAAATTGCATTGTTGGTGTCACACTTAAGTAAGAAGTCACTGGAAACTTTTTCCTTGACATCGTAGTCCGATTCCGTAATAGGTATGTAGTTGGCAAGTACATAGTGGCTAAATGTAATTTCCCTACTGTCCAAAATTTGTGCACGAGAGTGGAATTTAGTCAAATTCAACTAAAATGTTCCAATACATTATCTACCGGGATCAGACCTTGATAACAATTTCTGCTAAAAAAGGGACCTTTATAATTACATATACTTACTACCTAACATCCATTAGTAATTCACACAACTGTTGCCTGAGAAGCTGTAACATTAGCATTTCGTAGCTTCGACCATTTCCACGTAATATCCACTAGTTAGGCCATTACTCATTCTTCGTTCAAAATAAAAAGAGTGAAAATTAAATTTGAGTAGGTAGCTCTCATCACTTTCGAGAAAAGAAAAATCCCCTGTAGACGTTTTTAAAGTTTTTAAAGTTTTTAATTTTTTTTTTTTTTTAATATTTTAGAAAATCTCGTTCTGGGATAGCCAGTCAGAAGAAAATAGACAATAAAAATGGCGTCCACCTCGCTGTTAGGGAAAATAAGGATATTCAACAATCGACATCCCATGGTAAAGGGAATGCTTTCATATGCGATACTTTGGCCAACCAGCAGTGCGATACAGCAGGCTATTGAGGGATCGTCACTTGGTAAGAATGTTCTTTACCTCACATAAATTACCCTCTTAACAATATTTAATTTTTACTTGAAGAAACCTTTGACTGGAAAAGATGCTTGCGTTTTAGTATATACGGTGCAATTGTTGTAGCGCCAACCCTTTATGGATGGGTGCGTTTGTCAAGCGCTATGTGGCCCACCACCAATCTCAAATCCGGTCTTATAAAAGTAATTTAAATGCTTTAATACTTGTTGATACATATCAAGCAAATCCACAATCATTTTCAGGCCGCTGTAGAACAGATATCCTATGGGCCCTTTGCAATGGTAAGTTTTTTCGTGGGAATGAACTTGTTGGAGTTCAAAAGCCTTGGTGATGGATTCACTGAATTGAAGGAGAAGTTCTTGCCAACATGGAAGGTAACATTGTGCTAATATCGAATTGGCAGCGTAACTTAATTCATATTATTTATCGCTTGCAGGTTGGAATTTGCGTTTGGCCTGTTGTACAGACTATCAACTTTTCATTTATACCCGAAGCAAATAGAGTTGTTTTTGTTAGCATTGTTAGTGTGATGTGGACTGTATTTCTAGCGTACATGAAAGAACTGGAGAAAGATAAACCAGTTAAATAAAACCCACCGACTTTGTTTAGGTCTCTGTCCATGGCCCTTGTGGATAGACAACAAAAACCTAAGCAACTGTATATAAATAGTAAAACCAATGAATTTCCTATAAGTTTTATTGTAATAGACAAATTTTAAACAATATAGAAGCATTTATTTTACGGTAGGTGATTTGCATTATTTATTTTGAATACTGATGTAGTCCAGTGATTGAAAAAGTAAACATAAATAAATCAGAGGAAATATTTTCTAGGCAATGGCAAAAAAAAAAAAACAAACCACCAAATGAACCTTAGTTGTATCGATCGCTGATTTTGGAGTGTATTGTCTGCAAGAGGAACAGGAAAAGAATATAATTATTCACATTTACAGTTAGCGGTTATGGAAACGGTTGCAAACCACTCATGACAGAAACGAATCTTTAAGATTTTAAGCCGTTAAGACGCAATTGCAAAGCGCCGTCTTTGCCTTGAAGAACCAAGGCACATTCGACGAGTATTGTTAGCCAGAGTATGTGACAATTTAAGAAGTTTATCAAACGTGAGCACTGGGAGCAATATATGCCCCAGCCCCTATTATGTAAGACAACTCAACTTATTTGAGTTGAGTTGTCTTAAATTCAACTCAACTTTCACACAACCCAAACTAACTAGCAACTTATAGACAACCACTACCATCTTTGTTGTGTTTTGACAGACAACTTTTCTATCAAGGTTGTGTATTACAATACGGACAATACCGAATTTTGAATTAAATAAAACCAAGAGACAACTCAACTCAACTCAACTGTAGTTACACAATAGGGGCAATAGGCTTTTCATAAACGCAGTATGTGTCTATTAAGCTTGAGTGATAGATTTTATTTCTATCCAAACAAAGTGTGTCGATCTCGGTATGGGTGATCTCGGTATGGGTGAATGCTTTTATTTAATTAAAGTATTCCTAAAGAATAATTCTATTGTTTCCTTCTTCTTTTAGACATAAGGTTTGTATTTTGTGCCAAATTAATGAACCCTATACTACCTACTTAGTAAACAAGTCCCTTCGTTATTTTTCCATCAATTCTTCATTAAGGATTATTATATGGCTTCTATCTCACTCTATATCGTCATTCGCCTTGTCCCAAAAAAAACTATTATTTAACTTCGATGAGCATCTCTCAGTCTGCGTGGCGCGGGTAGGGTATATACAGATCATATCCGCAGCTATACCATGCAAGTTGTAATGTATAAACTGTCTGCGAACAAACTTGTAACAACATAAATGACTAGACAAGCAATTTATAAATAAAATGTACAAGAACTTTTTCAAAGCTCTTCAAATGTGAATAATTCAAATTGAGATAGATTCGCGCAGTACGAGAACGTCCCGCCAGTCGACTGCATTTCGTTGATAGTATTCTTTTTATAATAATATTATACGTACCTATGATAGGTACAACAGGTACATTATTAAAAGGTTCACTCTGATTAAGTTATGTGCGTGATGCAATAAATTTTGTATGTACGAATGCACAAAATTGTGACTAGTGAATAATTTGATTTACGGCCTTGATATTTTACCCTGTACCTGACACAGAAACAATGGCATTGGCAATTATCGTACAAAGTGCTTCCGTCGAATGAGTTTAAAAATACCTCATTCAAAATAATAGTGAAACTAGGAGTAGCAGCAGGAAGGGGACATTGATTTCAGCTTTAAGTAATACAATTATTGTGTAAGATTTATTATGTTGGAAAGGTGCATCCATAAACTGAAACAGATGTTTTAATTTAAATAAACATAAATTAAACGTTTGTTAACCGTTGTGTTATGTGGCTGTATGTGACGTTCGGATATCGGTAGGTACGTTCTATACCTAACAAATTTCTTTAAAGCGCTGTACATTTTACGAACAAGGATAAATTGTTCAACATATGTAATGTTGAAAAATATAAGCTATTCCGTCTTCTTCTAAATTTCATTGTGTATACATTGTCCTTCAATAAAATAGATGGATATAGTATTTTCATCCGAGCATTCATTTTAAAATTTGCAGCTTAGGCGCGCTCGGCAATGTAAATATCGACAATGTTTCAGCGAATAGATGTGACTGTAAAAAGACTAATCAATCAAGCAACTTCTGTTTTTATTTACCAATATATATTTTCAGAACTCGTTTATAAGTGATATTTAGAGTTCCTCTGTTGCTGTTACTGTTGTAGTTACTGTTTTTTTATTTTATTACGTTTATTTGCGGTTAATAAGGTTTCTTTTACTTCGCTCTAAATAAAATTCGACTACAAAAACTCGGCTATCTTTCAATTACTACAGCGGGCATACTTGTTCGTATGATGAACTACTGAGCGAGTAGGAGCTTCCACACCGAATGGAACAAAACGCCTTCAGAGAACGACAACTTTTTGTTAACAAACTCTTTGGTTACATATAGCAATTTCGAACTACACCATTCATTCGTCATCGAATTCCTTTAAGTGATTTCTTTGAACATAACATAACAAAGCGACTGGTGACAATGACCAGATTATTTATAATAATAAAGCGGTCAGAGCAGGCTTAATCAACCTGAGCAAACACCGATCTCTAAACCTGCATCGCTGATACGCCACAAAACTCCATCTAGACTCACAATAATGCAATGTTTACAGTTATTGAGATATCATTCCTTTAAAAACAAATTTAAATGTTGCGATCTGAAGCAGAACGAATGTTGCAATATCAAGGCCGTATTTCAAATACGATTCACTATTTGCCAATAATTTGCGGACACGTTTAGTAAGTGTAGGTGATTAGCAAGCAGATAGTAGAATGAATAGCTTATTTAATAAAATAAAAGTATTAGCCACAAAGTATCCCATGGTTAGGGGTATGGTATCGTACAGCCTAATTTGGCCAACGAGCAGCATAATTCAACAGACAATCGAGGGCAAAAGTTGGGGTAAGTAGCCCACCACAGTGAACCATATTTTTATAGATTACTTTATCAGGTACCTACGACTGGTGGCGGTGTCTGAGATTCAGCCTGTATGGTGGGTTCTTTGTAGCTCCGACACTCTACGGGTGGGTAAAGATATCAACGGCAATGTGGCCTCAGACGTCTTTGCGAACTGGATTGGTAAAAGCAGTCGTTGAACAAATTTCTTATACTCCTGCTGCCATGACATGTTTCTTCTTCTTCATGAGCCTGCTCGAAATGAAGACAGTGCGAGAAGCTGCCACTGAAGTTGGGAACAAATTTCTACCAACTTATAAGGTAAGTTTTTATACTAAAAGCTACATATTGAAATTTAGTTACATTTTCTGGTAGGTGGCTCTTTGTGTATGGCCGGTACTGGCTACAATCAACTTCTCGCTAATCCCCGAACAGAATCGTGTGCCGTTTATAAGCATGTGTAGCCTGATGTGGACGATTTTCCTGGCGTATATGAAACACCTCGAGCATTGCAGTGACAAGCAGACAGGGAAACCAATTTCGCATTAATCTAATGTTTCAAGTAATCTGTTTTTTATTTAAACTAAGTTGCGCTTATATTAAACCGAATAAATGTATATAGCTAAGCGAAGTGAGTGGGAATTTTACTCATGCATCTCTGATTCTGCACATGGTACGCATATATCCACGAATTCCTTTAGGGTCACTTCACAGAACTCATTATCGAATATTCCGGGACAGAGTTTCATTTCATCGATTTGTGACACCGCGTCAGAGAGGGCTTCAATTGAATTTATGTCGAATACAAGGCTGTCCTCGTTTAAAAGACGATTACCTAGCACTATTTTCGTCAGACCTTGATTGTTAATGGATATCATCTTTGATGTTCGGAGAGCACTCGGGTCGACGTATGAAAAGAAAACTGAGCTGCGTTCCGGACAACGATGGACCCCCCATAGCGTGTTTGGTAGGACTACTTCGTAAATATCATCATACAGACTCTCGAAGAGTTCTTGTGAATCATGTACCTCAGAGATTTCTATAGATTCTAAGTGTTCACCGTTTACTGCTGGTTCACACTCGCTAGCTGTTGTCGCTTCTGGGCACTTGTCTACCGCCACTACTTGTATATCTTGAACTTCCTCAATTTCAAGATGCTGTTCCTCATGTATGACGATGTTTTCTTCGTTTTCTTTTGCGGGACTTAACTCTGCCCTCACCAAATCCGTGGGTTGGTACATAGCAGCCGGTTCTAGTCTCGCTACTTTTTTGTTTTGTGGACGTTTATATCTTGGAATCTGTAAGCAAAGTTAAGTGAAAGCAGGAATATACATAAAAAAAAAATATTAAATAGTTGCCGCAACAGATCCTTAGGACTAGTCCCAGCTCCTCACAAATATTTGTATATAAGATCTTATTTGATTTCATTTTTCTTACTACACATACATCAAGATTTCGACAAGGAACCGCTTTCGACCGAAGCCGGGGTCTGCCCCGTTCAATCTTGTACAGCACTCCTTGGACCAAGTTGTCATATGTAGTGGAGATGTCTTCTTCGAGGAAATGTCGTTCACATACTTTATCATGAGATTTGAATTGACGATTTTTTGGAAGAACGCTCATCCAGGCGCTGAAGGTTTCCTGGTCCTAGTTCGATTGAAAAGTAGCTATATTTAGCAAAAGTAATGTACTACATATATAATGTTACCTTTGGAGCACAAAACATCCTTCTCTTGGAAACACCTTTGCAAATTTGATCACATCCAGGTATGAAGCAGTTTCTCATTTTGTTGTTTTTTAAACTTTGTAATACTAAAGAGAACTAAATTAATCTTTAACAAAAAAACACTTTCAGTCGAAATTATTTGTTGATATCAATTTCTTTGACAGTCTGCTACATAGACCGTACGTCAAAAAGTAAATCGTAACGCAACGCGAGTCCAAACTCCAAAGCATATTCTTTCCAGCTGTTTTCAAACTTTTGTCGTGAAAGAGCTTCTAAAACTCATTAAAATATCGTTTTACTTTCCAGTGACATATTTTTGTTTTGGTTAATAAATAGAAATAAAATGTTAATAAAAAATGATCTCGATCCTATTCGCATAATTCTACCTATAAAACAAGAAATATTTTATGCGTTTATAATTTACGGCGTTAGGCAATAACGCCCAAATTAATATGGAAATAACGCCCTAAAAAAAACTCGTAACAATTTGTTGTTGCAACATTTTGCGTCATTTTGGGTGTTATTTCCTTTCCAGTGTTCATTTTTTTGACAAGCAGTAACCAGTAAAGCCCAAAATAGTAAGTGGAAATGCATAAACAGTGGAATAAGTATGCAACCCTCCCTGCTTGGGTTTTCTGTTGGATTTTGGACTTGGGAGTAGGTGGGAGTTTGTACTGCAAAAACAATCAATTACGCACATACTCCAAATCTGACAGTAACCCTAAGCAGTGGGGTTGCAGGGGGCAACATGCGGCATGCCCCTCCATACGCAATAAACTGTTAATTATTTTTGGGCTACTTCCATCTTTTTTATTTTTGGGCGTTATTTCCAAATGGATTTGGGCGTTATTGCCTAACGCCACATTTTACTTTTAGTATTTCTACTGTTAGTTGCGAACGCACTCAAATTCAGTCTCTTTGAAATCGGTTATCATGGGGCAAATCACGTCTGATGATAATAATCGTATCGATAAGACATTTTCAGAAAAAATTCTTATTGATTGTCGGTAGATTTCAGAATGAATTGGAGAATGAACTAGATGTCGTTCTCAAATCCTCAAGCTTATCTCAAAATTGCTTGGTATGGAGTTCTATCGTTTTGACGAAAGACCTTAAAAGTTTTAGTTTTATATTTGAACCCATAACTAATTGCTACCTCAACATTGTAACGATTAACCTTTTCTGTTTTCCGTCCGTCCGATTTATTATTCCTAAGCCACTTTGAAAATTGTTCTGTATCAAAAATATTTCGAATTAGTTTTTATTTAAATTAAAAAAAAAACTAACATGGAGGTCTAGATTCTTGCTCCGACTTTTGACATCATTCCGTCATTGACGACGCCGATGATTCTGAGAGGCTCCTGTTTAATTAAGCGATTCCGATAGAGCAACATAGTGTTGTTGTTTTCTTCGTGTTCAAGTTTACAAGTTTAGCAAGACGAATTCGGATTGCCAACTCCTGTAACCGATGACTACCGCTTAGAAATAAGCTCAATTGCTGTGTACAAGAAAGTTGCTTGACACCTCCAATTCATACACCTACCAGCCACCGAATTTAAGATCTATCTCAATGAAAAGCTCACGTCTATTTATCACTAACATTTCCATTGGTATTCTTTTAAACGACACATAATTGCACGCCATTATAAACTTTGTTTTTTTTTTAAGAAATATGTAGGTACATTTATACAGAAATAAATTCAGTAAAGTAAAATTAGCAAAATAATACTTAAAAAAAATAAAATAAAATAAAATCTTTATCTGACGACACTTATGATTTAGCGTCCACCTTCAGTGAAGCGAATTCATTGCTAAGCAACTTCATGACATCGGCGTGTTTGAGATCGGGCCGTTTGTACTCCTTATATTTGTCTTTGACAAACTTAGCAAAGCCAGTTGGCTCTTTTACAGGGGTTGAAAGCATGTTACCATCCTTGTCCTTCTTGTTAAGATATACTTCAATGGCTCCATGGCAGTAGGAACATCTAATGTTTTCAACCTTTTTAGACTTGGAATGGGCATGTGATCTGGAATCGAAAAAAAAATGTTAACCTCGTTTGACACAGCGCAGCATTTCGTTAATTTTTACTTTGCTCCACATAGAGTGCACTTGTACGTGTACTTATACTCGATGTCGTACTGATGGCAAACGCCGATCTTTGGTAATTCGGGGAAAATTTCATTTGCCTTGCGAGCCCATGATTTCCATGTGGCACCATGTCCTCCCTCTCCTGTGAAAATCCACGTCGCAGCATGACACAGCTCATGGATAAGAGTACATCGTAATCGGTCGGCACTGGTAAGGACTTTTTCGCTAAGCTCAATGCAACAGGTTCGTTCTCCCAGTCTAAAAGATATCAATTAAACAACATGTCAAGTCATTGAGTTGGCGAGTGTACTAAAAAAACAGAGAGCAAATCGAGGTGAAGAAAGGAAATGGTAAAGAAATTGACTGCATCGATCGCGAAACTGAAGTATGGAACTATATAAGCCCACGAACTAAACTACACGAACGAATTGAAATCACTTACCTCTTCTTGTTCATACAACGGCCAGCCGTGTTAGTCAGTTTCTTGTTCCACTTAATCGGAACGTCCAACTCTTGTCTGAAGCATTTCTGATTGTATATCTCATACAGCTTAATTGCCAATTCGTCTTTTTTCAGTCGAAAGTTGTCCCTGTAATAGAGTGCGTCTGGGTGACAGAGTGATCTCCCAACACAGACTACAAAGAACAAAATTAAATTTAGCAAACATAATACCATTTTAAGACCTACGATCTAATGACTTGAGGAAGCCATATTTGTCCTTTGGCGTAGCACTGATGCTGTCGATAAGTTTTAGTTTCGTCACAGACTTTGGAGTTTTCTGCTCTTCAGCTGAATACTGTCGGCCGCCGCTTTTAGCTTTTGGTGTTTGAATCTTGAAAATTGGTTTGCCAAGCTTTACAGATTCCAGGTATTTGTTAAAAGGCTCGAACTTTGCGGGCATTAGAGCCCCAGATATCGATACGCAATCATCATCTCTGGTAATATTTTGTAATCGCTCTTTGGGAGAGTCGAAGGCTGGCATTAGATTCTCGTCATCGTCATTATAATTTGCGGTGAACAGTTTTCGCTTTGTTTTGGTTCCTCCTCCTGGAGTGCATTCGATTTTGGGTTTGTCACTGAATTTGCAACTATTTAGGATATCATCAAGGCGGCGGCTGAAGTTTTTATCTGCAAAAGGGGCTTTAATGTCCGTGTGACAAAGAAATGATAAACTTACCATTATTGACTGGGGGAGACGCAGAAATGTTTTGTTGCACTTCAACTTCATCCTTGCTCAAGTCCAGGTACACCAGCTTGCTGTCCTTGTCTGTGGCCGCTGCAACTCTTACTCGTTGCAGTGGTAATGCGCGCTCATTGTTCTCGGCATCATTTTCGTCAGACATGTTCCATGATTTATCAGATGCATTTTCACCCTCTGACTCGGTATCACTGTCCACAATTGTTCTCCATCTGGGACGTACCGCTCTGCCACTTTTTGTGTGTATTGCTTGGGGTGTCTTGATAGGAGAAACGTGTTTCTGTGGTTTTTTTGAGTCGTTTTCAATTTTTCCGCTTTGGTCATAATTAGTCTTTGTTACCCCGGTTTTTGGTGAGACAACTTCGTCTATTTTTCGTGGCCGCCGCATGTTGGTGGCCTTTGGCTCCTTAAATGCAGTAACAGGAGTGAACGGTAGTCGTGTGGAGTCCAAATCTTGTGGAATGTTTCTCCGAACTGTCATAGAGACCAGTTAGAAAGTTTTTAAAAAGAGAAAGCCATACTTACAAATAGAAAAATCATCAAGGGCGGTTTCGTTGTTTGTTTCCAATTCACGTTTCATGGGACTTTGAGTGGTTGGTGGTTCCAAGTTACATTCGTTTGCCTTAGGAAGCTGCCTTCTTTTTGCATGGTTAACACTTTTCTTAAGAGAACGCATCACTTCTGGGGTCTTCCAGGTGTTGCCATATAATTCGTTAAGTAGCCTTTGTGCGTTCTCCAAGAAACCATCTGGGGATGTATTAGGTTTTTCCGCTGATGTTGCAGGAATATCTCGCTCCGGGGGTGAATGAGGTATGTCTTCCAGCGCACTGGTTTGGCTTTTGGCTTTTTGTGCGCTACTTTGCGGTTCATTTGAAGATTCCTCTTCTGACTTAATGTTTGATTGGGATGAGTCTACGGAAGGGTCGTATACCTCAGACCCTTCCGTAGAGGTGGACTCGTCCATTTGCTGTGAGACTTGTATCTTTATGTTAATTTTTGCAGAGATGTTGATATGGAACTGAGTATCGTGCGCGCTTAGCGTGGAAGATTCCTTTGACTTTACTTGCGATAACGAAACGCTTGGCCTAAGTTCGCCTTGCGTGGCCGATTCTGCGTTGCTTTGATTGGGCTCCTCTTCATTGCTCAGACTATCTTGCTCTTCCTTGCTCTGATCTTCTTCCTCTTCCTCTGAGGTTTCTGCAATCGTTAGAGAGTCGTCCGGTATTGAATCACTTGACTTGTGCACACTGGCGTCGAGAAGTTGACTCGCCACGTTCATGACGGGAGCATAATGAGGCAGATTTTGCATAGACTCGCTCAATTTTGTCATATCCTCGGTATCGTTCAAGGCCAGTCTTCTATTCGAAGCCAAGTTTTCCGTTTCATTAGATACTCTTTCAGTTGCTTCCTTTTCTGGAGTCATGGATTCAGTATCAGCCGTTGCTATTCGAACAGCTGTACCAGCACTTCGTGAATCATTATCAATAGTCATCGGCTCAGTATCTGCGCTTGCTATTGCTTTTTGTCTATTTTCGTATTCCCGAGCCTGGCTACTTGGAGATTCAAGTGGTAGACCATAGTTTCGGCGCACATCACGCAAAAATGCTGCCATACGGTCAGCTTTAAACAAAGCCGAGGTTTGAGAGAGCGCAACGCCACTGGCAACAGAGTTTGACACATTTACTTCATGCTCATCCTCAGAGGTATCTGATAGGCAAATGATACTTTCCTCACTTTCACTGGAAGATGATGAAATAGATACCACTTCCTCTGGCTCCTTTTTGCACTTCGACAGCAAAAAATCAGAACATCTTTGTCCACCGCGCATTTTCTGACTTTCTGTTGACACGATTTGACTAATTTCGTGAGGACCTCTCTTCGGCATAGAACTTCCGTCCATTGCCATGGAGCTCACTCGTGAGGACAATTTTTCGATTACATCGTTCAAATCGGTCCGCGCTTCAGTGTTATCTATAAAACTCACAATTAGTGGTTCCATATCCAACGACCTTTCACGATCATGCTCAATCTCAGAGCAGTGTGTCGCATCTGTGTTGTTTAAGGGGTTCTTTTTTGTTGCAGTATTACCATCACTGGGAGAGGAGTCCGTACGCAAAAGCAAATTCCGCGGTTGTTCCTTTTCGCCATCGGATTCATCATCTGTGAGAAGTTCACTTAAAAGGTTTCTACTCACGTTTGACTGCATGGCTTTTTCCTTAGCCTGCTGCTGCTGTTCTTTAGCTTCTTCCTGTTGTTTTTTGTTGGATGAAAGCGTAAGTTTGGCAAATTCTATGAAAAGAATCATACAGACGCCAATTAGAAAAACGGACTTGGTGTTTATTTAAACTCTACTTACTTTCTCTGAATTTAGGTCGGCACTTTGTCGGATCAACCGAATGCACAAGTTTGTAATTGTTGTCCATATAAAAAGAGAAAATAAATATAGTTTAAGCAATGTGAAAACAAACTTGTGGAAAACACAAGTGGAAAAGCCGTAGGTAGTTTTTCAATTTTTGTACAGTCGTCAAAACAAAACGGTTGCCTTCGCACAAGTCTCCTTTAATGTACTAGATTATAATAGCTAATTTTTTTAATCCAACAGAGGCTCTCAAAGAAAAAAGAATGTTTATGAAATATAAATCACATTTTACTATAATTCCAAAAGTAGGATAAAAACAAAGAAAGAAAATTCGAACTTTGCAAACTTTTTGCGCGAATTGTCAAAGTTCATAATTATCATTGTTAAAAGAGCGTTCCATAAACTAACTAATAAAAGATTCGTTCGAAATTAACCTCTCAAATAAGAAATTGTTGGTAAAAACTGGTGGTTGAAATATCTAATTCGTGAACTGCCGCGAACAAAAAAGTGTTCATGCGAATCCAAGAATTATAGAAAATTATTATATCATTCTTGATGTGAATCTACATTAGAAACGATTACAGAAGATACAAAAATCTAGTACTCTCTCTTCTACTGAAAGAGACGTCAGCTGATTTCTGACAGCTTTTTTGTGTAACGGCCATATTATTCACTCCGGATGTAAATAACATTTTAGTTTATTTATTATTATTTTACACCCGCTAATTCGCATTTTTTCAACCCGACAATTTAAACCTATATCTATAATATTCATTCAAAAACATGCATTAAACCCGCTAAATTAAAAACAGTTTAAACTGATTTTTAATCCCATTTTAACCCGTTTTAAACTTACGTAATGTCAAATTTCGCATAAAATGACATTTGTTTTTTGTCACTGGAAATTGATTTGGTCAACATTTGTTCAATTTCACTAATTGATGTGTCAAATGAAATCAGTGGACTTGTGTAGGTAGGTATATTAATACATTTATTTAAGAGAACAAAAAAGAAATGTTCCAAAATTTACATGTGGTGCCATAACCGTTGCCAGAACTAATAAAATCCACTTTTCGAGTGAAGAAATGACAAAAATGTGACATCAAAAAATAGTCAATAAATATGAAATGAGTACTCAAAGTCTCAAACAGGTCGACGGAGTGCAGAGTGCGGAGTTTTCGCAGTATATTTTTTTAAACGAAGTGTCTATTCGCACGTTCATTTTGACAGATTTTGTACTGAACTGACGTTTCCTATGTTCGGGACACGGGCACGTAACGTAATTCTATTTTCATTAAAAACTCTTTATAAATATAACTGTTGGATCCTAAACGTACGGCCTTATGTCCGAAAATGATTATACTGGAGTTTAGAGTCCTTGCCGCGAGCGTAGCGAGCCACACACCCCAACTTGACGCAGTCGTGTCCCGAAGCCGTGCCCCGAAGCACAACGTGCGAATAGCAACAGCCTTTTTTAAATCTTTAAATATTATTTTGTATTTTATATTTTATATAATTGCATTTTTATTCGTTTCTAAAAATTCTACAATTTTTAGCGAGTTACTACTTTTTTTTTGTTTTAAATATTTATTTTAATACTTCTGTACTTTATTGTATTTTGCAAAAGTATAACATGCCTGCATGATTTAAAAAAGTTTGTAAAATTTATTTTGACATTTCATTTGACAGTCAATTTTGAAATATACTTTTATCGTGCTTGTAGACGAGAATATTTTATTTTAAATTAATTTCCAGCTTCCAGGGTTATTAGACAAATCGTAAAGATGGGACGTCGCTCTATCAATACCACTAAAAGTGGTAAATACATGAATCCAACAGATCAAGCAAGTAAGTGCTTCAAAATCCATTAAGATTGCAAGTCTTTGTAAACCACATACTCATCCCACAGGAAAGGAAGCCCGGAAGAAGGAGCTAAAGAAAAACAAACGCCAGCGGCAAATGGTCCGTGCCGCTGTGCTAAAAAACAAAGACCCCGGACAAATTCTAGAGGAAATGGAAAAAATCGACGAGATGGGTAAGCTAGTCCACGATATTAAGTGATCCCTTCTCACTTTACGCTTCATGCTTCCGCTAGAATACAATGTTTTGCAGCCATCGCCTTTGAATGAAAAAGTTCTACGTGATAAGCGAAAGAAACTCAAAGAAACTTTTGACCGTGTTATGCGCCTCTATGTAAGTAAAATACTGTTGCCTCTTATTGGATTGCTACATTTTGTTTAAAAAAACAGCACACTGACGACCCCGAACATTGGGCCGAGCTTAAGCGTAAAGAGGTGGACTATGAAAAGAAACGTCTTAAAAAGCAGCAATACTATGAAAGCGTTAAGCACGCTCAAAGCGTTCAAATTGATGAGATTCCTCTTCCGGCGCAAGTAAGTTGTTGTCGTTTTTAAAAGTTTAATGATAATGGCTTTGGTTTGCAGGTAAATGCCAATGCGGGCGTCATGCCCTTCCCGGGTCCCCCAAACCGGTTGCCGCCACCTCCAGCCGCTCTGTCCCTGCCACCATTTGCTCCAGGTGCACCTCCAGGAACTCTTCGGAAACCAAGTGAAATGCAACAAAAGCCAGAGGAAAAGCCTGCCGACATTAAGAAACTTGAACCACCAGGTGTGCCGCCAGGACCTCCGCCAGATCTCTTCGAAATGTCCGATCTCGATACAGATGCCGAAGATGATGAACCATTGCAGAGGGAACAGAGTAAAAAGCCACGACCAGATCAAGCCAAAGGCAAGGACGGAGAAGATATTCCCAAGCCCAACGCACTTCAGCAGCGCATGTTGGCTATTTCGGGCCAAAATATAGACGAGTTTATGAAGGAAATGGAGAATGTTCATAAAAAAAAAGAAAAAGAACGTGCCGCCGAACGGAAGGGCAGCGAAAGCGACACCAAAGATGGTTCGGAAGAGTCTGACGACAGTTCTGACGACGACAGCGACTCAAGTCTATCGAAATCAGATGATGCTGCACCGGATACTTCTCATGTGGCCATACCACTTCCCCCAACATTACCTGCAGCTATACCAGCTCCACCAATGGCACTACCCAGTGGTCCGCCACTACCACCACCTGCTGGCTTACCTCCGCCAATGATGTTTAGACCACCGCCCTTGCGTCCAGGTATGCCACCTAATTTCGGCATTCGTATGCCACCTGGCCCACCTCCGGGTCGTCCTTCTCTGGGGGGCATGCCTCCACGCATGAATATTCGAATGCCGCCTGGACCACCACCAGGTCTACCGCCACGCATGATGCACGCAAAGAACCAACCCCACAAGGATACGAAGGGTGTTACCACAATTACAGCCAAACCTCAAATCAGGTAAGAAGATCGGTTCTACATTGATAAGGCTTTTGCTAATAAAATTATCCTGTTCTTAGAAATCTGAGCGCGGATGTAACCCGTTTTGTTCCATCGGCATTGCGAGTGAAGCGCGAAGATAACAAGAGGCCCAGCAATAGAACTAAGCAGTTCACTCAGGAACCAAAGCCAACATCTGAGCTGAATAAAGGAGCTACAAAGGATGATGCCTATATGCAGTTTATGAATGAAATGCAGGGACTGTTATAGATTTTTATAAGTGTGATTAGGATTACAATAAGAGAACTCTAGAGGACATAAAATAAAGTAGATACTGTCGGTTGACAAGAAGCTGTGGTGAAATACATGCATTAGCGAACATCGAACGACACTTTTGTGGTATTGGATGAAGGGATTTCGTGGCAATGCATTGTGTTGTTATTAAATTAGTAATGTAACATTAGCTTTTCGAAGTTTCGTCGTCTGATATTTCTGTAAAACGGTGGTCGGTGAAGCTAACGCAGCAGTCGGAGCTTGGTGTTTATGTTGCTGGCATCGTGTGACTATTCTTTAAGTAAGAATTTGAAAATGTGAACGCAGTGGCTCAGTTTTTAAACTTTTTTGTTAATACATTTTGATGGGATAATTAATTATCCTGCGCGATATTCGCTAAACTGCTGAAGGTGAGATCGATATCGAGTTCAGACTAATTCAAACATCGTCATCTACACTGACAGTGAAGCAGGCATTAAAGCACTCAAATCACCAATAATAAAATCGTAAATCTTTAAATGAGGTCTCGAGTAGGTGCACGTTAACGCTGTGCTATGTCCCTGGGCATAGAGACATAACAGGTAACTGTAAAGCATATGAAATAGCTAGGTACGGCACGAAAATCGAACTCTACCAAAAGTAAAAGTAAAGTATTACTGAGAAAGGGGAGCTCCATGTGCCAATTGAAACGGCAAGATAATCTACACTAGCGCTGCAACAGGCTAACGAGAGATGGCGTGATCTTGATAGCTGTAACCATGAATAAGTTGGCGCTGGACAAAGATCAAAGAGTCTGCTAAATGTCGGTAGATCACATATCGGAACTCTTGTCGGGCTACTAACAGACCGCTGTGTACTATCAAGACATGCCGCAAGGCTTGGAGTCCCGGCTAATGCATTTTGTCGCAGTTGCGTAGATGAGGGCAAAGAATAAACACCTTTTCACGTATTATGTAATTGCCCGGCGCTATCCTCGATTAGAAACTTGCAGATATTGCCGAAACGGATATAAGCAATAAACGGAAATTCCGGCAGAATAATATGACGAATATGATAGCAATTGCTCCAAAATTAGGTCCACGTCCATTATTCACGTTTTTGTTCTGAATAATATCCTTACAATTATAGCACCAGTTTGATAAGCTTCCGTGTGAAGTTTCTAGCAATCATTGAAAGAAACCCAAATTCGATAAAAATTAATGATGCCACTCCTCCAAACGCTTTTCGCACATTTCCGACAAAACAAACACTCAATTAAAGAATAGAAAACGTTATGCTAATAGAGAATAGAGCGCAACAGAATATATAAGAATTTTGTTCATAAAAAAGAGTGTGGGATGGGACTGACAGCGATCAATATTTTTCGCATGCTAACACCAACTCCCCAACATTCTTTGCATGAACAGTACCTACAGACAAAAAATAAGCGTTCTAATGAAACGTTTGAAAAATATCTCACAGAAGAAGACTTTTCGCATAATATACGTGACGTCTGACGAGTATTCTCGCGGGAAATTATTTATGTATGCATTACCCGAAACAAGAGGGAAGTTGAGTTGTTAATGTTGTTCAATGCTTCACATAAAACCGCACGCATTTTTGTAACCGGACGTAAAATTTTCTAAATTCAACTATATGAGATAGATCAAACGTAGAACAATTCACAACGGGACGCAAGACTGATAAGATAAAAATATGAGCGAAAAAAGCAATGCAAACTCAAGTGTCCTTGAGCTTGGATCCGGAACCTTCAGGCTTGTATAATAAATAATGCCGGTTGCGTAATTTGGAATCATAGACTCCTCCGAAGTGTCGGAAAAGATGTAAACGTGTCAAAGTGAATCTCATTGTATAAATATTATGTACATACATACTTTCAATGAGTCGTGTAAAAGTAGGCGAATACAAGATGTAATGTAGTCAGCACAATAAAGAGGAATAAACTCCAACGATTGCCCTTAGGTACTTGCTGTTCGATGTTAAGGTTGATGATGGAATGTGTGGGTATTGTTGGGATATATGTTTTTGTTTTTGAATATGGAAAGATGCACAATTAACCGAATGTAGAAGGTTGCTATTGGAGACGCAATCAGAGGTATCGTGAATAAATTCCGATGGAAATGTTTCCCTTGTCAGCAATATAAATCAGGTTGCTGAATAGGAAATATTCCAAGGGAAATATTATTCCCGATAGGGGTGAATAAAATGTTGCATTTAAAGCGATTTAATTTATTTTATTAAGATAAAGACATTCCACCTCACCAAAAATCAACTTTAGTCTGGCAGCTAACGTAAAGACTCCAACACTTTCCAAAATGCCCATACCAATTAACAAATTTTGTTGCCAGAAAATCGTTAACTGTAGGGTTAAATGTTAATGTTGAGAAAGTCATGTTTATCTCAGCCATTAGGTAAAAGCAACGTCATTCTCAAGAGGAGTATTGCCCAAACTATCAAAATTAGAGTTTACAAATTTTAGGAGTGAATTTAAATACCCTGCATCTGCACAAAACATTTGTAGATATTTATTAATTAACTAGCTGTAGCAGTAGCTGCCCGGCTTTGCCCGTGCTCAGGGTCAGGAATCGTCTATGAGGAGAGGATAATGGACATAAATGTTTTAAATTTAGGACTTTATTTAGCTCCCAAGAGTGTCGAGAAACAACGTTTGCAATTTTTTTTATTATTGGGAAGTGCCACGCGCCTTACGTCCGTTCCCGCCAACAGTTAAGTAAATGCTTTCTAAATACAATTTACGTCTGAAGCCCCATCTGTTTTCAAAAAAATATACTAAAAACCAGATTTTCCCGGAAATCCAGTTTTCATGAACATTTCCGGGTTTTTCCATAGTGTCTTCATTGCGCCGAAAATCGAACGATCCGTTCTCGAGTTATGAGTCCACACACGGACGGCTGTCTCTTATATTTTACGGCTCCGCGAAATAAGGCCCCAAAAGTAAAAATGAAAAAAGGTCCCAAATTTGGGGTGTTATTTTATAATGAAATAATACCCCAATTTCAAATATGAAATAAGGCCCCACTGCGATGAAATAAGCCCAAAAAAAAATTAAATAAGGCCCCAAATCTGACAGTAAACCCAAGCAGGAGGGTTGCTGGGGTGGCAGCATGCCACCATTTCATTTCATATTTCATTTCTTCTTTTGGGGTCTATTTTCATTAGGAAATTAGGCCCCAAAAAAGGAAATAACACCCCAAATTTTATTAAAAACTAGCGGACCCGGCAAACATCGTCTCGCCACAATTTAACGCCTTCAAATTTTTTAAACACAGATAGTGGAATCGAAATCAGTAGAGAGCGATGTCATAAACAATCACCCCTATCGTGGAATCCGCCGGGGGGAATTATTCACGGAAAAGAATATTTTGGTATCGTCAAAATCGCAAAGTGAACAGTTCCCCGTGTGGGTAATGTGTAGGAGTTTCACTGTATCGTTAAAAACGTTCAAATCGAATTTTTCCCGAACGGTAAACTGTTCACTTTGCAATTTTGACGATACCAAAATATTCTTTTCCGTGAATAATTCCCCCCGGCGGATTCCACGATAGGGGTGAATGTTTTTCGATTTGTTTTCCGGCGCAAAAACAAACAACGAAGACGGTTTGCCAACACGCGAACAGGCAACGTACAGCTGACCGTACGAAAACAGGGAAATTCGAGATTAATCTCACAGACTTCCAACGATTGGCCTTGCGATTTATTGATTGTCATCGCAAAAGCCAATCGAACACGGAATAATCGCAATTCGTGAAAGGAGGACTTCCTCTCCTTTGAACTTGTCCTTGAGTAGACGTCTTTTTTATTTTTGTGCCCATTTCATCTAACTTTTATGGTAAGCAATCTAACTGTAATATTTTAATTATGTAGCTTTTGACATTGAAAGTGCAATGTAGAGCACCTTCATTCGTTTTAGAATCATTAATAAACAATAGTTTATCTTGAGCACCATTACAAAAGTTTTTTTTGTATTAGTCCCAAAAGTAATCAAAAGGGAGGATTTGACATTTTTGCTGAAGGAGGAATTGACAGAGTGTCAAATCCTTCTTTATAAGTCAAAATAAAAATTGTGTGGTAAAACAACTTTTTAGAATGTAAAAATGCCAAATATTTACAAGAAAAAACATCCCCACCATAACATCGATGAAACAAGTGTTTTAAATTAAGTTTTTATGAAAAGTTTTTTTCTGTTGGTCAATTTATTTTGTTATTTTAATTCTACGCCTTTAAACTTAAATAAAAGTAAACTGAACTAATAAAAAAAGATTAATATGCGTTAAAAATAAAAAAATGTTATTTGTTGATCAAAAAAGCAATATATAAGTTGTTTTATTATTTTAAAAACGTCCTCTGTCAAAACCTCCTTCATGGTAGGAGGAATTGACACTTTGTAAGGTTTTGGGAAAAACCTTACAACTCTGTTAAAAATATTTATATCGATTAATCATTAATGCTTTTATATTGCTAAAATGATATAGTAACTTATGTAAATTTTGAAAATTTGAAATTGTATTTGGATTTTAAGATATTTCCAAATGTTCGTTAACGTGTCGAACCATCCCGACCTTACCCTACCTACTGCGAGCGCTATTTCTTCACACTCTTGGAAAATAAAGTTTTAAATTTGGAAAATTGATATGCAGGATAATGCATATCAATTTTCAAGACAAGAAGCAATACAAAAACCAGAATGAATATAATATATTGATTATATTTTGAATACTTTCGTCTCGAAACGTAATTTTCTTCATTTTCAAAAATTGCCAATTGTATTTTTCATTTTGTAAGAGGAACACAAAAAAACTTTATTGCTGCCTGCTGCGTACACAATTTCAATGAACTCCCAACAGGCAACATGCTAATTACCATCCTATACTAACCAAATAGTAGGTACCAAGGGCAGTCTCTTTATGTAATTAAAGAGGTAACCCCAGATGGTAAAAAAGGGCACTAATGTTTCACTTCTCCTAGTGCCAAACTCCCACCATACACATTGGCCCAGAAACCATAATTGTAACTTATCCTTGCAACATTTACCGAAACGATTATACGCACCTTTCACAAATTTAATTAACTGTGCTTATGCGACCTTAAACTGTCCTGTTTATATTTTACTCTTAACTACCCTCTCGGCAGCCGATGTTGAAGCTGGACGATTTTATGATGCCATATACAATTTAACTTGCAAAGAACTACTCCAATTAAAAAAAAAATTAACCCGAAACCATTATCCCCCGTAGTATATCATGTCACCACTTCCTAGAAACACCATCCCAAGCGAACTTACATATTGACCTGTTGTAGGATTGAGAGCGATGAGAATATTACACGAATTATATTAGTCCTTAAATTTCTGTGTTTGCATGAAATTAGTTTTTTGTTAGCAATAAACGCATGCCACAAAAAGGTCTATAAATCCAACCAACCACTTTTGCTTGCGAACAGTTTTGGCAAATCCAGAATATTGTTTATAATTTAGGATGGCAAATTTAAATCATTTTATTGTCCTCATAAACATGAGAGAAACCATAGTAGCACCCTTGAGAGGAAGAAGGAGACAAAGCGGATTAAGATTTTTTTAAAACCTACAAAAATGGGTGTGTGTATATCAACATTCCACTGAATTGACCTTATATAAATGTAGGTTGACTTGCAATAGGTAACCCACCTACCTATTGCAAGTCGTAAATATACCTAGCTCCTTGTATAAATTCAAAAAAAGTAAACTTTCAGTATCAGTTTGAGACGAATTTCCTTCGAGTCATTAGCATGTCGTTATTGAAAATTACATATTTCAAACGTACGCAGAAAGAACAAAAAGAAGAAATAAAAGCCATAGATCCGCCTCAGGCGTCACTGGCTTACAACTTATTCGTATACCGACAGGAATTAAGACGCTCTGTACATAGTCATACTCAATTGGCACAAGCGAAATTTAAACTTACCGACCGTTTAGTGTCCTCAAATGCACAAAAAATAAGCCGATTTGCGAAGGAGTTCATGCTGAATTTTTCCCGCGTTGTCTTTTATAAGCGAAAGCTGAAAAGGCAAGCTACAGATTCTGACATTTCGGACAGAAAACATCTTAACGAAGACCTTCAGCGAAGAAAAGCGCAGCTAAAGGAGCGCATCGAAAGAGGAGTTGAAAGCGGAATAATTGCAATGGAGTAGAGAATTCATGCACATTTTTATAATTGTTTAAAGAGGCTTTTATTTAATAAAATGCAGAAAATCTATACGCAACTTTATATAAATTTATAAAACTAGCTCATTCGGTTTGCTCACTTATGTTATGCAATATGCATACCTATTCATTTTTTTCTTTATTTTGTTGATTTACGACATTTGTGGATATTTTGAAGTAGGTTAGGTTAGGTTGAGTAGGGTGTGAGTTCATCACATTGGACTAAGCACCATATTGGGCCCATTGCCATCCCTGGGGAACCTTTTGTTTGCGAGGCCAACCTCCTCCAAATTGTCGAAGAAGTAACTTCCAATTTATTTCCTCCTGTACCGAGACATTGCTTACATACATTCACACAGGAGATGAGTTATATCCTCTGCGACATGTAAGTCTTCGCAGTACCTGCATGTGTCCGTATCTGTTAAACCTAATCTCTTAGCGCGCTTCCTTAGAAGACAGTGCCCAGAGAGTATCCCTATTGGTGTTCGTAGCTTTGATCTGCTGATATTTAGTAATTCTACAGATTTTTTCCGATCTAGCTTAGGCCACAGAGCCTTTGAGACCCTATGTCTTACTATATCCAACCATCTCTGAGCTGCCCTATTTCTAATTTTCTCGAGAATGATTCTCTTGGCCATGGCTATTGGTGGTCTTATGCCCTCAATACTTTCATTAAGTGGAAGCTCTGCTCCGGTTTTGGCCAGAACATCAGCCCTTTCTTTACCTTCAATATCACAGTGTCCGGGTACCCAACATAATCTGACTTGGTTCTGCGCGCATAATGCTCTGAGCATTGTGCGGCAGCTCCTGACTAGGTCAGATTTGATGATGAAGGACTCTAGCGCCTTTAGCGCAGCCTGACTATCAATGTAGATAGCGATATTCTTGTTGGATATTGATCTCATATCAAGTAGACCCGCGGCTTTGAGCACGGCCAGAACCTCTGCATGGAACACACTGCATGTATCCGGAAGTCTTAACGACACGTTTAGGTCTATATCCTAGAGTATATACCTTGCCCAGTACCCTCCTTAGTTTTGGAACCATCATCGGTATAAATCCAAATTTCATTATCTTTCGAAACCTCATTCTTTTGCCAGTCCTCCCTATCTGGGTATTGTACTTCGTACGGAGAGTCGAAGTCAAAGTCACCTAAGCTTTCATCCGTTTTATCAGGGATGTTGGAGAAGGATTGAGATACATAAACGCCTCAAGTGCAGCTGTGGGTGTAGTGCGTAAAGCACCAGTGATGGCAGTGCAGGCTGTTCTTTGTACCCTGGTCAACATATCCCGTATATATAACTTATTTGTGGTTCTCCACCAAACAAGAACCCCATAGGTATAAGGATATTTTGAAGTAAGTTGATAGCAAGGTGAAAGATTCACTAACAAAATAAATTTAATACCCACTTGCCACGTGCTCCAATTTATTCAGGCAAAGAGTTTCAATGAAATTGTGCAATAACAACAATTAACACAAATCGATTCTATATAACTAAGAAGCTGCTAGAAGGAGTATCCAATATCCACATGCATCGAAAGCTTGAATTTAATATCGTTCCCATCTCCTGTTGTACAGCTTCTAACGACATAATCACAATTTTGGGGAAATCCAGTGCTTAATAATGAAATATTATGCCCTAGATTTACCATGATAGGATCTTGGCATATGTTTTCGTTACGTCGAATAAAAGGAATGGATAAAAACTTCGGTAAGAAGGCTGCTTTTCGAAGTACTGTTCCATTTAATAAACGTATACCTATTAAATATGCAATTTTGTGGACGAAATATTACGAATAATTGAATAGCAGATGCCATTAAAGTGCCAAAATATAAATTCTCTCTGGCTACACGCTCATCATTTAGATTTAGAGATTGAGGTATTTAAAGGGGTACTTAAAGCCCTCAATATAAAAAACATTCATCGTATCGTTAAAGCATTTGTAAACAAATGTAGTCGCGCATGTCAAAGAGGACCAAAAGCTATATAAAGGGTCCGCCAAATAACTTTTTTTTTTGAAAATGCTATAAAAAAAACTACTGAATATTTTCTCAAATTTCTTTTTTTATTTGAAAGTACAATCCTTCCGGTTAATAATGGAAAATAATTTCATTCAAATGGCTGCCTCGGCTGGCCATGCAGTAGCCTACACGATCGGTCCAATTTTTAAGCACATTATCGATTGTGTGCAGCTGTATTTCACCAATGGCTTCACGAATCTTGTCCTTTAAAGCGTTAATTGTCTCTGGCATGTCGGCGTAACACTTATCTTTTACGGCACGCCACAAATAATAGTCCAACGGTGTCAAATCGCAGCTCCGCGGTGGCCAAACGACATCAGCTCTGCGGCTGATAATGCGATCTTCAAAAACAGGGCGCAAAACATCGAGTGCAGCTTCGGCTGTGTGACACGTAGCGCCGTCCTGTTGAAACCAAATGTTGCCAATATCCTCCTCTTCAATTTTTCTGAACAAAAATTCGTTCAACATGGCCCGAAATGTTCAATTGTTGAGAACGACGGTGAATTGATGTTGATGGCGCTTCACGCACACTTTCTGCCACAGCAGCAATTTTCTCGGATGTACGCACTGTTTTTGGCTTCGATGAGGATGCCAGTTTCTTTCACTTTTTTCACAAGATAACGAACATACGGAGCTGACGGTGCTTCTCTTCTTCAAAAATCCGTACGCAATTTTCGCACACATTCTGCAACATTACCATGATTTTCAAAGTAATGTCGCAATATTTCCCAGCGTTGTTCAAGCGTATACACAACCATATTCGTTCAGCGGAAGGATAAAACTAATTATCTGTCAAATCAGACACGAGCTAAGTGTTACCATTCGCGAAATAAGCACTAGTTGAAAAAAAAAAAAACGTTAGATGGCGGAGCCTTTATAATATACCCTATTCTTCCTGGAAAAATCCCCTCGTAATTACCCCATCTGTGAATACGTGTGAAATAAACCATAAACCACTGCCAGGTGCAACTGGCACAGGATTAGCTAAGTATGCGTGCATCGTAAATTCGCCCCTTTGATTTATACAGGTCCAATACATAAATAATCCTGTGCCACCACACAGCTTGTAGGCAAAGTCCGGTTTGTGGGAGGAGTCTACGGTCTACTTATGTGGTTTGTGGTTGCGGCGATGTGGAATTTTTGGTGACGTGATGCCAGTCTTGTGCCACTTATCAAGCTTAATTTTCGAGTAGTAGGCGGGTGGTTACGGTGGTGATGACGTTGAATTGTAGAGGTATAATTTAACGTGACCATTTATTTTTTGGCAAAAAGCGGAAAGATAGGAAATGTTTCCGTCAGAGGAAATAGTTCCTGGGTCTGGCTTGTCCATTTAAGGCTTCAATTATAGCAAAATATCAGTAAAATTCAACCTTTTTCAAAAAATTGTTTGCTTTTTTGGAGCACTTAAACTTAATCGTTGAACTCAATCTTGGTCTTAAAATATTGCTTTTATATCTATTATAAAGTCAGTTCGTCTAAAAAAAATAAGCAAAGCAATTAATCTACTACTTTTCTTGAAAACGAATTTATTAATTTTTCCGTACGGAAAACTTTTTCTGTTCAACTTCTCATTCAGTTTCACGAAGCATTCCATTGAATTCCTATGATATGCTATGGTTAAATATGTCAGTTCGGTTCTGTTTCGTTTTTTTACGGATGCATTTTACTGATAGCTATAATTGAAGAATAATCAAACTATTTTCAAATCATAAAATCATTGGTTGTTTCTTTGACTCATGACATTTCCAATTTTCCAACTGAAGTTGTCTACGGCAGCTTAGATCTACCATTAGGGTTGTTATATGTTTTTTAATTAAAAAATCTTCAAACGTAGTGAAAAATAAGGCCTAAAGAAAATTCTTAAGAGAATTAAATTCCTATTTTTTTTTTATCAAAAAGTGGGAAAGTGGTTGTGGTGGCGGATGGGGGGTTTTTAGGTAAAAAAGATGGTAAAATTTTGGCATTAAAACTGCGTATTTCTTTTTACCCGGAAACTAAAAACATATTCGAAGACCAAGAATACAACATAGGGCGAACTAATGAATCTGTGGCTCCAAACGTTGTTTGCCACTTCAGTGCGCGTTAAATTACTTTCATGCCACTTCGCCATCGTCACATATATGCCACCTGCCATGTTGGTTACCACGCCACCGCCCGCCACTCCACTGCCACGCCACTTCGATGCACGCCTTATCATACATTTAAAGCTAGATCTAGATAAATGCGGAATTTAAATTCGAAGTGCCTTTCCGTTTTAAATTTAAAATAAATTGGATTACTCTATTTCAAGTTTCAAACTGAAACGACGCAGTGTGAAACAGAAACGCGATAAAGGGATAGACATTATTAAAGTATCTCTTTCCCTTATAATGTACCACAGTCCAACACAACCGGTCATTTAATCCTTCTCTGTCATTATCCTTATTTTTCAATTTACTGTGGCAAATAACCAAGGTGATGATGAATCGAGGGTTTAGTGAAATATCTTAATCTGCGGAAACTAATGTTGCGGATTTATTCAGATGTTTTACATTCCAACACAGGTGCTGATATAATATTATTTTATGGACTATTTGGTAGAGGTACCTTTATCCCATTCAAACCAAGTGTGTTTGGTTAAAATCTGCTTTTAAAAGGCATTCAAGAGTTCATTATAGACCAACTGACTTAATTAATATGGGTTCTCCACGTAGGGGTACTTCAATTCTATTCTATTGATACTTTGAAAAAGGTATCAATAAAACAGGTTATATTATGTCGCACCTTAGGTCATTTTAAATGTCGAACAACAGGGCCACAGTAGCCTAAAGTGTCCATATTTGGCATGCTTCCGCTAGTCCATATCCCAATCAAGATTGTAATGGAAATCGTATTATTGCCACAAGAGCGCTGTCTAAAAAAAAAAAATAAATAGGTGGCGCAACAGGCGGTAGACACCCAAGGCCTAGCTTCTCGCAACCATTCATTTTGTGTGAGTTTCTATTTTTGGGACGAATGGAAGGGACCTACAATTTTATGCCGATTCCGAACGGCTGAATTGAGATTTGAGAAGCTTTTTCAGGACAGTCATACTCTCGGATGTTTGTCAGACGTTCGCGAGAGGTGGCGCAGTAGAAAAAACACTAAGATGTAATTTGTGTTTTTCCGGGGATCGAACCTGGGATCCCTCGCACAGCAGTCCAGCACACTAACCACTGCGCTACTGCGCTGTCTAGACCATTATAAAAATAGCAATTCCATGGTGGATTTGGATTTGGTGGTTTTCGAGATATACGATTTTGAATGTTTTTTTTGTATGGGCGATGCCACGCCCCTTTTGACTAATTTTGACAACAGGAGCACTCCAGGGCCAATAACTAAGAATATCTGTAAGTTTGAGCTCAATAGATTTGGTGATTTTCGAGATATACGATTTTGAATGTTTTTTTTTGTATAGGCGGTGCCACGCCCCTTTGTACAATTTTGATCAATCTTCACAGGAGCACTCCAGGGCCAATAACTAAGACCATCTGTAAGTTTGAACTCAATCGATTTGATGGTTTTCGAGATATACGATTTTGAATGGTTTTTTTTTGTATGGGCGGTGCCACGCCCCTTTGGACTAATTTTGACAACAGGAGCACTCCAGGGCCAATAACTAAGAATATCTGTAAGTTTGAGCTCAATAGATTTAGTGATTTTCGAGATATACGATTTTGAATGTTTTTTTTTGTATGGGATGTGCCACGCCCCTTTGTCCAATTTTTCACCTTTTAAACCTTCTCTGGACATCCACAAATAATTCAACACCAAAATTAGCCAAATCGGTCCAGCCGTTCTCAAGTTTTTGCGAGACTAACGAACACCAATTCATTTTTATATATGTAGCTATGTATATAGAAGAAGATTAATATTGAATTCACTTTCTCGTGATGATCACATTTAATTTATTAGAAATCGTGACGGGCTCCACTTTCCTAAACTCCTGTAAAATTTTAATGTCAGAATTAATTTCTTGAGTTCGGAATTGTGTATATAAAAGTTTTAAATTGCGCCTACACGCTGTAAAGTTACCAAATTAAAAAATTATTTTCAAATTAAGAAAAATTCAAGGAAAGAATAAATGTGGTGGGGGGGGGGGCGAAAGCATTATTGGAAAAGACGCCAAACGTTACCAAGAACATGCTATTCGTTTTGCGTCTTCTTGAAAAGTAGCGTACTAGAGAAACGTTTCCAATTAATGTGACCACTGTTTCACCTCAACACTTAAGTACCTACAAATAAATTTTTTATACATAAACAATTCCAATGAATTTTCATTTGCAGTTGAACTAAAGCTCCAAGAAGTATCTACTGATAAGTTTAACGTCCCTATCGGCCCTTTCCCATCAACATCCATCCATTCAAATTTAGATTAAAACACCAAAATGTAATACCAATACCAAACAGCATTCCGTCCTCCATCCACAAGAAGTGTTATGTTATCCTCTTTTTGCAGTTTTCCTCGAAATAATCAACAAAATGGTTTCATTTGTATTTTTTTATATACTCCATCTAAAAGCCACAACAGAAATGGCACAACTGACACTAATCTCTACCTCTCAAAGGTGTCACGCAATTTCAAGGATAAAAATCTGTAATTTAAATTTAAATTGAAATCAACACCAAAGAACAAGCTTAATATGTCTTCTACAATCAGATTATTGCTTAGGGGTAGAAAAACGATGAGGAAAAAAAATATTTAAACTAAATTTACGTAAGTATTATACAAACATGTTGTTTAGACGGTTGGTCTTGATAATACACGTCTTTACTTCCTTCAATGAATTCTTTTTATGTCATTTGTATGCTTTCACACTTCGAATTTTGATTGAACAACATTATGGGCTTACGTGTTGGAAGAATTGTTGTATACGACTTTAGATTGATTAATGTCAATGCTCACATGAGAGTAAACCCAATGATTTCCTACGAGTGGTGATAGTGGAAGCCAACAAATGTGTAAGATTATTTTTCTTTTCTATCCCTAAAAGAAACTCACTGACTTACTCGTATAGGATGTCTGCAACTGGGCTATGCTTTGGGATCCTTTTTGAAGGCTTTAATTTTGTTTTCTGTTTTCAATTTATTTTACTCTTTAAAGAAAAGAAAAAACGAATTACTTAGCTACTTGAAGGTGCCTAGTTTCGAGGAATTTCTACTATTAAAACAAATTCATTATTTATAAGAACAGGAAGATGTAGAAGAAAACTATTAAATATGTAAGTTAAAAGTCAATAAAAGTAAAACGAATGTTAGTACTTTAGTAGGCGCATTTATATTGGTAAATTAAATTCTTGACCAATATCATGTATACACAACATGCGAGAGTTCTCGCTCCTGTACCCCAGTTTATCATACTGTACAAAATATAAATCTACACGTGCGTCTGTTTGGCAGTAAATATCGAATATACTAACTTAAGACATTTGTTATTTCGAATTCTTTGCAATAGAATTTAGTAATTATTTGGCTTCAAATTTAATAGGTTACACTGCAATGCTAATCTATTCCACACATGCGCACACCATGAGTATCTTGCTCATTTATTTGGGTGTTTGAAACCATTTGGAAAATTTAACTTTGGATCTTCACTTCACAACTGTGCTTAGTAGTAGCGTCGAAGTTGTGTTTTTTGTGTCTGTTTTTTATTTTGATGAGGAATTTTAGGGTTGACATGTGCAACATTCGTGGGCTTCGATCGAATCTCTTTTCGGCATACGCCCATGATTCCAAATACAAATAAGAGACCCAGGTGGGTAAACAATCTGGTAAATCAGAATTTAATCTGCCTGGGTATCGCTTAGTGCCATTATTCTTTCTACATCGCGGTCTCGCCATTTATGTACGAAATGATGTAGCCTACCAAGTTCCAAAAGATTATGGCCATTGTTCCAATCCGGAATTTAATTTCAAATGGCTTAAGTTCCATGTCCGTAGGTAAGTAATTCATTATTGTTTTCTTTATATAAGCCCTAATTTTGACAGCAACTTGACTTGTAATGAGTTCGATGTGCTGTCTGACTCCATAACAAGAATTGTCTCCCTGTACACCCGAAGGAATTTATGCGCAGATCTTTGCTGAGGTAAACCAACTAACCCAGCTTGTTAATGAGCCAACACGCGTTCCAGACATTGACGGTCAAAACACCAATACTTGTTTCTTACCTCCCACCCTAAGAAATACTCTATTGAAGTATTATCACCTCTAGGCTCGTCTGAACACTGCACCATATCAGCTAATTTCTCGTACTCCGACCACACAGTTAAAGAAAAAACTCCAAAAAGAACCGTATGGCAATACGAGAAAGCCGACTGGGGAGGACTTAACAGCTTCTTTAAGAATTTTAAGTTAATTTAAGTTTTCGGACTTATAAAGCCAACCCTTCTGAGGAAACCGAAATAAGTTTAAACGAGCCAGGAATGACTGCAATGTACTTATTAAGCGTGTCAAATTCTCATATGACCAAAAACTGAGGCAAAAAATACTACAATGTCCCAAGGGTAGTAAAAACTTTTGGTCATTCGTAAAAAATGTTAAGAATTCGGCCTCACCATCGATCCCCACTCTCATTTACAATGACATTCCAGCTGGCAGCTCTATAGACAAAGCTAATCTGTTTGCTGCACATTTTGCAGCCAGCTCGATGCTCCCAGATTGCGCTTTGTCCCCACCTGTGCTCGAGAGCATCGAATTTACCATGGGACAAATCCATTTTCGCACTCGCACAGTTGCAAGGGTACTATATGATCTCAACATAAATAAATCCGCTGGTCCAGACTGTATCTCCCCCATCGTTCTGAAGAGGTGTTCTTCCACGCTGGCAAAACCACTGCGTAAGCTTTTTCATCTCTCCTAATCTTCTGGACTCTTCCCGAGAAGGTGGAAAACAGCATTTGTCCAGCCCGTCCCTAAAAGAGGCGAATCTTCTTTTCCCACCAATTACCGACCCATATAGCACTTACGTCCATTCTTTCTAAAGTCATGGAAACGCTGATAAATCGATAGCTTATGGATAGGAAACTCCTCAATGACCGGCAGTACGGTTTTCGTGGCAACAGGTCAACTGGTGATTTGATGACATATCTCACCGAGAAGTGGAACCAATCTCTCCATCACTTCGGTGCGCTTGATATTTCAAAGGCATTTGACAGAGTTTGGCACCAAGCTCTTTTGTCGAAAATGCGTGCTTATGGGATCGATGCGTCTCTTATTCAATGGATTAGAAACTACCTTTCTGGCCGTTCAATTCAAGTTGTTTTGGATGCAGTGTTGTGCCGCGTAGACTACACCATGTAGACTACGCAATTGTCGACGCGTCGTCAATTACGTGTCGTTAATTCAAAATTGACGACACGACATGTCGACAAAGTTCAATCAAGCAATACATTATAGTTTTTATAAAATTAAGACAATTGAAATATAAAATAGGTAACTTTTTTATTTTAAAATGGGTAAACGTTTTTTTTTTATTTAAAATTTTGCAAACATTTCTAAATAGCTAGATGAATAAAAAAGTGTCTGAGGCGATCAGGGGTGTGCTTAAAAGATTTATTTTGCAATTATTGCAACTAGCTGCTTGGTTATTATTCAACTTGACCAACTCAAAGTCGTTCAGTCATTAAATTCTAATGTATTAATAAATTCATATTAAAGCAGTCCTGTTCTGTTCCTGCGCGTATGCCTACTATTACTAGAGCTAGAGACGTTACACTAACAGCTGTTTTGCTTTTGAATGACATTGACAATCCTATTGACGCCATTGACGACGCAATTAACGACATTGACGACGCAATTGACGACATTGACGACATAGACGACGCAAAAAACGACATTGACGACATAGACGACGCTATTGTCGACATCATAGTGTCGTCAATTAAAAACGACGCGTCGTGGAACAACACTGTTTGGATGGTTTCAAGTCTGAAACTCATCATATAAATGCTGGTGTTCCCCAAGGCTCCGTTCTGTCTCCGACTCTCTTTCTCATTTTTATAAATGATCTCTTGTCTGCAACTTCTAATCAAATCCATTCCATTCCATTCCAGGACTCACGTTTCTGCTCTTCGGCCGTAGAACTGGAACGGCAATGTATGTTAAGCTCATTAAATTCTGACCTTAACAGCATTTTAAAATGAGGTTCAGCCAATAGAGTGGAATTTAATGCTTAAAAAGCACAATGCTGCCTGCTGTCTCTAAAGCGAAACCCGAATCTACCGCCATTATCCATGAATGGCACTTGCATCACCGAAACCGAAAGACTTTCCATTCTCGGTATGTGCGTTCATGACAACCTTCGTTGGAATGACCATATACACGAAGCCTCGGAGCAGCAGTTCTACTGAAGACTGGAAGATGTTGCCTTACAAAGTTCAGACAGTGTATCACCTGTTGGCTGTTGAGCCACAACCGAAATTCGGATGGCTGCATGCATTTCGCGGTCGCATAATCTCTTGTTCTTGAACAATCCCCAGACTCTTGAAGCGCTCAAAGAGAATATAGTCCGATGACCTATCGCCGGAAGTTCTGGCAAGTTGTCATCTAATTAACACTGTGGAATACAAAAGGACTTTGCTGCACCAAACCAATAATTACAAATTTTACAAGCTTAATATAACAAAAAATAACAAATTTTATCTCTGCAGTATCTCGACGTAGTTAGAGATAAAATAATTGAAAACAAATTTTATAATATTTTTAAATAGTTTATCCTATTTCATATAATAATTGTTACGTAATTGTCTGAAGTGCAATGGCCAAATCTGTATAAGGTTTTCCTATCATTTCTGAGAAATTCCAAATTTTTAATTTATAAAGCAAAAAAAAAACACTACTTTTCGTTCTGCATGTGAGGTAGATAATAATTTATTTCTTTTGCTTCACTTTTATTGGCGCTACAGTCCTGGTTGGCCCAACCCAATTTTCGCAGACCATGCATACCTGTGAGTTAATTGCCATTTATGACTTTATTGTTATTTATAAATAATATCCCCAGCAAACACCTGCCCAAAAACATATACCTATATATAGTATACCTATACTCGTAATATAGGTCAGGTATATGTTTTCCAAAGGGTATTTCTTCTTTAGCCTGGTGCCATATTTGCTATAAAATTGCGTCGTGTTGGGTGTTTTCTTCAGATCACAAAAGTCCTTTTAGGGATACGTTTCTGTATTAAAGAATCTCCCGCTTGCTGTTTAAATTAATTTGTCAAAATGTCAGAAGTAAATAATAAAATAACTATTACATATCGTGTATTCCTTTATCGAGAAGCATTGCAGCGCGCAAAGGCGAAAACTTTAAAATTATCTAAAGCTAAATATCAACTAACCACCGACCTTGTGGATAGCACATTGGAGAACCTCACTAGCTACAGTAAAGAAGAACGCAGTCATCTAATTGACAGTATGGTCTACAAGAAGAAACTAAGGCAACAAATTAATAAAAAAAAGTTGAGAATTTGACAACGAAATTTGAAGGCAGACAGACAGCATGTCTCATTTTAATTGTGTTATTCAATATTCAACCTGTTGATATGTACTATATTTTTAATAATAAATAACTCTGTAAATTTGTAATTTTGAAGATAAGTACAATAATTTAAATTTAAACTTAAGCATTTCACATAATGCGCAGATAGTTGTAACTCCTTTACATCACTTGGCTTCGCATACAAAGAAATTAATTAATCGTATCGCGATAGACATGCGCGGCTATTGGTTGGGAAGCTATGTGTAACTAAAGGGTGTCCCATAATTCACGAAAAATGTAATTTTAATAGAAAATACAGATTTTTAATTAGAACGCTTACATTTTTTTATTAATTCATAGAGTAGATAATATAAATTGGAATAGCATAGCGGATAAGTGGCCACGGCCACTAAGGAAATTTCAACTTTGATCAACTATAACATTTTTGTTTATAGAGTTATATGAATCTGTTGTATACAGAAGTATAAATTATTAAATTCCTCGTTGATTAAGTTTTATAAATAACGGTTTAGTTATTGAAAATATATTTAAAATGCCAATTTAGTAAAAGCTTACAAAAAACCACAATTATTGGCACCCTGACATAATTATTGGCACCCCAAATTTTGGCACTCTTTAAATCAGAAAAACATCATGTTTTTGTTTCAAGGCAAATAAAAAAAAAAATTATTTTCTTCGTTGGAAATTTAATTAATTTAAATAAGTATTGTAAAATTAATATTTTTTAAAGGAAACAAACAAACATGTATTTTTCAAAAAAGGCAACCTAAATTTACCGTTAAGCAATATGTACCTATGGATATCATATAAGTTGTTAGATCTTTTTGCTCTGAACAAACCGGAAATTGGTGCAGAAAAACGCATTTACAACAAAAATCAATGAATAACGGTTGCATGATACAACTATTGATACAATAATTGTAGCTACATAGGATGTAATTATTGGCACCCCCCTGCCAATAATTGAACACCAGTTTTTTTTTAACTCAATTATTGGCACCCCTTTTATTAATAAAACAATAACTTTTTTAACAAAATATATTTACAAACGACTTATTTAATGCATTCTTATAGTAAATAAAGAAAATTTTCATTAATAAATATAAAAGAAAGTAGTGAAAAAAAGCTTACAAAATTATAGGTCCTTAACCAAAACATTGCAAATTTTGAAGTTTTGTTTTTTTTTTCGCACGTGATTTTACTTTCACTTATAAAACAGAAACGGAAAGGAATGTCTCCAAACTAAAGACACAGAAATATGAGAAAAATGTGCAAATTCAAAATAAAAAATAAATTGACTTATTCGAACAAAGGGTTATTGAGAAAATCACTGTTGAATGATGGGGTGACAATAGTTGGGTCAAAAATTGGGGGTGCCAATAATTGTAGTCGTTACGCTACCTACTCTTTTATTAAACTTTTTTTTTAATTTCATTAATACAACTCCCAATTTCCTCTTTCAAGACGTTGGTGGTCGTGGGCTTGTTTTTCATAAATTTTGACTTCAAAAAAACCCCAAAGAAAAAAGTTAAATCGCAAGATCTGTATGACCAATTATGATCGCAAAAACGGCAGATTACGCGATTAGGAAATGACTTATGTAGTAATAGAATTGTTTCTCTGGGTGTATGGCATACATGGCAATCTTTTTTTTTTTTAAATACTTCTCTCCGGAAAGGCGAACCTATACCGCTTCAACAGCGCCCCGAGATGCTTGCAGATGTATGTTAGTTCTGCACTTAAACTGCTGCAAATTGTATACTTCTGGAAATATATCCCCAGGAAGTGAGTTCCAAAGTTTGCTTGTCCTGTAACAAAATGAGTTTTGGAAAGTTGATGTCCTCGCGGTTGTCAAGTGTACTGTATGGTGATGAGCATTAGCAGCCTGTCTTGTTGAAACCACATGTTGGTCACATCCATATCTTGTAATTTAGGCACTAAAAACTGGGTTATCATGTCACGATAACAAACACCATTAATTGTTACTGCCTGACCAGCCGCATTTTCGATTGACGTAGCCATTCAAGATGAAAATGAGCTTCATCACTGAAGATGTTTTGTTCGAAAAATAATATTGCTCAACAATGAAAATGTGTTGTTCTTTCGTATAGCCCTCCATATTTACTAACCCCGAACTGTCAGCTGTCATATTGTAATCTTTTTTTGCGTTGGCATCACTGCACTATTAAATGACGCAAAATTAAAATTTTGCGTGAATTATGGAACACCCTTTACAAATCCTCGTAATAATAACGAATTAGGGCGCCCATCGTCCACTTTTTAGATAAACTCCCATCTAGTTGATTTTATATAATTAAACTAATAAATTTAATACTTTCTGAAATTATTTCATCGTCACTAAATATTCCGCAAAGGTTAAACACTAACTACGCAATTTTCACTTTTCTATGTGCCAATTTAATTGGTAAAGTTTTGTACATACATATAGCTACCATCAATGTGCGTTGGCTGCTTCTAATTTTAACTGACAGGTGATTTAACACCTTAAAGATTTTTGTACAAGGTCAAATAATTTATCAAATATTTTTACTCCAAAAAGTTAGCAGAAAGTTGAGATTAGATTTACAATAAACGAGCAATAAAAACATCCTGCACGTGACTCCAAAGGCAAGAATGGGCTGAGAGTTTGGTCTCAAGTTCAGACTGGGCGCGTGTAACGAACGAATCTACGCCTGTGGTGAACTTATGATTAATGCCTCTCCAAACGAACTTTGCATAAATATTTTACATGGATTAGGATAAGGTTATGTGTTTCCCTGTCATTTACGACCTTTTAAGAAGCAATTTACATTTTACATTTGTGAAATGGGAATCAAATAGCAGATTGATTTAAATGTTTAATGGTAATAGGACTGATGTTATATCTAAGATGTGTTAACTTGCATTTTGCTTATGGTAATGGACGGATATGAAATGGAATTATCTAAGTTAAACATATCTACTAAATTATAACCTACTAAATGTAAAGAAATTTAAGGTAAAGTGAAATCATTCAAGATAAATTGGATGTCTTTAAGATTAAAGAAAAATATCTTTAAGATCTTTAAGATATTTTTGGATGGTTTGGTAGTAGATAGTTTAAATAAGCATCTTGAAAGATTATTATTATTTAGTACATAGCTATTCTATGTATGCTCGCTCACATGGTTGCAATTATTAAATAACAAGGATATTTTTAAACTATAATAAAAAAAAATTGATAAGATACATTTTTTTCCATTCCATCCGAAGGCAATTCAAATATTCAGCACGCTTTTAATCGTTTGGAGCCTTTAAAATTCCAGGATACTCTTATCTCTATGGTATCTGAAATTTGCTTCAACAAAAGTATCCATATCATGAATAAATATTTAACTTGTAAATTGACACGCATAAAAGATTAAACCATCGTTTGTCTCTTTGTGACAATATCCACATTTTAACCAGAGAAAGATTTTTTTACGCCTGTAATAAGTAGGCCGTATGTGAAATTTGTTTCTATTACGATTCTGAAAAAAGTATCTGTATCTGTATTGAACATATGTAATATCAACATACATTTCATGAATAAATATGTACGATTAACACGTATCAAAGATTGAGTCACGGTTTGGCACTTGTGACAACATCTTCATTTTAACGGGGGAAATGTTTATTTTTTTTAAATACAGGGTGGGCCATATAGTGGTTTCTTTTTAAAACATAGGTTATTTTGACACTGACAACTGGTTTCCCGCTCGAAATCTTGACAGAAATTCAGTATCATACCTCCGCGGAACAAAATTAGACGGGAAATATTGAAAACTTATTTCCAAAGTGAGTGCTGTGTTATGTAGTCCAAACAGTGCGTTTTTTTAAAAGAAATTTTTACCGAAATGAATCACCCACAATCGCGTTATCAGCCGTCTTGGGGATGTCAATTGGCCGCCACGGAGCTGCGATTTGACCCCTTTGGACTTTTTTTGTTGAGAACCGTGGAGGACAGATGTTATGCCAACAATCTGGAAACGATTCAAGCACTTAAGGCCAATATCATCCAAGCAATCCTTGAGCTACAACCCGAAACCATCAACAAGGTTTTGGAAAATTTGGATTGACAGGATGCGCTACTAAGCCAGCCGATGCGATACAGCCACTTGAACGATGTTATGTTCCATAATTAATGGGAATGTTTTCTCTTACTAATAAAGCCATAATACATGGAAACAATTTAATTTTGTTCATTTTTTTTCATTTAAAAAAAAACTTGTATTTGGCCCACCCTTTATTTTTACGCCTGTATTGTGAAGTGAATCTTTTTATACAATTTTTGTTTATGCCACGATATAACCACGTAATACATATATTACTAGGCATCGAAACTCGTGTGTATGCGATTTGGTGCAAGACGGTTGGGATATGCTGTTTATTTTATTTGTCAAGAGATGTCAAGAAGAACTCACTTCCCGTCACAATGACAATGTTACGTTACAAAAAAGTTACGTATACGCCCCCGAATTTTTTTTACTTCCGAAGTTAAATAATGTTAATCGGATAATGGTAACGATTCATTGGAATATATTATGGGTTTACAACGATGAATATTTGATTGAACCATTTGGAAATAAAAAATAAATTTAGCACACTTAGACCAATATATAGCTGTTATATTGACCAAGTAGTGTGTAGGAACACTTTAGAACGAAATTAAAATATGGGCTGGGCATACTTTTTTTTTTGTGATGGGAATTCGCTGGAAGGAAAAATCATTGAAAGACATTGCAGAGCTATTACGCGAGGGATGCTTCTGCAATAGATAGTGAGGGACTTTAACCCGATCTAATAAAAAAATCCAGAGGGGACTGACTTTCGTCATCCCGACCATACTTGGTCGCAAATAATTTGTTTTATCAGTACTAGTTTGGGCGAGTAGACAAACATCCGAGAGTATATGAGAAGGCTTCTCAATTCAAATCGGGATAAATGGTTGTGAGATGGTTATGGTTATTTATTTTATGCACCACAGGATCAGCCATTGTGTCAAATTTCATGAATCTAGGATGACAGTTTTACAGTTACAGTTTTTGTGATTTTTAAAGCCATGTATCTTGAGAACCACTAATGCTACAAATTTGAAATTTTAATGAGCTTAGTACTGGCTTCAAGTTTTAAATGCTTGGCTCAATTGTTACTGAAGTTAGTGGGGAGTCGAAGATAGCGTGAGTTGGTTCCTGTATAAAGGATGTGTGCCTTTACTAGACAACTTGGCTGGGATGGTTCTTTGATATTATATTCTTCTTTTTACTTTAAAATCATCAATCTAGTACAAATTTGTGTAAACGGGCACAGACTGTAAAATCTCTTTCCTCTACCGTAGCCTTTCTCAGATCTGCACTGCTTTCCTTTGTATAGTGACCTCTCATTTACTGGACTTGCATGGGAAAAAGAATGTAATGCATACAAAAGTTTTAATCGTTTTGAGAGGATTGAAAGTATGCCGACGCGTAGTAAAAATTTTAGATTAGTAGCACCAGCAATAATGTTTTATGTGTCGGGAAATTGGAAAAATCGAAAATTGAGAACGGCTGGGCGGATTTGGCTAAAATTGCAAGCAGAAGGTTTTTACAAAATAAAGTTTTGGGAAAACCTTCCGGAAAAGTCGGGAAATTAGAAAAATCGAAAATTATTTTTTTGTATGGAATTTTGTGTGCAATTGTTCCGGAATGGTTTTTCAAAAGAAAAATTAGAAAATTCCGGAAAAACGCGAAATATTTTAATTATTTTTCGAAAATTTGCATTTTATCGCATGACTAGCAAATGCCCGCGGCTCCTCCCGCCGGTTTCTTTTCTTTTAAATAAAACTAACATTTATTTGAGTTATCATTGTACGTTTGTTAATATTTTTTCCTCTATTGTAAGCTTACAAAATATTTTATCGCAATGCCATTTTGTAAACTATACTATATATTTCACATAAATGAAATATTATGTCCATTATGTCGTCACAGTATGATTTTATTATTATTTATACTACGCGATCATATCGTTATACTTTCCAAAGCTGCAGATCTCAAATATATGTATGAATATATGTACGATTATGCATACGCATCACAAACTACTTATATGTACGTACACGTCGTACATATTTAAATATTGTTTTATGCATATCCATTCCCTACATCAAATTCAACTACATCATACAATGTGCATTCTGAATGCTTGTCGTGCGAGGTGCGAGTAATCATTCCATTTTTAGAACGCAATATAAAACTACCCCTGAGAACAACAGCAATCGATAAAGCAAATTTTTCGCATTTGGCCAAATAAGATCCATTTTCAATTTATTTTATCTCACCCTCTGGATGGACCAGAAAGATGAATGTTAGCTCAAAATACTCGGTGAAGTATTGCCTAACAATTAAAATCTTATCTTGAATTGACATACATAGATTTATGAGTATAATGGCAAGTTAAGCGTAGTAAGGTTAAAATAGAAATATTTGCCCCTTTTTTCAACGAATTTTGAAAAACGATGAATGAGGTATGTAATAGTTTTGACTTATCTATCAACATACAACATTTCAAGTTCATGCGGCTAACGGTTCGTAAGGCCCCCCTTATTCCCCGCGACTCCTTTACTCCTGCGCAATTCTCACCCACCCTAGGGACTAAGTTGGCCACACATCTATAAATTCGAAAAAAAAATCGTGAAAATCTGACGAATGGTTCTCGAGTTATGGAGAAACGAACAGACGGACGTTGCATTTTATAAGTAGTATGGATTTGATGGTTTTGGACGATGTAAAGGTGGAAAATTTCGGATAATTGTGAAATTCATTGGATTGGATTGATATCGTTCCTGGAAAATGTTTGCGAGTTCACATCGTCGAAGGAGGAACTCATCACCAAAGTGTACCTACCCCGGCATTGCACAAAATTATAAAAGTCTCGATTGGATTAGTGAACGGGCAATACTAGCAGCGAAGCGAATAAGGACGTCGATAGCTTGAATTTCATTATTTAAAGACAAATCGCTGGAGAACTGCATTCGTAAAAATTCGTTGACGACGATGATGAAGCGACCAACTAGCTGACGGATTTTTTAAGTTCGCTTGATGTGCCAGGAACTCCATCGCATAATTTACAGCTGAAGGTGGAATCGATCATATTCATATTGCGGAATCTGAATAATTCGAAATTGTGCAACGGTACGCGGTTGTCCGTCATGAAACTGAAGAACAATTTGATTCAAGCGACGATCATCAAGGGCAAATTCAAAAGGTTCCTCTCCTCCTCTCCTTATCCCACGAATTCCGATTATTCCAACTGATCTTCCATTCCAATTCAAGCGGATTCAGTTCGCCGTTCGATTTGCTTTTGCGATGACAATCAATAAATCGCAAGGCCAATCGTTGGAAGTCTGTGGAATTAATCTCGAATTTCCCTGCTTTTAGCATGGTCAGCTTTACGTTGCCCTGTTCGCGTGTTGGCAAACCATCTTCGTTGTTTGTTTTTGCGCCGGAAAACAAATCGAAAAACATTTTTTTATCACAACGCTCTCTACTGATTTCTATTCCATTCAAATATGTAAATCACATTGAAATTTGAACTATCTGTGTCTTATTATCACTCTGGAGTTTATCTGAAGGCGTTAAATTTGGGCGAGACGAAGTTCGCCGGGTCCGCTAGTTCATTATACACAATGAGGGTGTTCAATGTTCATTTTCTGTATATCTACAGTAGGTATCTAAATATGTTTTTGTTTGCACATTGCACGATCTGCATAAAATGTCCATGAAAGACCCACTCCCACTCAAAGCGATCATTAATTAAACTTGGGTCGTGAAACATTTTGAGATGCAACTCTATTTCGTCAGTTCTCTTAAAACTAGATACCACTTTTCTGACCATTCTCAGGATGTAGAAGTTATTTATATTGTCGCCAATTTTCAGTTTAAAAACGTCGTTTATTGTAAGTAGGTACAGATTTTTTTTCTTTGAGCTTCCATTCGGTATACCGTATACTTAATGTACTTATACTTAGTTACTCCTCCTAACGCACTTATATCATCTTGCCATTTTATTCCAATGGTCATATATTATTTCTTCAACCCATTTAGAATTATTAAATAGAAGATAATCTTCTGTCCGAACAATGGCTAACTTTTAAGTGGCCATTAACGTGCCGTTAACGTAGCTCGCTTTGGACTTAGGAAGGAGCCATTAGATTTAATGATAGTGGTGTACCAACCACTTATATAATGCTCCTTTTTTAATTGTTTGCCTTTTTACCTTTAACTCGAATATGAAAAACGTTTGATTCGAATACATTCAATTCCTTGATATCTTTTTATATTGAAGAAAACGTATATCTAGTTTAAATTGTCTACTAAGTGACCATCAGACGCATAAGCGATTTATGGTAATAAATACAAATTGTATATCATAATGTATTTCCAACAAGAAACAATGTCTGGAAATGTAATCTATGCAACATTGCTATGGGATAATATTTACAAAAGAATTACCATCTTACCCGAGTTCATGATTTACTAAAGCTACAATGTCCTTCAACTGTGACAAAGAGTAGATATCACAATTCATATTCCCATCTCGCCTTGAACTGATAATAATAATCACTTGCTCATCTCTACTACGACACAAGGACATTGGAGACGCATTTAAACCGTTCAAACTTGAAACTCAAGACAACTGTATTATGAAAATGAACTTTGAAACTGCCTCTCACCACATTATATGTATGGGCGCATCGAACTGAGTTAATGGTTTCCCTCCTATCTTATCATACAAGTCGTTTGCTTTGCATTAGTGATAATTGCTTGGGGATGTTCGTCTCCTGTCATCGCATTGCCTCGATGCGAATAACGTAGTTGTTGGTGGAATTTATTCATGAACTTCTATGGAGACCTTCATTTCAGTGATGCTTCCTTCAACTTTCATAAACCATACAGATATGGAGGGAAAAGTTCTAAATTAACAACATTTGGATCGAGTATTCCATTTTATAGTACGGCAACATTCAGTAGTATACGTACACTTGCAAAGTTTTGCAATGTTACTACAAACCGACCAAGATTTATTGCTGACCCTATCGTAACTTTTATGCTTTATTCACACGCACTTTTGTAGCCTTATTCCTCACCACAAATACTTTTCGCATGAAAAGAAAATGCGACGGCATTAAGGCTTCGAAGTAAGACGGTTAACCCGTGATAAATTCTAAGCCATTTAGATGTATATCGCCAACCATGAATGTTATTTATATTCTAAATCCATTTGAGTCCCATCCCAGGGCATGAATTTGTAAGGGGCTTCCACAGAAAACGAGTTATGTTTGTGGCGTGTTCGCATTGTGAGCGGAATTTTCTGTTTACGCTAACCATGTCGCTTAAAATAATTACAGTATTAACTGGTATCGGAAGCATGGCAAGGAGTAGGATTTCCTGTCAGTTGTCGTCTAGACGTTTGCTTTTGATTCATAAATTGTAAGGTGTCATTTGGAATGGCAATCTCTTAACGGAGGTTATTTGTTTTTTTTTTGTGAAGAAATGTCCTATTGGGCATGAAAATTACATTATGCAACAAATGATATGGCTTCCGTTAATGATGAATTCATTAGAAATTAAAAATGCTGATAAAATTAGGTAATAAATGCGTTCTGGATATAGGCGCACTTAAGACAGAGCTACCGCTATTTACAGAGAAACGTGAAGAACCGAATTCCTCAAATCGATCCGTCTAGATTAAAGGGAATCCGTCTTAGCATCTCTGACGGCGCTACTAACAGATCACTGTTCGACAAATGATATTTTTCGCAATTGTTTGGATTAGGATATACTCTCACTATATAATTGCCCAGGATTGACTTTGATTAGAAAGAAAAAATGGTTAGGAGATTAAAATGGTAACAAAAGTAACCGATAACCGACTCTGCCTTGAAAGTTTTATTCCGAATGTATCCGACAATTGCAAAATGACCTAACCTTCATGGTGTTAGACCGCCTTTTTTGTAACTTGATTGATTGATTAGATTAAGCTTTCGATGTGAGACAGATTTTGCAGGTAACCGACTATGGCAGGAGAATAATATCCATTGTCACGAATCTTGTCAAATGATACACAGCGATATTATGTGCTGGATCTAACCACTTGAACCTACCGAAATGTAGAAGGAGCTGTCCAACTTTGAATATTCTCATACGTACTCTGGTGTTCCTTACACAATCTCTGCAGGTCACACCAGCAATCAAATAAAGGAATCTTATTTTTCAATACATATACGCAGACGCAGGTAGTATCTATATGTATTACAATAACAAAAAGTTTAGTCAATTTCATATCTTCTGTGATATGTGACCACTTAACTAAATTTGCAACTTATTCATCCGTTCTTTTCCTCCAAGGAAACGAGCAACTATTGCATCAAAGCAGATACAATGATATAACAACCGACTATAACAACTACTGTTGCGAAATATATAATAAACTTTTGTTTGCCTTTAAAAACTAACACACTCAGAGTATGTCAAAAGCAAATATTTTATTATACCAAATTATACAAATATATATATAACAGACAGGCAGAGCTATGAAAAGCTTATCCCCGCTGAATTCGCTGCGGAAAAGCAAACAACTTTGAGAGCAGAAATGAATCTGATTAAGGAAAACTGTTGACACATTAATATTTCAACCCTCAACTCAAGAGTGCTCTACAAAATGATGGAATATGACAACATATCCTTTATCTCTAATAATATGTGATTATTTTTACTGACCTACTTTAAGACATACGGAATGCTTCGCTGCCTGTAAATGGGCTAGTGCTTAGAAGAATATTCCTAAGGGGTTGAGAGTCGCTTTCAAGGACCCTGAAGTAAAAAAAATAGTCGAGGATTTTTATTCATGTAAAATTATGTTGGCACGGAGAAAAATTTACTTTTAAGAATGAATGAAATATACTTTACTTGAGATTTGATGCTCTGTTAGGTGACGCTTTCAATTCAAAATCCTGATCGGTGCCTCCTTGATTAAATAAAGCTATAACTCTTTGCGTTTGCATCCATAATATGGAGAAGACACTAAAGAAAGTGACTGCCCGAAGAAGGTTGTAATAATATGTAATTTGTGTTGGTTCATTGAACGTAGAGCTATCAGGACAAAGCTTGGACGACAGCATGAAACAAAATCCTTATCTACTTTCTTGCATGCACTGCATTATGTCGAGGACAGAAGCTACGATACGACATTTTAAGTAAATAAATTTCTAAAATTCCAAAATTGTCATCATCAAGAAGGCCGTTCACGTCAGGCATCCTTTAACATACAAAGACGTTTGATACACAATTTTGAAATGCTACATATTTATACTTTATGTGAGATAAAATTATACAGATATATCAAGTACCCATGGCACTACAGTTGATCACTTTGTATGCAATAGACAAAAAGGTGAGACTACCCTCAGGGGCTGCTCAAAAAACTAAAAGACATTTTCTAACTGCACACAGTCAGAAGAAAATGCAATATCAGTGCTGATACACTATATAACAATTTTTAAACAATTGCTATATAACCGAATTAAAAAGTTATTGTATAAAACAGCAGAAACTAAACCAATACATCTTTGGTAGACAAAAGTGAAATAAAATCCATTTCAAAGAGATTTGGAAAATACCAGTATAATGCCAAAGGGAAGCGCAAGCTGATTGTCTTTCTGAGTGCCATCTCTCTAGTCTTATCCGTATGTGTATAGGAGATTGAAACAACACTAGTAAAATTCTGATGCCTTAAAGCGCGAAGTGCAGCAAAATGCGGTAGCTGAGATAAATGCCAGATATTTGCATGCATTTTATGTCATATGTCAGAGAGCAAGGATGATTACAAAAAAACGTTCATATTTACTTTAGAGGTAGAAACCACTTGAACAACAAAGCCGCTTATGGATGACTAAAGCGATTTGTATACATAAAGCTCTTATCATTCCAGTGTAATGGTTTATGCTGGTTATTTTGTTGTGTGACTTTTCCCATACTTTTGGATGTAAGTATTACGTTCATCGAGGTAAAAAGTACAATGAAGTGGTTGTAAGAAGGATTTCGGTGTAGGTGTTAATTTCAAATCTTTGCAGATTAAAGGGACTTACACAAAAACCTGCAGTAGCAGTATATTCACTTGAATAGCATTAACTAAATGAGCAATTTGTATTGAATTTTGCGCCCAAGGAAATAGAGCCCCAATCGATTCGGAAATAACGCCCAAAAAAATGCATAGCGCCCAAAAATAAACAACAAGATGGAAATAGAGCCCAAAAATAATTTACAGTTTAATACGTATGAAACCCACCTGCTTGGGGTTACTGTCAGATTTGAAGTATGAGCAAAATTGGATATATTGGAGGTTTTTTTTACAGTACGAACTCCCACCTACTCGAAAATCCAGCATAAAACCCAAACAAGGGGGTTTGGGCATAGATAAGTCCCGAAAAAAAGTCGGGACTTATCTATGTCCCACCAAATATATTTTCGTAGATCTACGGTGCCGTGACATTAGGCCCAGCGACATAAGACCAAATCTCTAAATCTGGCAATATGGCGTGTTGTGAAGGTGACATAAAGCTAAATTCTTTAATTTGGCAGTATGACGCTTTGGTAAATTAACATTAGGCTGTTTAGTTTTTATCATTTTCCACTACATATCCGATTTTGCTTTAGTTAGAAAACACGCTCCGTTGACCATTTTGAGAAGTTTAAAATGAAATTTGAAAAATTGCCCAAACGAAAATGAAGTAGGTACGGCACCAAAAATTATATGAAAACCAACAACTACAAAAAATTGATTAATTTTTTTCTGCTGAATTGGAAATACCTACATATTTAATTTTTTGGATCACTTTTTCTTTTTACTAGGCTCACCCAGTGGTCGAAATTCGACCACCATACATTTAAACACAAAACAACGCAACATGCAAGCATAACGACAAAAAAAATGAGTAGATATGTGCTTCACCTTCATTATGTACATAAGCATTCTACTGAGGTGAAACTTCACAACAACTGTGTTTTGTTTTGCTTTGCTTTGCTTTGTTTTGGTTTGTTTGTATTGTTTTGACCCACTATAAACCATCCATTTAAAGAGGAAATAAATAAAATTCCTGGAACTCGATTGCTGCGCCATCTACCGGGTCCTTAACCATCCAGGGATCTCCTCAAACACACACACCAAATTTCAGCTAAATCGGTCCAGGCGTTTAGAAGGAAATAAATAATATTCCTGGAACTCGATTGCAGCACCACCTACCGGGTCCTTAACCATCCAGGGATCCCCTCAAACACACACACACCAAATTTCAGCAAAATCGGTCCAGGCGTTTAGAAGGAAATAAATAAAATGCCTGGAACTCGATTGCAGCGCCACCTACCGGGTTCTTAACCATTCAGGGATTCCCTCAAACACACACACCAAATTTCAGCTAAATCGGTCCAAGCGTTTAGAAAGAAATAAATAAAATTCCTGGAACTCGATTGCAGCGCCATCTACCGGGTCCCTAATCATCCAGGGATCCCCTCAAATACACACACCAAATTTCAGCAAAATCGGTTCAGGCGTTTAGAAGGAAATAAATAAAATGCCTGGAACTCGATTGCAGCGCCACCTACCGGGTCCTTAACCATTCAGGGATTCCCTCAAACACACACATCAAATTTCAGCTAAATCGGTCCAAGCGTTTAGAAGGAAATAAATTAAATTTCTGGAACCCGATTGCAGCGCCACCTACCGGGTTCAATTGTGAATCTAAAGTTTAACCATCCAGGGACCGTGCAAGTCCGTACGCGTGAAAGAAGTGAAACTTCTTAAAAAGTATCGGATCGCCATATACCTACGCCAATGGAGAATGGAAGACAACAAATATAATGTGCACCCTCTGCACCGCCCTCCCTTTCCATGACCATGGTACTTGCTCATACAATACTGCTTCTCATTTCCTTTGTTTCCCTCTTCATATGAAATCCAAACAACTACCCCAACCCAACCTTACCCTGTTACCTGGTTTGTACGTCTCTTCTTTTATGAAGATTATTAATATACTACCTACCTTATGCTATACTGCAGCACGCACCCCATCCTGCATTGGACATACGATCACTATGTACATACAGCTGCTCCTGCTGACCATAGCACTCACTGAGAAAACAAATCAACCCTTTTCGAATGAGGTAGGTACACAGGCACACCACCCCCACGTATGACGATGTGTTTTTGTTTTTGTTTGTCTTGTCGCACGATCGCAAAAAGTATATAGAATTTCGACTGAGCGAAGGGGAAATATTCATTTTCTTTGTTTGTTGTTGTTGTTGTAATCAATGCAATTTCAAAATATTAATTTAGCTATTTTACAAATGTTTTTTTCAAATAATTATTCTTCATAACACATCTATGAGTGGTAAGCTTCAATTTGGTAAACAGAAAAATGGATTTTGTATTCTTTAAGTAGGGTAAATGACTATCACAAGAAATCGGGTCGGCTTTTAATATTATAATAGATTTTTCTATTTCATTCAAGATGATGCATATCTCCTGGTAAGTTCTGGCACTCTACAGAATAAGAGGAATAAACTTGGGCAAATAATCCAGAGGCGTAGATAGCAAAGAAAGATTGCGAAAAGGAAGATCAATTTCAAAATCCTAAGGGCGTAGCCAAAAAAAATTTTTCCCGAAATAAGAATTCGGGACTTATGACCCTGCGCTCGAATTACGAACTAAAACTTTTGCTTTAAGCGGCTGGTGCGCAGTGCTTGAACGATTTAGATGAAGCTTAAAAAAAAACATTGATCAACATCCAGCTTATGCGATGTCTTTTACGGTAATGCTATTGGCAATAATTCCATTAGGGTTATTGGCCCAGAATTTTCTTTCAGTGCCAAAGTTTATTGAAATCGCAACCGGACCATATTGAGTATAAAAATGTATATACGCTATGGACTCCGAAACCACCTAACCGATTAAGCTGATACTTTCAGCAAATCTTCGGTATTAACCCGAGAGTATTGCCGTGAGGTTTGGTCAAAATCACAAATAAAGAAAAGGACATTTTCAGACAATATTAGATGTGTCTACATGAAGATTGGTGGAAATTGGACAAAGGGGTGTGGCACCTTCCATACAAAAATAAATTTCAATTTCTCCAAAGCCACACTTCGGAAAGAAGTCGACTAATTAAGCTGAAACTTCACAATATATTATGTCATGTTATTCTAGTTTTCCAATAGATGTCGCTGAATGCCCAAATCTCGAAATTACACTATATATTGACATTTAGGGCAGCTATAGGCTTGTTTTTTTTTTTAATGGCTTTTAAGGACTTTAGAAAGCGTTTAAACTAACTAAGGATGGGATTGTTAAAGGGGGTGTGGCACTTTCCAATTAAAGCTAAAGTTTTAAATTTGAATTCTCCAGATAGTAAAGAGCATTATTTAAGCAATACAATTCCTGGGCACGGGCATATAGAGCTAGTTGAAAGATAATTTTGAAGCATGTGTGGTATAAACAGGACAGCGTCATATGTCTCACAACTAGCCAAAAAAGTGCGTTTTTTTATGTCGAAGTTCGGTGACCATAATATATTATTTCCACAAATAGAACGTCTACTTCACGCAATTGGACGACTCTGGACTTATTTCTTGGTACCATTCCAAGTCAATGATTAATGATAGTTTGGAAACCTTACAATCATTCATTTCATATAATGTCATTCCATCCGTCACCATCTATTTCTGTAGTTGCTATAGATACATAGAATTATAGCAGCTTGATGAAGAAGAATTGTCATACAGAACCAATTAAAATTCTGTCGACTGACCGCAATCCTTGCAGTGGTAAAATGCTAATAAAATAGTACATTTTACAAGTAAAATGTGCATTTATTAATCGTTTACCAAATTATTTGTGGTCAGCAATCAAATTCTCGCAATTGTAAGGATGTGTGGGATGATTACTGTTTGCTTATGTTGTTCTCGGCACAGTTTTCATTCTGAAATGCACTTTCCAGGTCAAGTTCAAATCTAAATAGAGCAATGCAGAGATTTCGAACAAGATTCTCTGCGTGCTGGAAGGTACACATTACACAAATTATTCCAGCGCCGACGCAGTGAAAAACGTAGAATTTCCTATTGTCCCCTACTGCCTGTTGAAATGCTTCAGGTTCAGAAACTTATAAACTTCCTGTGATGCTGTATTCTTTTCTGATATACTCAGTGGATAGCATGTAATGACAGTAAGCAGAAAAGTCGCCCTCGTCATACGAGAATGTATTTGAAAAAAATCGGGTCTTCTAGGTTGCCCAAATAGGCCAACGAGTGTGTAAATGCGATCAGCACAGATTTTGAAGTAAACGAGCAGATGAACGCTTGATGAAGTTGCAGTTGACTTATCATTCAACACCAGATATTTGAATATCGTATATCAATTTTCATTTGAGTGAAACATGAAAAACATCTGCTCAAAGTAATTGTATTCATAAAATTATATTAAACATACGAAGTAGGTATATTGCATATAGGCTTAAAACAAAAGTCCATCATTTCGCTTTTTATATCAAAAAATGCTATTATGTAGTCGAAAGCATGAAAATGTTTAATGTCGCACAGTCAGTTGAAGGATTTGTTAAATTGAGCATTATGATGAAAGCCCAAGAGAAAATAAAACTAAGAAACCAAGACAAGAGACGACTGCAAGAGAAATATGGATAAGAGGATTCAGAGTGTAGATGGATTTAGTAATTTCAATGGGATTTAAAAAAGCGTAATTAGTAATTCGGCTCGTGTTCGCTTTAAAGTTAGAATGAGTAATCCTTGAAGAGATGTAATTCATTTCATCCATCCCACCCAGAACAGTAGTAGTAGTAGAAAGAGTAGTTTTTCATAAAGTGAAGTCTTAAAAGTATTTCTTTTTATAGATACCTCTCAAGTTCATATGAAATAATACCTTGTGTTCTAAATTTAAATGTAAGCCACCGAGTGACTCCCTGACAATTATTATTTTATGCTTGTATATAAAAAAATCAAAAAATAACAAGAATTGATGATCGGAAAACTTCTCCTGATGGTCATTTGTATTTATTTAAGGTATTAAGTGTTATCCGGCTTTCCACCACCTGAACATTAAATTTGTCAAAGGACAATGAAATCATTCAAAAATATAAATTAAATCAATTATGAAAAAGTGTTACAATTGCTTAGAAGAGTACACTCCAGTCAAGAAGCGAAACTCATCGCCACTTGTCTTTCATTGTATTCTCAAATTCCACTAGGATGTGCACTTTCAATAAATTCCCTACCTACAAAAAGTTTTTGGGTTTCAACTGAATAAATTTAATTCTTCTCTTGGGGGAGCATCCGTCCAAAAGAACCAAATATATGGAAACAGGGGTTGAGATTAAACTTTTCAAAGTAAAACGGATGCAAGGAGATTAAATAAAAACAATTATTTATAATATCTTTGATGTCGTTTCTCAGCAGCAGAAGAAGTCTATTGTATTTCGGTAGTTGCTTGGACAAAGGCTTATCTCTACTGCCCATTTTTATTCGAATAGATATGTACATATATGAAACTAGTGGACCCGGCAAACGTTGTCCTGCTGAATGTTGGCTTGCCTGATTGGCGGGTTCAGCAAACGATTTTTCAGTATTCGATAAACTATATACCTAGCTGTTAAGTGACATTTGACATTGAGTTTGACATTTCAATCCTTTTGTTTCTAGAACGTTCTATTCATTGTATGATTTGCTGTTGTCAAAAAAAACGAAAAATGAGTGCCAAACACAGCTAACAAAATTTGAAACCGAATTTTTAATTTTTAAAAAAGATTGTGGAGTGTCGGGAGGTGAAATTTTTTCGTTATATGTATGTATGTTCTGATATGCAAAAATAAAAAATAAAATGGTCCAGCCGTTTAGGAAGAGTTCGCGTACAAAGGGACAGACGCACGGCTGGAAGCGACTTTGTTTTATACTATGAAGAAGATAAATAAATAAATTAATTTAGGACCAGTTTCAAAGGTTCTGGATAAAGTTTCGGATAGTTAGCCGACACATAACGCTTTCCACCAGATAAAAGCTACTGATATTTTTTTTCTGTTTCATCGTCAAATTCTCTAATAAACTAACTTGCGGAAAAATTTATCAGACACTATGTTTGTTTTGATACACATGTCATTTGTTTGTTTCGTGTTTTCTAATATTTTTTGTTGTTTTAGGTCTAAAAAAAACCTTTGACAAATTAACGAAAAAAAAATGAAGCAGCAAAGATCCAAAAAAGAATTCTAACAGAGGAACTGGAGCAGGCATCCACATACTCCGTTTGCGGCTGAGCTCTTCTTTAAAGTGGGCATTCAACCAGGCTGACTATCGGCACTGGTCGTATGACACCTTATTTTCGTCCAACCCATCACCGGAAAGGGGTATAGGATCAGAAATTGTGAAAAGGGTGATTTGCGGATAGGAGTAGGAAAAGAAGGGGGGAATAGATAAGCTCTCCAGCCTTATCGAGCACTCTAATTAAGAGTTATTGGGTAGTAGTCTTAGTTCGTTGTTTATCAAAACAGCCTGTCTGTCATGGTAGCCTGTTGAATCATTACAACTTAAGCCTCCACACCACCAACGTCCAGAAAAGGACACAACGGCAAGGTTCCAGCCCTTTGGGGGTAGGAATGTTTAGGAAAAAAGTGAATAAAATTTTCCTTCCACAGGCGTTTTCTTACCGAAACGTAAGCCGGAATCGAATTCTAAAGTCTTCATGGTCGAGGGTTTCAAAATAATTTGGCCTTGGGCGAAATACTCTGCTCCTACGGGGCCGTGTAGTATGATCGTAATGTCTATTGTTCAAATTCGTCTTCTAAAAACTCAAACAAATCCATGTTAGTCTGGATTGCTGTCTACGCCCGTTGACGAAAGAATGCTCTGAAAGTATATTTTTTCCAGCCACTTCAAATAAATATTTTGTTTATCTTCCGGATAGACACTTTAACAGCTACTTGAACCGGCTGATAAACTATCCGAGACTTTATCTGTCAGCTATCACTATCCGAAACCTTTGAAACCGAAAGTTGAAGTTTATCTGACATATAAATTCCGGATAGGCTATCCGAGACTTTATCAGCTAGTCTTGAAACTGGCCCTTAAAATTGTATTTGCAGTAACATATACTTTTATTAGGTATTCTTTTCGAAATTTGCTGATATAATCTGTAAGCTGTAATATAGGGACCCATATGTGAGAATAGAACGTACGTACTGTCCGTGTACCTCTACATCCAGAGAACCATATATATATTTGGTTGAAGTCCTCATCCCCACTTCTTTTTTTTACATGAAGACCACATCCTGAAAGGCCAAGCTATTCTTATCCAGTGGTCCTTAAACAAGTTCATTTATCATTTCAGGAGTACTAGTTGAAGCCGTTGTCTATTGTTAGGTTGGTTGATTTTTACTCAACCTAAGCAAATACACTCAGTACTCACCATATGTTTTTATTTTTTGTTCACTCTATCGGTAGTAGTATGGCCATACCATCGATAGCTAAGGGAACTTTCAGCTTCCAGGCGGTCGTTGAAACTAATTTTCCATTGTGCCAAACAATTAAAACAAAACCACCCAAGTAATTAGTCTATACGTTGAGTGTTCTTTCCTAACCCACAAATCCATTGTTGTTTGAATTTTATTTTACCAATAAAAAATCCCTACCCGTTGGGCTTCAAACGTTTTCTATTTTACCTTAGACATATCAATACGAATATTTTAAATAAATGTATTTTTGTTGACTTTTAATCAAATAATTGTCACTCCTAAGACTTTTTGGGTACAACTGTACATCTGAAAATAATATTAACAAGTCGGATACTTGGAAATCAAGATAATGATTAAAGAAATTCATGTTAAGAGAACCACAATAATTCCTGGATAAAAATTCGATAATTATTTCGCTACCGAAATTGCAGGACAAACAAATTTAATGACAATCGTTGTTACTCTACGCTTCCCATTTCAGTGATAATGATTAAAATTTGATGTAGGTAAATTAATTTGTCGATAAAATATTTTATTAAACGCATTGCTTAAATTTATCTCCACAAAAAATATTCGTACCTCCATAAGTGTTACATAAACCAGTAAGACAATTATCTTCGACTATGCCGAAGCTCAAATACCCGGTACTATATTAGGCGTATTTTTTGGGAAGTGAGTATAACAAAATCAAAAGTGAGTATAACCGTTTTGCATGTAAAACCAAAAGTGGGTATAACAAAACCAAAAGTGAGTATACCAGTTTTGCATGTAAAAGTAAAAGTGAACTAGCTATAGATTTCCAAAAAATACGCCTATTATTGTAAAATAAAAAAATATTTTAGTATTAAAAAATTATATATTTGTATGGGAGGTATGGGTAGTTTTTATTCGATCAAGCTCTTTTTTTGTCAAAAAATTTTAAATATTATTAAAACAATACGTGCAAAGTTTAAACTTGCTATCTTTACTGTAGCTATTTAAATTTAATTTTTAACATAAAAAGCTATATAAATCTGATACTTTTGTATGGGAGGTAGTAGTAGTTTTCATCCGATCTTGCTCATCTTCGAACTTAGCCTCAGTCTGGTGGATAAAAGCTTACGTACCAAATTTCAAGTCGATAGCTCTTAAATTACGGCCGTAATCGTGCGGACAGACAGACAGACGGACAGACGGACAGACGGACAGACAGACGGACAGACAGACGGACATCGCTAGATCGACTAAGAAAGTGATGCTGATCAATAATATATATAGTTTGTCATACCTACAACGCCTCCTTATGGGCGTTACAAATGGAATGACAAAGTGAATATACCCTCACCACAGTGTGGTACCGGGTATAAAAATAGGCGGCGCAACAGGCGGTAGATACCCAAGGCCTAGCTTCTCGCAACCATTCGTTTTGTGTGAGTTTCTATTTTTTTTTTTTTTTGAACGAATGGAAGGGACCTACAATTTTATGCCGAGTCCGAACGGCAGAATTGAGAAGCTTTTTCAGGACAGTCATACTTTCGGATGTTTGTCAGACGTTCGCGAGAGGTGGAGCAGTAGAAAAAAACCTTAAGATGTCATTTATCTTTTTCCGGGGATCGAACCTGGGACTGCGCTATTGCGCCCACATAAGTGTTACATATTCGGTTAAATATTTTACCTAGCTGAGTAATGGCAATACAAATAAATTTTTTTTTCGATCAAAAAATACGGAAATAAGAAAATTTTAAAAACTGATTTAAAATGTGTGAAAAATAGTAATTTTTAGCAATTTTCAAAAAATCATAAAAAATATTAGCGAAGAGATTTTTTTGCAGTCACTATTAGAATTGTCGGAAAAATTTTTTGCATCAAAACATTTTTTTTTTAGTCCGAGGAAAAAAGTAAAAAAAGTAGACTTTTACAAAAGTTCTACATTTTCAATGGGTACTTATTGGGTTAAGGAAAGTTTTGTATCATTCAAACGGAATTTAAATGACCTTTCCATTGGTGCCAAAATTTAGATGAAGTAAGTTCAAATTTGTGAGTAGATTAACTTTACTTTTGTGCAAATAATTTTGCCACTGACTGTATGGTGTTTGGCATGCCGCTATAGTAATCTAGCGGTCAATGGAACGCTGCCTATGTTATCAATCTATTTTCTCAATATGTAGATTGGACTGGCAAAACAATTGGCTCAACGAAAAACACTGATACTTAACTCCTTCGAAAGAAAATAATTTCTGATTCTGTGTGCGAGGAGGGCGAATGAAGAGAAAATACAACCGCCAACTCTAATACATGTAGAAGGATGACAAAAAAAAAAAACTTGGACTATATTGGCTCGGCCACATCGAGCGAATGGACCATAATGCAAATGCTCCAGCTAAGAGTATTTTGGTCTGAATAATATAAACTCTTCACCCGTCGGAAACCCGTTAAGTATTTTCTCGAAAATAAGTGCCGTTATGCCTACCGGACTTACTACTGACACTAATTACTTGGTGGGAAAAATGCATGTCAAACGAAAAATCCATTACCGAAATTGAGTCATATGCGATATGTTGTAGTATTCAAGGAACCATATTTTCCGTATAGGTGTGCACAAATCACGGACAAAATTACGACAAGACTGTAAAGAACAGTGTTTTTCCATTTTGGGCGTAGGATACATTATGCAGATTTATTTATATTTCTCTACGTTTTCGTTGTATCCGCATAACAAATAGGTATATTTGATACAATTTTACTTTACAAAAAAAAATGTTAAAAGTTACTGAACTTTAATAAAGAAAATAGGATAAAAGTTGTGAACTCATTTAAAAATATGATTTGGATGTTTTTATATATATGGAAGTATCTAGGGTAGGTATACTCGTGGAGAACTAAAATATGTACCATCCAATAACCACTAAGTACCTACACATTTTTAAAGCAATTATATTCCTTTGAAGATAAGAGATAAGTTAATGTTGTAACTTAAAGTTAAGTTACTTAAAGGAATCGACACATGCTGTTGTTATACGATTCCCGAGAAGTAGGACTTGGGTGAGTTGTAGTTATCAGGGTGGGTGGGGGTAGAGAATAATTGTTGAAGATCAGGAGTTTCCCAAGTGCCGTTTTTTAACATAGAGTCATACTCCTTTTGAATAGCTTCTTTCCAGTATTCAGCATCTTCGCTTTGAATGGCTTCATCATAAGTCAAAGGATCTTCATTCCCCTTAGCAAGTAAACATGGGTTACGACTCGCTATTCTCTCTGACCTTCTTAGCTGCGGCGGTGATATTACTGGAATATCAATAGGTTGGTCTTCACCTTCTTCACCGGAAAAGAATGACTCTGAATCCTCCTCAATGTTACCAGGAATCTCATTAACAGAAACATTCTCTTCAATAACTGGTTCTTGAACTTCAGGTAATTCATCAAACAGAGGGAAAAAACAGTATTCTTTGATGTTTGATATAGCCAGATCTTCAACTCTAAAATACGATTCCATTTCGTTAAAAACAACATCTCGACTTATGGAAAAACATCTCTTCTTCACGTTGTAAAGCCTGTACGCCTTGGAGTTTTCACAATATCCGACAAAGACATGTTTCACGGATTTCTGATCAAACTTCTTCCGCTTCTCCTTGGGTACATGTACCATTGCAGTAGATCCAAAAATGCGCATGTACTTTAGGTTAGGTTTCTTTTTCCAAAACATTTCCTCAGGACTCTTGAAATCATCCAGAATACGACTTGAAGTTCTATTGTAAATATGGACTGCAGTTGACACCGCCTCCGCCCAGAATTCCTTTGGCATACCAGCGTCAAAAAGCAAACAACGAGCTTTTTCAACAATTGTGCGATTTATTCTTTCCGCCTTTCCATTTTGTTGTGGTGAATAAGGAGCGGTTGTTTCATGTATAATACCACAATTCTTAAGGTAGCTCTGGAACTCTACATTACAATATTCAGTACCGTTGTCCGTCCTGAATCTCTTAATAGATTTTTCGGTCTTTCTCTCGATCATCTTCTGGAACTCAACAAATTTTCTAAAGCACTCGTCCTTTGTCTTCAGAAAGTATATGAATAATCGCCCAGAAAAATCATCCAGAAAAGTTAGAAAATATTTCGAACCTCCAAGTGATTTTTTCTCGATAGGTCCACAAAGATCCGAATGTATCAGCTCAAGAATCCCAGCGGTCGATGATTTAGATGGTTTGAATGGCAATTTTGCGTGCTTACCTTGAATGCAAATTTCACAAAACTCGTTTGATTTGTTCTTCGAAAAATGTACACCTGTGACAGCTCCATTTTTCATTTTAAACAAAATGTTGTCATTGCAATGTCCAGCGCGACGGTGCCAAACATCCTGTCCACAAACATAAGCTTCATATTTCTTCACATCTAACTTGTAAAGTCCTTTTTCTTTAGTAGCAGTTGCAATCAACTCACCCGTTGCCATGTCTGAAATCTTACATCCTTTCTCACTGAAGTTGACTTTGTTCCCATTGCTTGTAATCTGCACTACAGATAGAAGATTAGCACAAATTCCAGGAACATAGAGAACGTTCCTAATAATGAGATCCTCTTCTTTTCCATTAACCAAAATTTTGATTAGCACATCTCCCTTAGCTTCTGCTGTCAACTTGGAGTTATCAGCTACAATGATGGATTCACGAAACTCTTTCATATTTATCATCCATTCTTTATTCTTTGTAAAATGACCAGAAGCGCCTGAATCGACAAACCAATCATTCTCAGATGAATTTTCCTGTGCGGTGAAGGATATATATAAACCCTTCTTAACAGCCTTTTCATTTTTCTTGCCGTTGTTCGATCGTGATTTTTTCTTCTTGTAACAATTCTTCGCAATATGTCCAGACTTTCCACATTCATAACAAATGGTACTCTTTCTGTCATCACTTTTTTCATTCCTGTTTGCTTGGAACGCCGTTGAATTTTGAAAATCCTGATGCTTGACCTCCTGCAGCAATTTAATCTTGACAAAATCGCCTGTTATTTGCTGTCCTGAACTCTCAATTCCCATTATCATAGGACGGTAGTCATCAGGCAGCCCAGCTAATAAAATTACACCTATCCATTCCTCGGATACCTTCATTCCTGCTGACGATAACTTGTGTGCGGTTGAGATCACTGTATTGATGTATTGCTCCACAGAATTCGAGTTCTCCAACGATGCGGTCAACAATGTTTTCAGGAGACTGACTTTCCTGTATAATCCAGAATTTTCATAAAGGGTTTTCAGATTTCCCCAAGCCTCTTTCGTGGTAGTTGCCTCTTCAATGTGGACGAAGTTGATTGATTCGACCAACAATCCTAATTTAGCTTTAGCCTTTTCGTTGGTCTTAGCTACTGTTTCCGTTCCAAGAACGGAGTCCCACAATCCTTCGATGATGAATAGATTTTTCACCGAATAAGCCCAATCGTGATAATTCGCACGACCTTGCAGCTTCTCAAAGGTATTCTGATACGACGCCATGTATACCTCTGTACAATCGTATAATTCCCTTCTCTGTTAATAATTAATAATTCCGAAAAGCCTAATGATGGCCCATAACCTAATGAAATAGGTCTAATCGGATTGAAGTTTTAGAGAAGAATAAAAGTTTTATTTGAAAAATAAAAAATTATAAAAACATTAATAGTCAAGATCGCTTAGATTTTTGTTAACAAAGTTTCCTGATCTTCAACAATAATGCACCTACTATATGTAAAAACCCCGAGGCATTTCTCCGTTATGCGTCATTTGCAGCGTTACATGTAATAGAGTCGACAATTCGCCTTTATTAAATGGTGTTCTTAAAAATCTACACTGAAGTTAACGACTAATCATTATTATATGCATAGCATAAAGTATAAATCCTTTTGAAGGCCCATTATTTATAATGAAATCGGTGATGGTAGAATATTGATCCCAGGGGTGAGAACAAGAAAGGAACATATTACATACTAGCAAAAAAAAAAACCAAATTAATATTTGGTATATTTATGATTACACTTTAAATGACAACACGAACTTTAAAAAATTTTGCAAGAAATAAAATGCGAAGACATAATTTCGATGATTGACATAATGTAACGACTTACCGAAAAAATAAATCACGCATTTGGATAATTTTTTTTATTTTCACTTTACTTTAGATTATGTTCTCAATGAATATCAAATAGGTAGATTGCCTTGAAAGTGTCAACACAATATTACATCTTAAGGTTTTTTCTACTGCGCCACCTCTCGCGAACGTCTGACAAACATCCGAGAATATAACTGACCCGAAAAAGCTTCTCAATTCAGCCGTTCAGACTCGGCATAAAATTGTAGGTCCCTTCCATTCGTTCCAAAAATAAAACCTCACACAAACGAATGGTTGCGAGAAGCTTGCGCCACCTATTTATTTATTTTTTAGTTAGGCTCGGATATATTATTTCAAAGAAGTTCACGAGAGGTGAACCGCCTCGCCTCGCGGTTAAAGCACCAGAACTTTCTTTCGCCGTCAGAATTTTATATATGTTTTATTCACAATTCCCCTTCGTCCGAATATTGTTTGAAAGAACAAGTTATCCCGGCTACTCGTTATACAATCCATTTAATTAGCACCGCTTCAGATATTTTCATAGTAAACTTTTTTTAAGAACATACGGGACCAATTTATAAAATGTGTATATAACAAATGAAATTAAATATAACCTATTGTCCTAAAGTTCATTGTGTCCTTCACCATATTGCTAATGTTCCCTCATCGATTTTAAAAGTCAATTCTATCCTCATAAAACGTTCATATCAAAAATCAAAGCAAACAATAGAATTGACTTCATCAAACTTTTTCATTAGATCGACAATACATCTAGGTAGAGTAAGTTAGGGTAATATGGAATACTGCTTTTTTATTGTGAAATTACACCCACATTTTTTGGACCAAAGTTCTCATAAGCGTTTTAAAATGACCTATGTCTATCCAGGTACCTAAGCCAAACTTTGCAGAACATTAACACTTACCAATTTTGAGCTATGGATTTTTATGTAAAAAATGCAGATATCTTAATTCCACAAAATGTGCGGGTTATATGGAATATTCCATATTACCGAGATTTAGTTGAATATGGAATATCCCATATTAGCCACATTCGATAATTGTTCCTTTTTCTAATTTATTTTAATTATTTATTTTTAATTATATGAATGTATTTTCACAATATTTACAAAGATATTGCGTTTTGAACCACTTTTTGTGCGAACACATGCTGGATTGAATGCTTTAGTATTTGTCATAACAAAGAAAAAAAGTGACGGCAATATGGAATACTATTCCATATTACCAACATTAGCTATTCCATATTACCTCATTTTCGCATATTTTTGAAAAATAGTAAAAAGTCACATACCACTTATAATTCTTTTAAACAAAAAGCAATATATGGACGTCCAATTTAACTGCTTTGGAGAGCACAAGTTTTTATATCCAATTTCTTATTAAAAATATTTTTTTTTATTTACAAACATCACAGCATGAAAAGTTTTGGTTGCAGCAGTTTTTTAAATTTAATTTTCTTTTTGTCAGTTTGACAGATATTTGAAATCGAGTTCAAGATTACCAAGATTTCGTACAAAATCTAAGTTCTGAGTGTAAATAAAAAGATGTCGGTGTAGTAAATACAGAGAAACGGGGGTATTCCATATTACCCACGTATTCCATATTACCCTAACTTACTCTACTTTATAATCTGTACCCTTAACTTTTTCTATTGACTGAGGACATTATCGTATTTCGTTGCTTCCTTTGGTTTTCAAAATCAATATTCCATAGTGGGTTGCACTTGTACGGCATCTGAACAATTGGACGTGCGGTAAAACAAACACAGTTGTTTGTAGGTACTACGTCTATATGTATAGCCACGCATTGCTTCATCCTTTGCAAATGAATGAAATTTATTTTCGGAAGAATATATCTCAATGAACTGATAAATTATGACTAAATTATGCGTAGATATGATTTGAAAACAAAGAAAATAAAAGAGATCTAAATGTATTTCGAAAGACCAACCTATGTGGATACCTACATAATAAACCTTGCGAAATTATGTATCTGTCCTAAAAAGCAATTAAATTTCTCAAAATTGGTCATAGTAGGTACTATGTAGTCCTGAGAAGTCGTCTATAGCAGGGATTCGCAAACTTTTGCATACAGCGACTCCCTATACTACAGGTTATAATATTTTTTGCGACGCACCTCTTAAAAGAACACTACGGAACAAAGCACAGATATGTGAGATAAGATGAGCTGCGACTTCAGGCCCACAAGAAATAGTCTAGTGTGGTTAAATCACACGATCTTGGTGTCCAATTCACGTCATCTCTGCTAGAGATAACCGTACCCTCAAATCGTTCATCTTGAATCTTGATCTTGAACGGGTATATAGGCCCCAGTCCCGACGCAAAATTCGCCCAGTTGATGTCTGTAAAAAGCCTACTTCTTGTGCACGGCAAGGAATTAACTGCCTCGGGTTCTCCTGTGCACTTTCACGGACTACGGCAAGGTTCTCGGCCGATCTGGCGTTCCTTTGTAGTACGGGTTGATTGCTTACCGAACTGATTGTCTCGAATTTGGCCACCAAACGTTGGAGAGTCGACTTTGAGAACCACCGCGTCCACCGTAAAATGGGCGAAACGCGCGCAATGTTTGTACTAAACAACATTTATTTTAAATCGTGTAATTTGCCATATTGGTTTGGCATCAGTGACTGAACAGTAAACCCCCAGATTAGACAGATGCCACCATACAATGGCTGGCATAATCTGCCAACATCGACCCGACCCGAATTTTTTTTTGTCGTGTGTGTACCGTCTTGCGACGCCTTAGGGCGTCGCGACGCACAGTTAGGGTACTCCTGGTCTATACATTATACATTATAGCGTACTGTAATTATTAAAATTAAAATATTTCTGTCAAATGGCCGCAGAACTACAGATGTATGTTTCTTATTGAGCGAAAGGAATTATATAAAAATCCCTTAAAATATAAATAACTACCTTCATTAATCAGTCTTTTTAATGTAACCATTTGTAGTTGTTGTTATGCGCTAAGTACCGTGATTACAGAGGCTATAGGTTTAAAAAAAAATGCAATTCCTTATTCAGCTACATTAAATACTGAAAATAGGCCAATGTCCAACATTAACCCCCGTATTAATAAATACCGCATAATGGCGAATTGGCTCTAAAACATCTTTTAAGTCGTAAATATTATTTATAAACATATCTTAGCTTTCACTGACATGTTTTAAGGAGCGGATAACTTAATTCAACGAATTCGGCGTATAGAGAGTGGTTAACTTGCACACACAGTTGCTATACTTGCTATACACATATTTCAAATACACGTATACCAACAAAAAGTTCGATTGGACCACGCGAGAAATTTAAAAGCTGGAAGAGAATTTCAGAGAGAATCTAAAATTCGCAAACGAAATTGCTCTGAGCATGATAGTGTCGTCCAGTGTTGTTAGGTCTCTCTCTTCATTTTTCCCACGAAACGTGGTCATTTTTCCCTTTTTCCCTTTTCACCGAACTCAAATTCCCACGAAATTCCCACGATGAATTAAAATGAAAAAAAAAAATAGTAATAATAAATTTTAACTCATTTTTATTATATTGAAAGAAAATCACAATAGCCGCGTTCCATTGACCGCTAGATGACTAGCGGTATGCCAAACTCCATTATAAAAAAACTGACATTTCAGCTGTAGCACATATTGTGAAATATCCTTTTCTGGGAAATGTTTCAATCTAGCGCAAAATTAACTAAATAAATAAATAAATAGTTCATGCAACAAGTCCGTATAGGCACCATAGAGGTCAAGCTTCTCTAGTTTGTGTGAGTTTTTATTTTTGGGGCTAATGGAAGGGACCTACCATTTTATGCCGACTCTGAACGGCTGAATTGAGAAGCTTTTTCTGTACAGTTATACTCTCGTATGTTTGTCAAACGTTCGCGAGAGGTGGTGCTTTTCCGGGGGTCGAACCTGGGACCTCTCGCACATTAACCGCTGAGCCACTGCGCCCACAAAATTAATTGGTAAGCCGTCAGATTGTTTTTGTACTACAACTTTTTTGTTAAGAGGCTATTTACATGAGCTCTTTTTATTTCTGCTGATAATTGTTGTGCATTTTTGAATTAGTTTTGATGAAATTTCTCAAAAATTTGGTTTTACAATTTTTTTTGTCAGATTCCTGAAATTCCCACGATTGTGGTTCTTTTTCCCTTTATCCCACGTAAGGCTTTTCGGACATCGAAATTCCCACAAAAAGGGATAAATCCCACGATATAACAACACTGGTGTCGTCAGCTGATGGAATATGACAGATTTACAACCATGTTTAGTACAGTTTGGACGCAGTGCTGCCGTGCGTTTAGTGATAAAGAGTGGATAGCTAATATGGATATAAGATGTATTTATGAATAATAAAAGTTATCAAACGAATAAGTCCACTATCCGTATGGTAGCTAAAAGATGTTTTAAAGAGCGGATAGGGCTATTTTATTAATTCCGCTGTAACAATTTATTTGAAATCTGTATCTGCGCGTCGATTTGAAAGTTAGGTAAGTAAGCACCTACTTTTTAATATCATGAGCCCTAAATTGGGAAATCCCTTTTACTTTTAGGTATCGCTTCTTTTATTACATCACACATTTAATTTACATACCTATATTATATTTACTACACTAATCCTTTCGTTTATTACTGTCCCCTTAATCTCATACATTTTTGTTTTCCCGCCTTTGTTAACAGCTAATTACGAACAAAAGAAAGGATATTTGATCATTAAAGTCATAAAATATTTTTGAAGCAGGTGACCCTGTTGAAATTTTACCTGTGAGATCCCAAACGGGAAGTACAAAAACTATATAATAATGGATATTAACTTCAGTTGTCATCAGTTCAAAACCATTGTCATTGGTTGCAACAACTTATTGTGATTGGACATTATGACTACCGCCTATTTACTTTTTATGTACCGTGAACAACTACGTCGCCGAAAGGAAGAAACAGTTAGATTTAGAGTAAAACATTATCTCACAAATGAAATAGTCGCTGCAACCTGGAATAATATCACCAACTATAACAAGGACGAGCTGGGCAATCTCTTGGACACGGTCAATTACAATCAGAAGCTAAAAAACAATATCGAAATGAAAAAAAAACGGTGTTCCCGAAAACAAGTCACTTATTTGTAAAAAAATGTTTAACAGCACCTTTTATAGTCTTAAGGATACCTATTTTATGTAAAAAGATAATTAATAAATATACAAAGCTGAGTTATAAACTTAAAAAAAAACTTCTTCGTTTTTTTAAGCAATTTTTATAGCAATTGTTTACGATTTCTTCCTTTTGAAGCCGTTGGAATCGGCAATACGCTTCGTTATAGAGAAGTCTTCGCTATGGAGGCTTTCCGTGCTTGAAAAACTTGTTTGCAGAGAGGAATTTGATATATAGCGATTCGCTACAGACAAGAAATGTAAATATAAAAAGAAATAAATTGTCCGCCCCATTACAGATGAGCAATACATATGTTGCCCAATGCCCACGCTCCGCTCCACTTAACAGCAGCGGAAGCTAAATCGGCATTTTTTAGCGGCAAACTATCGCTATCTTCCTGAACTTGGCTAAATGTCAAGTGAGAAAGAAATACCTTTCCTTTTGGCATCTAACCTACCGACTGGAGGCAAGAAGGAAGCAGAAAAAAAAAATGTTGACCTTAAAAAAAATAAAAATTATATCACATCAGAATGGATCATTCAACCTGGACGATGAAGGCCAACAATTCCGTCCACACGGCCTGGACGAAATGAAGATAGCCATATCTAAGCTGAAGTCGCTGGAGCAGGTGGTCTAACCGCCGAGCGGCAGGCGATGACTTGGTTAGGAACATGCACCAAATCATCTGTAGAATATGGTCGGAAGAAAATATGCCCGATGAATAGAACATCAGCATTGTTTGCCCGATCCTTAAGAAAGGAGACCCTCTGAACTGCACCAACTACAGACTACAGAGGTATTATAGTCTTTTTAACATCGCCTACAATATCTTATCTGCCGTGTTGTGTGAACGCTTGAAGCCTTTCGTCATCAACCTGATGATTGGTCCTTATCAGTGTGGCTTCAGCCCAAGAAAGTCTACCATCGACCAAATATTCACACTGCGGCTGATCTAGGAGAAAACCCATTAAGTCCAAATCGATAACCACCATCTTTTCATCGATTTTAAGCCGCCTATGGCAGCATTTATAGGGACGAGCTATACAGAGAAATGTCTAGTTTTGGCATAGCTGCCATAATCGGATTGTTCTCATTATTAAAATAAGAATAAATCAAATTTTTGAAGAATTATTAAAAATTAAAGAAAAAGGATTAAAACCTTTATAAATCGGGTATGAACCCAGTAGCTTAACAGAGCAATGTCTAGTTTTGGCATAGCTGTCAAACTCGGCCGTTTGTGCAGGATGACAATGGACAATGCACGCTACTCCATCAAGGTCGGTAAAGAAACTACCGAGACCTCTTCGATGTCAAAAATCGGGTTTAGACAAGGCGATGCGCTGTCATGTGACTTCTTCAACATCGTTCTTGAAAGAACAGAGCAAAACTCAAATGCTAACACCAGAGACACTATCTTTTAAAAGTGCGTCCATCTACTCGCGTACGCCGACGACATCGACGGAGCGAAGATGGGTTTGACGCTCAATGAGGGCAAGACAAAGAATATGCTGTCATCAAGAAATAATACCAAACACCGACGACGTCTCGGGCAGAATGTCACTATATACATACAGATATAACTTTGAGGTGGTTATGGACTTTGTCTACCTATACTCCCCTATATGAACTAAGGCAATGACACCAGCGCAGCGCTGAGATTAAACAAAGAATAACTCTTACCAATCGCTGTTTCTTTGGGTTAAGAAAGCAATTGAGTAGCAAAGCTCTCTGTCGACCAACTAAAGTGACCCTTTATAAGCCATAATCGTCACAGTCCTTCTCTATGGTGCAGAGGCATGGACTCTTTCAAAAGCGGATGAGGTTACTCTTGGTTGTTTTGAGAAGAAAATTCTTCGAGTAATTTTCGGTCCCGTCTGCATACCCGGTGAATGGAGGAGGAGATACAACGACGAAGAGAAGAGTGAATTTCCAACGACTGAGTTGGTTGGGTCATGTAGAGCGAATGGACGCGAATGCTCCGTCCCGAAAGATCTTCGAATCCACATCCACACCTGAGGGACGGCGCAATAGAGGAAGACCGCGACTGAATGTTAATGCATTTTCAATAGTTTGGTTGCTTTCGGTAGCATAAATGTTTACAGAGATATTAGTTTTTTTTAACATTTTTGTAAATAGAAAGATATGTTATTTAGCTTTTTTATGACTAAATATATAATATAAATCCAAGCTATTTAAATAGAAAAGTAATTGAAGGAAAGCGTTACTTAAAAACCTTTACACAAAAAAATAATTACAAATAAAAATAATATCACAGTGTATCAGTTTGCACATTAAATAAATAAATAAATATATGGGCAATAAATAACTCTATATATAAACGCATTAAATACAAACTTACATTAGTAAGTCCAGTAACTAAAAAAAACCCAACTATGTATCTACTGCGTGCATCACATTCTAACTATTTTTATTACTTAACAAAAATGTCTTAATCCTAATTTTGGAAAATGCTTTTATTATGCATTTACCAACCATAATTAACTCAACTCATTTTTATTTCAGGTAGCCATTTTAATAAGCCTTCCCAGAATTTGAACCCATAGTTTCAAATTATTAATTATTATGACTTATTGTCAGGTACTCACCATACTACTTGCACAATATGCAGGCTGTTGCGGCCAAAACTCTCATTTTAGTCTTTCTCTGACTGTCTACGGTGACGGTTGCGCTCACTCTTTTGTCTTTAATAAATTTGTTCATTATAGTCGAAGCGTTTTACTTTGCACATTTTCCATTTCAGCGAAAACAATGGTCCTTCTACGCCAAATAAATTAATTTAATCGAATCGGCGCGAAATTAAAAACCCATATATGTACATAAGTTATTAATCGCTAAACAAACGAAGGGAAAAATAACTCTAACGTTTTGTCCAATTAGTGTGTGTCTTATTTTGTACAAAGCATACCTAGTACAAAAAACTACATAAAGTACCCATCGGCAATCACGCGTTCTCCGAGCTGTAACAATATACAATCTCGTTATATACATACCTACTTTTTTGCACTCGCTCCATTTCAATCACGCTCCATACATTCTCATGCTAACCGTTCATCAAGTAAATGCGTTTTGCATTTTGCAAGTGGTCAGTGTATAATACCTATGTATATACATAACGTGAGTTGCTAGCTCGAGCTCCGTATTCAGTTCACGTGATTCATTACGGCTGTGCGGGACTTATTCTTTGGTTGGCGTTTTCTCAAGTAATTTCAGTTCGCGATTTGAAAACAATATGAGCAACATTAAAAATAATTTGGTTAAGCGCGATAGTACTCGAAATTCAATTAAGCGGTGCTTGGGTGCTAGTAAGAAAGCAGATTCATATGATGCTGCAGAGATCGAATCATATTTCAAATTACTCGCCGATCTGTGGAGTAGCTTTACTAGCGCCCAAGAAGCAGTAGAGCTTTCCTGTGGCGACGAATTTCTGCCCGATCAATTAGCGGAAAGAGAGCAGGGTGAGGAATGGTACCGGCAAGCGTTTGCAAATTTTACACGTGCCTCCAACAAACTCAACCCGTTAGACAACAGTTCGAAAGCCGACAACGTGTCACAGCCAGTTCGTGCGGACGTCAAACTTCCTCGAATGGATCTGCCGAACTTTGGCGGTGATCCAAAGGAATGGAGACCATTCCGAGATGCGTTTACTTCGTTCATCCACAGTGAAGCATCACTTTCCGGTGCACAAAAATTACATTTTCTGCGTTGCAGCTTACAAGGGGAAGCACTTCAGGTAGTCAAGGCCTTTCCAATTACTAACGACAACTACGAGGAAGCTTGGCAACTATTAAAGAAGCGTTACGATGTGGAACGCATAATAATAGATTCCCATTTTCAAGCTCTTTTTTCATTAAAGAAGGTAAATGGTGAATCGTCTTCAGCCATCAAAGCTCTTCTAGATGCTACTCAAGAGCACTTTAGAGCACTCAAAGCGCTAGGGAGAGACGTCGAGAATTGGGACGACTGGTTAGTCCATCTTACTATTAGCAAACTGGACATCGAAACGCACAGACAATGGGAACTTACCCAAAATGGCGACAAGGTGTCTGATTTCGACACGCTAACTACTTTCTTGGAATCTAGATGCCGATCGTTAGATGCAATCAATTCGCACCAGCATACTTCATCGTCCACTTCAAAACCCCAAACCAGTCACCAAGGAAAAGGCAAATTCAAATCCAGCTCAAGTGCTCTGCACTCTGCCAACTCCGCTTCCACAAAACAGCGTGAAAAACATAACTCCGAAAGAAACACATGTTCTTATTGCTCAGGTAAGCACTTCATCTATAGTTGTGATAGTTTTCGATCTTTAGAAGCCGCCAAGCGAATTTGCTTTGCTCAGGAGAAGAACTTATGCATCAACTGCCTCAGTGCTGGACATGCTAAGGAAGATTGTCACAGCAGCAAAACGTGCCGTGTGTGTCAAGTGCGTCATCACACATTATTGCATAGCGAAATGATACTGACTCCTGCCGTCAGTTCAAATACAAATTTCATACCATCTCATCTATCACACTCCGAGCATCACGTGCTCCTGGGTACGGCTATTGCCAAAGTCATGGATCAAACAGGCAGATACCAACCCGCAAGGCTTCTTTTTGATAACGGATCGCATGCTACCTTCATAACTGAGAGTTGTGTTCAGAGACTCAAGCTTAGGATTTCTCCACTCTCCACACCGATTACAGGAATAGGGGCCACCACAGTTGGAACTTCAAAAGGTGAAGTACAGCTTTCATTGTCATCGTCTGATGCAAGTTTCACCACGTCAATCCATGCACAAATACTACCAAGAATCACAAGTAATCTACCACCAATCCAAATTCGTGATGTAAGTTGGCCACATATCAGCGGACTGAAACTGGCAGATCCTTATTTCCATACACCATCTGCTATCGATATATTGATTGGATCCGATGAGTTAGGACAGTTTCTAAATGCAGGTTTAATCAAAGGACCTTTTGGTACCCCAATCGCACAAAAATCCACACTTGGATGGGTTCTTTTCGGTAAAATCGCTGATTTCACACCAACTTGTACCTCTGCTGCTGCCGTTTGTTTGTTTACAGATACTGCTTTGACAAAAGCTGTTTCGAAGTTTTGGGACGTCGAAGCTCTGCCTGAAATCAAACACCTTACTATGGAAGAAAAGCTATGCGAGGAGTTCTTTGCTCAGACGCATTATCGTCAGGAAAATGGGAGGTATGTCGTAAAGTTGCCGTTCAAACCTGACTGCCCTTTGGGAGACTCTCGCAATAGTTCTATTCGCGCATTGCTCAGAATGGAGAAAGTCTTCGCCAAAGATCAGACACTTTACACCCAATACAGGAATTTCATTCATGAGTTCATTGATTTGGGTCACATGGAAGAAGCAAAGGAGCATCCAGAAGCAGGAAAGCACTATTACATGCCGCACAGGGCTGTGGTTAAGAACACAAGTACAACCACAAAATTAAGAGTCGTCTTCAACGCCTCATCTCGCACCACGTCAGGCTTCTCACTTAACGACTCTCAAATGATCGGACCACAGCTACAACCAGATCTCTATTCAACATTGCTACGACTTCGTACACATCGTTTCGCTATGAGTGCTGACATAGCGAAAATGTATCGCCAAGTACGAGTCGATCAGGATCACATTGATTATCATAGGATTGTCTGGAGAGATTCCCCTACTGATGAAATCAAGGACTACCGCTTATTGACTGTCACCTACGGAGTCGCCTCTGCTTCTCACTTAGCAGTGAGGACACTCCAGCAGGTTGCAGTAGATGAAGGCAAACTATATCATGAAGCCACTCAAGTCATATTTCGTGATTTTTACATGGACGATCTACTAACGGGCTGTTACGAAGAAGTGGATTTGCAGCGTCTGCAGTTTCAGATATCCACCATTCTAAGTCGAGGTGGATTCGATCTACGAAAATGGTCCTCAAACTCATCGCTCGTCATCAATAACGTTGCAGAAGATCAACGCGAAGTTATGCAATCTCTCAACTTCGATGAAACAGAAGGCGTTCGAACTCTAGGACTTCAATGGGATCCCACGTGTGACAACTTGACGTTCACAGTCCAGGTTTTTGAAATAGATTTTGCTAACCTAACTAAGCGTATACTACTTTCAGATGCGTCCAAACTATTTGATCCCCTGGGATTATTGTCTCCGAGTACAATTATACCTAAGATGTTGTTCCAGCGTCTATGGAGACCAAAGGTAAATTGGGATGAAGCCGTTCCGAACGATGTCAAACGTCAGTGGCTGGCGTACAGAAACCAAATCACTAGCCTCGCATCAATAAAAATACCTAGATGGGTCGGTACTGGAATCCCAAATGCTATAACTGACCTACATGGGTTTGCAGACGCATCGCAGTCGGCCTACGCAGCTGTCGTCTATTTGCGAACAGTAGCCCCCGACGGAAGCATTTCTGTTCGCCTCCTAACAGCAAAGACGAGAGTAGCTCCTTTGAAAACAAATACGCTGTCTCTACCTCGACTGGAATTGTGTGCAGCCGCATTGCTATCGCAATTAATTTCACATGTCATCACTTCTTTGGGTCACTATATACGCAACATATACGGATGGACCGATTCCAGTGTTACACTCGCCTGGATCCGCCAACATCCTGGCAAATGGTGCACATTTGTTGCAAATCGGGTGTCCCAGATCCAGGAAGTCATAGCTCCGGAGAATTGGTTTCACGTACGGTCATCAGATAACCCAGCTGACTGTGCGACACGGGGTGTATTGCCGAAGGATTTAGTTGATCATTCACTGTGGTGGAATGGTCCATTATGGCTGAAACAACATGAGTCATCATGGCCAACGCAACACCTCTTCACAACTAATCTAGATCAACGACCTGAGTCAACATATGTGGCAAACACTTCTCAAACGCCGCAAATGTGGAAACTTATCGACAACTACTCGTCGTTAAGGATGTTAAAGAATGTCACAGCTTACATCTTGAGGTTTATACACAATCTTCGAATCGCAGTCCAAATTCGTAAACATGGAGCCACGATCCAACGCCGAACCAGCAGACACTTACAACTTTTCGAACTGGACGAGGCCTTTACTGCATGGATAAAGATCACACAAAGGCACTATTTTGCGGATGATATTCGTCGACTCGTCTCCAATAAGCCAATAGGACGCTGCAGCAAACTATTAAGGTTGCGTCCATTTTTGGACCCCAATGGCCTGCTCCGGGTTGGCGGAAGGTTATACAACACCAAACTGCAAATGGACAGGAAGTATCCCTTGCTACTACCAGCATCTGCTAAGCTTACAGCGCTCATTTGTGAGGATATACATCGAATAACTTTGCATGCGGGCCCCCAAACAATGCTTGTTTTGCTACAAAGCCGCTTTTGGGTCATTGGTGCACGACAAATTCTTCGGTCAATTTCCAAATCATGTGTCAAATGCCGCAGACACTCCAACGCGATACAGCAGCAGCTCATGGGTGACTTACCCGTATCGCGTGTTGAGGCATGTCGACCCTTTCTGCGAAGTGGAGTGGATTTTGCCGGACCAGTGCTACTAAGGTTTTCAAAAGGACGTGGATCGAAATCAGTAAAGGGATATATTTCCATATTCATCTGTATGGCAACTGGTGCTATGCACTTGGAACTCGCAAGCGACTTATCATCATCGACATTCATCGCAGTATTCAAACGCTTTGTTTCTCGTCGTGGCCAATGCCGGGAACTATATAGCGATAATGGTACCAACTTTGTCGGTGCCGAGAGGGAACTGAGGAGCTTACTAACGGATGCCTGCAAGGACGAACACTTAGCCAAATATCTTTCAAACGACGGCACTATCTGGCACTTTAATCCCCCAGCTGCCCCGCATATGGGTGGTTACTGGGAGGCAGCGGTAAAGCGCGTCAAATTCCACCTGCGCCGCACGTTGGGAGACAATCTGTTAACGTTTGAGGAGTTTACGACATTGTTAACAGAAATCGAAGCCTGTGTTAACTCAAGACCTCTCTCCGCCATCTCTTCAGATGTTAACGATTATCTCGCCCTGACACCAGGACACTTTTTAATTGGCGAGCCGCTCAAAACCATACCAGAGCCCAGCATCACTCACCTCAAAGTCAATCTACTCAACAGATGGCAGCTGATATCGAGTTTGAGACAACACTTTTGGAGACGATGGAGTACTGAGTACTTGGTACAACTTCAACAGCGCGCCAAGTGGACTCAAAGCAGTTCTAATTACAAGGTGGGAGATTTAGTTGTCATTCGAGACGAGAGGTTACCCCCGACTAAGTGGAAGCTGGGTAGAATCGCAAACGTTCATCCTGGTGCAGATGGAAGCGTTCGAGTTGTCACGTTGAGGACGGCAGATGGACTACTTACGCGTCCCATAGTCAAGATAGCTCGTCTTTTTTCGCCATCAGAGGACCCTATAGAGCGCGTGGTTGAAGCATAATTGAAGCACTTCATATTTTTGATCGCATTTTGCTATTCGCTCAAGGCGGGCAGAATGTTGCGGCCAAAACTCTCATTTTAGTCTTTCTCTGACTGTCTACGGTGACGGTTGCGCTCACTCTTTTGTCTTTAATAAATTTGTTCATTATAGTCGAAGCGTTTTACTTTGCACATTTTCCATTTCAGCGAAAACATATAAATTAAACGCAAAAGTGCACATTGGGAGCAGTTTGTAAATGTCCTTTGAGGACTGCGTTTAAGAAATATAATTACCATACATCAGTATCAACATGACCGGTGGAAATAAATCAGTTATGTACCGCGTATTTGTTTATCGAGAAGCATTGCGCCGTTCACAAGCAAATACTTTGAGACTATACAAAGCTAAATATATGCTCACCACGGATCTTGTAGAAATAACATTGGATAACATTGACAACTATAGTGAAGAGGAGTGTGGCTATTTGATGGACAGTATAGGATATAAGGAAAAGTTAAGACAAAAAATTTCCCCGAAGTTTGAAGGCGACGACGACAATTACCATGATAAAGAGCAGAAGACCAGCAAAATATTATAATTTTATTAACATTACTTTTACTTGCACGATGCGAACTTTGTATTATATATATATCTTAATTACTACCAGTTTTGTAAATATAAAATTATTTGCTATATTTTCAATAGTGAAGAATTATAAGTTTTCATTTGATGATTTTCAACAGCAAACAAAATAATAGTTTTTTACACAATTTATATATTACTGAAATAAAATTACTAGTTTACAATATTTATATAATTTGTTTTTCTTAAGACTGAGATAAGTCTAATATTCTAAAAAAAAGATTCTAGAAAATGCCAAACATAGTTTTTTTACAGCTGAAATTTTTGTCTTCACCAGGATATAACTCAGGGGATAATTATTTACCTCTATTGAAAGGTCGCATAAGTTTGGACATTTCCTAAGAATTAATTGTATAATGGTTCTCAAAAATTACAAGAATACAATAATAATGAGATAATGTTGTATGCAGTTGTTAGTTGTTTTAAATAATGATCTTTATCTTTAAATTATTGTACAAAGATACAGGTGCAACAGCCAAGGACTGACAAATCGCCACAATTGTTGCCAATAGATAAAGGCTGTGAAACTGGGACGAGTTCTAAGCACTTTCTGCATTCAAGACTTCCGGGTGGGATTTCAATAGAAGAGGTGATAGTAAGAGTTCTGCTATATGCTGATGATAAAGCTGCACATGAAAAACGGCTTTTTTAACGATATTAGGCATGTTTTTTTGAAACCTCGCCAGCCAGCCGAGTTTTAGTATAAAATCATGCATTTGGTAGAAATATTTGCTACATTCTGATACTTTTCTCTTGAATGTTGTGTGGATGAGATAAGAACGCCATATGATTTAACCAAATTGTACGGAAATTCTAAGCCATTTGTTGCTTCCAGCGCCACCTGTTTATTCATTACCATTGAATTTAGCCAGCTGCTAGCCGCTCTCCGACTGGGGAGGAAATCAAGAGTTGTTGCCAGCAGTTGCCAGCAGGTTGTTGTTTTAATTAGCATCTGAAATGTGCCTCAACTGGCAACTACTGGCAACCACTGGCTGGCGAGGTTTCATAAAAACTCACCTATTGTAACACGTGATACCCTATAAGGAATCCTATACAAGGTTTCTGATAACATGTCTGCTATGGGCATTGTTAAACCTGGGATATTCTCCCCGCCTTTTATGGCTAAGTTTTTAGCCAATTTGGGGGTATATCAGAAAGGTTCCGAGTCCATGAAAGGGGTTTCGGAGCCTATTCTGGCCAATTCGTCTGCTTTTGGTTTCCTTCGAGGCCTTCATGGACAGGAACCCACCAAATTTGGTTCTGCTCCCGTGGCTAAGGCCTATTTCAAGACTAGCTGATAATGTCTCGAATAGCCTATCAGGAACTTATCTGCCAAATGAACATCAGCTTTTGGATTCAAAGGCTTCGGATAGTGATATCTAACAGATAAAGTCATAGCATTTGGTAGAAATAGCATTTTTTCGTTAACGAGCGTAGATTGCAGCCACAAAATGGATTTATTTGAATTTTTAGAAAACAAATTTCTACATCAGTCTCTATATTGTGAAAAGTAGTTGGAACAATTTTATCATGGACACTAATAAATATTCATAATACATAAACACATAGACAAACAAGTTGTATATAAATAATTAACAGACAAGAATCTTAGAAACTAGTATCATAGGGATTTTATTGTCACACTCCTTTATCTGTCGTATAGCGCTATGTGTCGGATAATATCATCCGAAACTTTTTCCGGAACCTTTGAAGCTGGCCCTAAGTTTTTTAAGGGCGTAGAAATAGTCATAGTGTAATACTGATTTGGATCCAATGATAGGTGAGCTAAGGGCCTTTATAGCTGCTTGATTGTCCGGGAATATATATAGATGTGCCTGGCTCATTCTTGAGAATAGCGTGGAGCTTTGCCTGTAATACACTAAAGTTTCCTATTCGTAAACTTATGTGGGAAAATCTGAGGTACTTTTTCCAGACAGGCGAGGGCAAAAAGGGATTTTTTTTTGACACTTGCGTTGGACATAAAACACTGGCAGCACATATATCCACGATATATGTGACCCTCCAGTTTGAACTTCCAACAATAAGATGTAGGGTAGCCGGTAGGGAAGTTTACTGGACTACTCTCTCTCTCTCTTATTTGACTTTATCTTCTGTGTTAGAGAGTCGGGTTCGGGTTTTATTATAAATAAATAAATAAATAAATAAAAAATAAAATCAATTTCTAAAGTCAAATAGTTCTACAAATACGTTGTCTTAAACAAATAGACAATATAAAATTGATATTTCTATAATGATTTATCCGATTTTAAGGACACGTTCCGGGGTGAATCAGAACAAACTTACTAAGCTCAAATAAAGAAATAAAGTAAATGTTTTTTTCCAAACTGGAAGACCACTTTATGTTATTGTCACGTGTACAAGTAAACAATAATTTTTGGGTTCCATTATAAACATTATTTGTTTTTGTAGCATCTATCACAGCAAATCAAATTGTTATATTCAACTTAAAGTTAAAAATGTTCAGCACAATATAGGTACACCGTATACCTTTATAAGTCTACTTGAGGCTTTGGAAGGACCCAAATATCCGTATAAAAGTATTAAAAGTCACATTCGTGGAGGTATATCGCTTAAGCATTCTGCATGTATATACATATTTTGAAATGTCTCAATTACAGTCAAGTTACTTATTATTTGTGCAAATTCAAACACTAGAGAAAGCACTTTAAACGTATGGTTCTGGAATGCTACGCACATAGCTACTTCAGCTATGAAGGAATATAAAATCCCCTTCCCCACCAAAATAGAAATCGTTGATGCTCAAAGCAACAGGTAAACATAATATCATGTAACTTTGAGTGCTAATGTACCAGCGGCAACTCCACAATAAAAACTAATTAGTTTGTGTAACCAACTTTATCAACGTTTTAGGAGCGTATGAATTTTATTTTGGAAGAACAGGGCTAAAAATAGAATAGACGACGACACGTGGGACAATAAATAATTAATTCGATGGTAGGAAAAACATCATCGGTTTTCAAGTGCGTAATAAATAGTCAAAGGTGGGCGCAGTGGTTAGTGTGCTGGACTACTGTTGCGAGAGATCCCAGGTTCGATCCCTGGAAAAACACAAATTACATCTTAGTGATTTTTCTACTGAGCCACCTCTCGCCAACGTCTGACAAACATCCGAGATTATGACTGTCCTGAAAAAGCTTCTCAATTCAGCCGTTCGGACTCGGCATAAAATTGTAGGTCCCTTCCATTCGTCCCAAAAATAGAAACTCACACAAACGAATGGTTGCGAGAAGCTAGGTCGCCTGTTGCGTGTAGACACCCTTAACTTAACTTAACTTATTGTACCGGCCGGCGCGGCGGTCCAGAATAAAAAACGAGCGAAAAACAGTTGACGAAAGGCGAATAAAGGGGGAATTTAGGTGCAGCAACAATCCTTAAAAGGAATTGTTAAACATTTTGTCAAACGACGGTGGTTGCTAGTCAGGTTATGGTAGCAGAAGAGTCATTTGTTACTTTGTTCTTTCTCAACCCCACTAATTTTCATGCATTGGACCATTCAGCAGACATTGCGCCTACAGCAGTGATGTAGAGGAAAAAAAAAATAGTACTCGTATATGGCTTGATGTAGGTACTTAGGTAGTATGTACTCTAGATCAAAAGTAACAAGATAAAAGGATTGCTCCGATAAAGGGATATATAATTTTTAAGCCTTCCCAAAAGAGGTGGACCTAGTCAAAGGTATCTCCTCTACTTTTTCTTACTTATATTAAGTGTATATCACAGAATAGCCTTGGTGAAGAACGTTTCGAATTGGGAGACCTATAATGATCTTAACTGATGACGCGCGGAACATTGAAAATGAATCAATAAGTGAAATGTATATTATTCAAAACATATCCCCAATATATCAAGAATACTGTTTTTTTCAGACGTATTTACGGACTAGCAAATTTTCAAAATTTCCAGGTGAAGGAATATTAATTAAATATTTTCAATTTTTCATTCCGCGTTTACCCAAATGTTCACCAGCTGCTGTTAATGTGCTGGCGATTTAGGCATTGAGCCTAATTGTACCAAATAAGAATAATATAAGGATTTGTAGCGTTGGTATCTGTATAATATTAGTTTTTTTTATTAGCTTAACAGAAAAAAATAAAATAAAATTAACGTGTATAATAATATATACTTTAAAATAATGATAATAATTAGTTTTTAACAAAATTTGTTCTTAATCTATTTCTTCGCAGATAGTGCCCTGTGTCTTTTGAATTTCTTTTCGATTTTCAGCTTCAGCCTGTTCTTGTAAGCTATGCTATCAACAAGATGATCACGTTCTTCCTTACTATAGCTGGTAATGTTGTCCCACGTAATGACTACAAGGTCGGTGATGAGCTGGTACTTAGCTTTCGATAATTTTGATTCCTTCACTTTTGGACAGCGCAATGCCTCTCGATACAGAAACAGGTGATAACCAACGGGTATATTTTTTCGTTTTTGCATCTTTCTGTCGTTACCCATTTCTTCTTTGAGAATAGAAGTTAACGCTCTAGATTATTTTCACAAACTGAGGAGGTATCTGAACTTCAACACATTTTATACCACTTTTGTAAATTCTGTAAATTCGACTTTAATTTTACCTGCGAAATTGAAAATATTATGTATGTTACGTAAAAATGTCGGATACCTGCTTATATGCAATATTTTTCGAATTCCCAATTTTGTTCATAAATTGTGATTATCCTTTATGACACTGGAAGATTATATCTGCATCATAAATACCTTAATAAAACAAATGTTTTCGTATCGGAAAACAAAGTAATGGCGGTAAATGGCGGCATTTTATGAGACCATAATTATTTATCGGAACACGAGGGAACTACTAACAAAATAAGAAACATAATATTTATAATGGTTTAAAACTAATCCAACACTTGGTCCTCGCGATGGGCCCACTAAGGTGCCTAGTGTCTTGTGATGGTTCTGCTCATAACCCTGAACCTAACATAACTTAATTCTACACCTGTCAAGAAACAATATGGAGCACATGGCGCAGGTGTTATCGATTGCTATATTAGTATAGGTACTAGGTAGGGTGATTCATTAAGGGCCGGTCTGTTCAGAGCTGGTTAATCTGAGGTTAGGTTATCATAGATTTAGTTTAACCCATGATTAACAGCTAGGTTCCAGAAATCGAGTGAAATGAAATCGAAATCGAAATTGCAAATCGAGTGAATTCGTTTCAGTGTTCTGCATTCCGACCGATTCGGTAACTCCGAAACTTTTTCGAAATCACTTTTCGTGAAATTGCAAACAGCTAACATCTGTCATTTGGGACATCGTAAAAGTGTTTTTATTTTGGAAAATTGTTTTTTAATAAAATTGTGTTGTTCGTGAAAAGATTATTTTTATTATAATTTTATTATAAACGGATCTTATAATGAGTGCTGTGCTAGTTGCTGCACATGAGAAATAAAAAAATATAAAGTCGAAGGCTGAGAGATATATCAAATCCCTTGGAAATTGCAGATGCTGCGCAAGTTATAAAAGCTAAAAACGAAAGTTTAATTTTGTCAATTATTAGTCGTTTAATAGAGGTTCATTTCATACTACCGTCTAGATTTCTAATGTTGTTGCAAATTATTGAACCACACCTTCAACAATATTCAATTCCTGCCACTTTGCAGCTAGCCGCAGTTTAGCGTTTTTGCCGCTACATAAAATGAATAAATATTCCCTCCTGCGCAGTATTTTTATGTTTACCCCTGTTTTAAATATATTTTTTTTTCAAAAAAGCCTATCAAGTTTGTTTTAAATTGCATTTTTTACTTACATTTTTGATCGCGTCTTTTCGTTTCCACTATTTCACATCGAATGACCAAGATCGATTTGAAATCACTTGGAAATCGTCAAAATCGATTTGTGGAACACAACAATTTCTAAACCGAAATCGAATACAGTGAAATGTAGAACACAAAAATTCATTTCCGATCGATTTCGATTTCATTTCGATTGAAAGTGAAATGTGGAACCTAGCTGTAAATATCTAGCGTTTGTTCACATATTTTTCACTTTGGTCACCAAACCATAGATTTGCGACAAATCGTTCCAGTTTTCCAGTTTATTTGTCAATTTAGTTGTTTGAATTAATCCTTGGTTAAAATGTATTTCTTTTGTATGCGTTTATTTTCCGTATTTTATTGATTTATGTATTTTTTTTTTAATTTAACAGCACAAATGTGTCACAGCCGCAACAATGCATGTAATTTTTTTTTCCACACTGTCGTCCATTGTACTCATCTGACAGCACACTCTTTTGCGCTTATTTTTGAAAGAAAGTTTTTTTGTTTTTGACTGCTATGTCAAAGCTTGAACAAACAAAATTCCAGAATATCCTTGAAAATCGGCTGGTTATCGATTTCTCGGGTTAACTAACCAAACCAAGGATTCTCTGGTTAAAATTTGACTGAACAAACAGATTCTATGATTATCAGCTGGAATAACCGTTGATTAGAGTTAACCAAAGATGAACAAACCGGCCCTAAAACAAACAAAAAACTTCAATTTGACACCTTTGTTTCGCAAATAAAGCAACAAATTTTCGATATCGATCCAGTTGGGAATTTTGTTTAAATCCATCCATGTAAAATAATCCAACTCATCCAGCTCTAAAGATATTTTAAACACCTTGAATAAACCTCTATTACATTTTTTCCACGTTTAAGGCATCATTTTCATTTCCAGATGTCTGAATTATAGGCCCCTACTGTGTCGATAATTGATCGTTGAGCGACAAGTGTCGATCGTCGATTGTAAATTTTAGTATTGTGATTGTCGATTGCTGGTGATTGGGTGTGTATGAATCGGGTAGGCGCTGACTGGCATCAACTTGGCGGTGCCCAGCTGTTGTAACTTTTTCATACACATCAATTGTGCTTATTTTACCTCCGCGTGGTAACCACCGGGTACTGGCCTCGCCCTTCCGGGCTTGGCTTGCTAAACTTATAAGCGCGAGTGTTGAACACGAAGAAAATAGCAACACTATAATGCTCTGTCGGAATGATTGACTGAACGAGTCTCAGAAGTCTTACATGAGCCCCTCAGAAAGAGGACGTACGGCGGATGAATTCACTAGACTGAATCAACGGTGACGGCAACAGTCAATTTGGCAGATACCTTACCTGAGCTACTTCGACATATTTGGAGCTGAGGTCAGTGAGGATTTTTCAGGACTAGTCAGGGTCCTGAAACAGAGATGGTGGCGGATGAACCCTTTATGGGCCAACGGCAGCTCTCACATCCCCGAAGTGGGTTATTGACACCGGAGGAATCCGGCCCCTTTCGTCCAAGGGGTCCAACAAAGGGCCTGGCCCTCCAGGTTGGGGGTTGTACACCGGGGTAACTGCCCGACTGCGGAAAACAACAATAGTTCCGAAACGACAACAAGCCTCGGATACGGATGATTTTACTGTTGACGAACCTGGCAAACGAATAAAGGACAACGAATTTCGGATCTGCACTTGGAATGTTAGGTCCCTTAACAGACCACGTGCAGCCGAACAACTAGCGGAGGCCCTGAACTGCTATAAAGCAGACCTAACCGCCATCCAAGAAGTGCGATGGGATGGACCGGGCAAGAAGAGGATGAAAAACTGCGACATCTATTATGGCGACTGCTATCGGCAGCAAAAACAGCGCTTATTTGGATGTGGTTTCGTCGTTGGAGGCAGACTTAGGCAAGAAGTCTTAAGTTTCAGCTGTGTGAACGAGCGCCTCGCGACAATCCGCATCAAGGCTAAATTCGCCAACATTAGCCTAATATGCGCCCATGACCCCACGGAGGAGAAAGACGACGACACGAAAGAAAGATTCTACGAGCTCTTAGACAAGACGTACGAGCAGTGTCCTAACTATGACATTAAAATTGTCCTAGGTGATTTTAATGCAAAGATATTAAGAGAGGGCATCTTTGGTAGTACTGTCGGAAGGTACAGCCTACACGACACCACCTCCGATAACGGATTTAGGCTGATCGACTTCGCGGCGGGGCGAAATGGTGTCATAGCAAGTACGCGGTTCCCGCATCTCGATATTCACAAAGGCACATGGAAATCTCCCGATCAATCAACCGTCAACCAGATTGACCACATTGCGATCGACGCAAGACACTCCTCCAGTATTATGGATGTCCGAACATTTCGAGGAGCGAACATTGACTCGGACCACTACCTTGTCGTAGCCAAGGTACGCCTTCGGATATCCCGAACACCGCCAAGACAAGTAGATACTGTGAGGAAGTTTGACGTCGGACGGCTAAAATCGCAAGAGATCACCAGATCCTTCTCCGATCGAGTCTCTCTAAATCTCTCAAGAGGTTCTATGCAGCCAGCATCAAGCATTGAAGACCAGTGGCAACAACGAAACCCCTGGTTCGACGACGAGTGCCGGCAAGCACATGCAGCGAAACAAGAGGCATACAAAGCGGCGCTGCAAAGAAGGACCAGAGCTGCTCGTGAGCTCTACGCGCAGAAAAGAAGAGACGAACAAGGACGAACAAGGGAACATCATAGTAGAATCGCAGTCGATGCTGAGGATATGGAAGAACTACTTCTGCAGACTGTTTAACGGCGATGACGAACTAAATACCGCTGTCAGGCAGAATGAACCATTCAACCTGGACGATGAAGACCAACAATTCCGTCCACCCGACCTGGACGAAGTGAAGATAGCCATATTTAAGCTTAAGTCCAACAAAGCCGCTGGAGCAGATGGCCTAACCGCCGAGCTATTCAAAGCCGCAGGCGATGACTTGGTTAGGAGTATGCACCAACTCATCTGTAAAATATGGTCGGAGGAAAGTATGCCCGATGAATGGAACCTCAGCATTGTTTGCCCGATCCTCAAGAAAGGAGACCCTCTGAACTGCGCCAACTACAGAGGGATTAGTCTTCTTAACATCGCCTACAAGATCCTATCTGCCGTATTGTGTGAACGCCTAAAGCCTTTCGTCAACAACCTGATTGGACCCTATCAGTGTGGCTTCAGGCCAGGAAAGTCTACCATCGACCAAATATTCACACTGCGGCAGATCTTGGAAAAAACCCAGGAAGTCCAAATCGATACCCACCATCTTTTCATCGATTTTAAGGCCGCCTATGACAGCATTTATAGAGACGAGCTATACAGAGCAATGTCTAGTTTTGGCATCCCTGCCAAACTCGTCCGTCTGTGCAGGATGACAATGGAGAATGCACGCTGCTCCATCAAGGTCGGTAAAGAACTCACCGATACCTTCGATGTCAAAAAAGGATTTAGACAAGGCGATGCGCTGTCATGTGACTTCTTCAACATCGTTCTTGAAAGAATAGTGCAAAACTCAAACGCTAACACCAGAGGCACTATCTTTCAAAAGTCCGTCCACCTACTCGCCTACGCCGACGACATCGACATAATCGGCAGAACGCAGCGTGATGTCACTGGCGCGTTCGTGAGCATTGAGACGGAGGCGGCGAAGATGGGTTTGGCGGTCAATAAGGGCAAGACAAAGTATATGCTGTCATCAAGAAAGGACACCCAACACCGACGTCTTGGTCAGAAAGTCACTATAGACAGATATAACTTTGAGGTGGTAAAGGACTTTGTCTACCTAGGCTCCGCTATGAACTCAGACAATGACATCAGCGCTGAGATTAAGCGAAGAATAACTCTTGCCAATCGCTGTTTCTTTGGGCTAAGAAAGCAATTGAGTAGCAAAGCCCTCTCTCGAACAACTAAAGTGACCCTTTATAAGACCTTAATCATCCCAGTCCTACTTTATGGTGCAGAGGCATGGACTCTATCAAAAGCGGATGAGCTTACTCTTGGTTGCTTTGAGAGGAAAATTCTTCGAGTAATTTTCGGTCCCGTCTGCATAGACGGTGAATGGAGGAGGAGATACAACGACGAACTGTACGGGCTGTACAGCGACATCGACCTAGCCAGAAGAGTGAAGGTCCAACGACTGCGGTGGCTGGGTCATGTGGAGCGAATGGACGTGAATGCTCCGGCCCGGAAGATCTTCGAATCCACACCCGAGGGACGGCGCAGTAGAGGAAGACCGCGACTCAGGTGGCGCACGCAAGTGGAAGGGGACCTCAACCAACTTAGCGTGCGAAACTGGAGACAGCTGGCCAAAGATCGTGCTGACTGGAGACGCTTGTTGGTTGAGGCCCAGGTCCCCCAGGTCCACCCCGGACTGTAACGCCACCTTAAGTAAGTAAGTAAGATTGTCGATTGCTATTAATATTTGTCGATTTGACAGTCGATTACAAATATCTGGTCGATGCTTTCCATTGGAAGTGAAAATATATTTTGCGTACGAATAGCTAAAATCAATCGACAATATTATCTGACGATCGCTGATCGACAATTACAGTAAGGGCCATAGTGTTGGAAAAAAGTTTTGTTATAGTTTTGTGATGTCGAAAAATTCCGTAAATTGAGAAATCCCAAAAAGAGCACAAATTGCATATTTTTTCAAAAAGATACCGGACATTTTTTTTAGATAAAAAGAGGACGTTTGGTCAGCCTAAGTATAGGTCGTAGTACACGGCATCTGGAAAGCTACATTCGCATGTACAATATTTTTTTGGCTCGATATCTGTTTTTAAAGAGAAATCTGAATTACACATTTTTAGATATTTTTTATATTTTCAAATGATTTGACTGTTCGTATTCTAAGAAAATGCTTTATGCTATAGGAATGTCAGATGTGAACATAATGATCGAATTTAAATTCTAAAGGACAGGAGACGAGTTTTAAGGCACCAACGAAAACCGAAAATTTTGATTTATTAAATGAACTTGACTAGAATTTAATTAAAATAATATATACATTTTACTAATAAATTAAATTGATTTACAATTTGACGTCAGATTTTCCAGTTCGTATTTTTAGAACTTTACCTTTACACTATTCACTAATTGTTAATTTTAAATTGGTTCATTATTTTCTTTTGCATTTTCATCTTCATCCAAATGTCAAATTTAGCAAGGTTTCGCTTGAGCTTCTGCTTGTAGACAACTCCACGCATTAAACAGGAGAGTCGTTCTTTATTACAGCTTTTGGCATCCTCTGGAGTATATTTCGACACCAAATTCTCTGTTAACTCGACTTTCTTTTTGGCTAGTAGAACGTGGCGCCGTTTCTGACGTGATAGTTCCTTGCGATAAATGAATAGGTTGAAGGCCGTTGATGCCTTGGGTGTTTGTTGTGTGTTTGATTGTCCCTTATTTTCTTTCGTCATGTTGTATTTTGTTTCTATTGCTCAGACTGTATGTATGTTCTCGGCTTCTAATGGTGAAACAAAGTGAAAAAGAATTTAAATTTGTGGCTATTTTTATATAAATTCTTTGACATTTGTTGCTTATGTGTGGTTATTATTCCCCTTTGTTACTTTTTGTTTGCAATAAAGCAACGACTTCTGTATTCTGTTTTATTGAAGATTGTAAAGTAAAATTTTTGTATATTGTCAGATGCACACACAGGGAATGGATGGATATACTGGTAGGATGTGTGAGAGTTAAAATGACTGTTGAAGGAGGTAGCATTACCTTTTGCCATTGTTGTGGACTGTGGTCATTATGATTTTACTCTTACATAGGTACGTACAGTTAAAATTTTCAGAGACAATTTGTTTGTTAATGAGTAAGTTATGAAATCATTGCCTATGATTATTAACACCTCCTTCTTTTTTATGTATGGGTTGGCTTTAGGTACCACTGCAACCACCAAATGTTAGTTGATATCCTTATAACCTGCTGCTATTGGTACATTTCTATTGTTCTGCATATCATATTTTCTGCTTGTAGGGTAGGTAGGTAAGGCAGTTGTAAAAGTAATTATTTTTAGAAAACAAGAGGAAGGCCAATAGAGAGCTATATGTATACGGTATACCTGTTGGTATGTTATGTATGCTAAAGGGGATTTATTTTTTCTTTAGATCTGATTTGGTGGTTAACCGATGTGTTTGATAGGTAGGTATGTGTATGTGTTGGTTACAAGATGATTTATAATAAGACCATATGTAGTTTTCGCCCAAACCCTAAAGAAGTTTGGCGAATTTGAGTAGACCTTCAAGATACAACTACAAAGTAGAACCCAAAGATTGACATTGGGTAGTATGCAAAAAGATGAGCACGATCGCAAAGTCAGAGCTGACGAGCTTGAACTCACATGAGAGATCGATTGTGCAAACCGAAACTCGGACTCAGTTTCATATGCAAAAAAAATAGTTCTTTCTCAACAGCTCTAGCTCAATGGATTAGAGATCGATCTCAAAGCTCTCTGGGTAAATAAAAGAAGTAAGTATGTCTTCTGAGAGAAAAAGTGTAAAGGGAGCATGATATTAAAAAGAAAATTGGGTTACTTTAATAAATTTTTGGTTAAATAAGAAAATTTAAATTTTGCTCGAAAAATCACAATTAGGTACCTACCAATAGACGTGTTCGTTTTGCTATCCCATATAGGCTTAAAAAAATTATCTGGGCTAGTCATTTCTACATAAAACCTTATAGCACTCATCATTGATATTTGGAAAATGTAGCTAGATCAGAACAATAAAAAAAAAACACAAGAAAAAAGATTATGCGAATATGTACACAAACAAAAACAAACAAAAGATTCGAATAAAAACGTTTTCCAAATATGAAAAATGCACATAAAAATTTGTAAATTGTGGGTATATTTTTGGCAAATGCTTTGTTTGCTTTTTTAGTCGTTTATTTAATTAATTTTGTAATATTAAATGTCATTTATGACACAATCGAGAGCATTTTGCGCTAACTTTTGAAGCAATGATAGCTTGCGAGCACAGTTTTTTCGGGGCTTTATTATCCTGGCTAACGTTTGTATGAAAATATTTTGCTAAGGCTGGGATAGGATAGCAAAAAACTCACGCCTAGTGTTTAGGGCGAAGAAGATTGATTGCGTGATTAAAATTATAGGTAGGTAGGTACTTTAAAAACCAATTTGGTGAAGACATAAAAGTGGGAATATGAAGTTTTAAAAAACAAAATAGTACATAGTCAACAAAACCGGAAAAGAAATATTTCAGTTAGGAAAAAGAGTTGCTAATTTTTATATACCTATAAAAATGCATATAATTTTACGCATTACGGTAATTAGCTATATAGAAGACAAATGAAAAGGAATATAATGATTACTATTTTCAAATATCTTTTCAAATATCCAAGAAAAGCCGTGTGTTTTAGAGTTTTCAGTTAGTAGTTTTACAAAACGACGAAAATCTTCACTAACTTGACTCCTTTTATTTATATAAATTTGTTTTGTAACAAAATTTGGTTAAAATTTGGTCATCTTGATTGTTTTATATGAACTGAGTAAGAGAAATACCATGCATGCTTAACTATTTGTGAGATCGAACTCATGCAATCAATCGTTTTGTCATCTTTTTGCATATATCAAAACGAGCTCCGTCTCACATCGTGCTTTCAATTTTAGATCGATCTCAGCACTTTGAGATCGAGCTCACAAGATGAGATCTAACTCGGTCAGTATATTGTTTTTTGCATACCATGCTAAGAAAGATCTTAGAAAAGTGAGTAAACAGCTTGAACTCATCTTTTTGCATACAACCCATTGGGTCGTATGGATAAAACGTAGCAATTGCTTTTGCTCAGACTAAATGTTAAAATCGAAGCAATTGCTAAGCTTCGTACCTATGAATAAAAACTGATTTGAGTTAACTCCAACTTTTGACATCTTCGAAAGCGGCACCACCGACCTTTTACTCAGATTGGTATGAATAAAGCGTGGAAGCCAAAGCAATTGCTACGAAAATTCCGAGTCTGCTATTTTGTGGACTCAGAGCATTTGCTAAACATTTTGCGCGCACATTTTTTTGAAAAAAAAAAAAAAAAAAAAAAAAAAACAGTCTAGCCTTGTGAGTTGCAGTGTTTTTTTTTATAAATACCTAAATAGTAAAAATAATTTTTGCTTGTGAAAGAAACATAAATGGATGCGATAAGTTGGCACATTTTACCTGTTTTACCTACTATTGCTAACGTTCGTGAACAAAAAACAGTAGGTATAAGCTAAGAAGAATTGCTTACGATAACAACTGTAAGTAACTGTATCGTTTCACGCGTCGAAATGTGGATTACATTTAGAAGAAAATCTGGAGATGCGGGGTGGTGCTCTTTCAAATATCCAGAAAATTGAATCTTTCCTACTGCTTCTAACGTTTTGCACGCATACCAGCTCGTTTTGATCACTATTCGTAGTTGTTGCAGGTAGTATTAGATGAAAATTCCTCATCGTCAGCTGAAATACAGAGCAATTAATTTGTAATCAAATGTAGGTTATGCACTTATGCGTACCAGTAAGCTCTTCCAAATACTCTTCTTCATCATTCACCTCCCAGGCCATAGATTTAACTTTTTTTTTGTATTTATGTGCTTTTTTTTTATTAAATTACTTTATCTTTTGTTCATTTTTCCTCAAAAGTTGTTTTTCTAATTCTAAAATTCAAATTTTGACAGAAACTGCAAGGGAAGGCATGCAGTGAAGTAAATGTTTTGTTCGAATGTTCGAACTTACTTTAGCAAAATAAGTTTTTATTCATACCGATTTAAAGCATTTGCTGAGTGCTTTTACTTTGCTACAACCTTTTACTCAAAGCAAATGCTGGTTTTTATTCATACGACCCATTGTCCGAGACAGAAAAAGCAGTAGGTAGCAACGAGGCGTTTTAGACACAGTTAGGGTACCTCCATAGTAACAAGGCTTCTTGCTATATCGCTTTGCAGCCGCTGGTAATGAATGGGCGCATAGTGAACTCGCTTCCTGCTTTAATCAGATTTCACCGGAATGAATTCTTAATTCTTGTTGACGCCGATAACCAGCTTCCAAGCGAGTTCTTTCAGTTTTATTGTGATTTTTCCAAAGTTAATTTTTGATCAATTTACTTAGGACAATGATGATGCCACCGACCGGTGCGATATTCACTAAGATCATCACCTGCTAGAATCATGTTGGCTCTGAGGACCAGCGTGAATCTCGCCGGAAACCTGGTAAGCGAGAAACTGGTTCACTTTGGACGTACCCTTACAGACAATGGGGAATGGTTTTCATTACGCAAGGTATTTCTAGACAAATTAAAAATAAAGGGTACATAATATAAAAACTTTACTATGTTTGCTACTTCCCGACATATTATAAGCAAGATACAATTACAAAGGATGAAACTACTTTAGGTTGTAAAATTAATGGAAAAGTATCTATATCAGCAGCACTCTTGATTGGAGCTCATTACTCATTTTAGGCTTGAAATTGTGTATTGATTCGGAATTTATATTGATGCACTTCTGGTTAATTAAAAAATTAGAGAGGGTATTATGTGAGATAGGAATATTCGTATAAAAATATTATCTACAAAGTTATCATAGGTAAAGGAACAAATATTATACCTAATAAACCAACGTTTAAATGAAAACCTTGCAAGATTAAAACAAAACAAATAAATGAATAGAAACTCCCAAAGAGTATTTTTTATCTCAGAATAAACAAAGATGTATAGAAATAAAAATGAGAAAGGAACGTTTCAATCTTTGTTGGCAGCAAAAAAAAGGCAGTCCACTCAAAGGAAATTCACAGCTAAAAATACAAAAATTAATTGCAACCAAAGGAAAAATTAAAAGAAACGAACTAAAAATGTATGACATAAAACGCATAGAGATCTTTTGATGACAAACATAAGCAAAGGTGTGCGTTGTGATTATTATAAGGAAGACAAATAAAGTGCTGTAATTGCAAGGGAACGCTTTTATTTTTACTTTGTATACAAAGCGCATCTATTGACACAGGAGTGGACTATTTATAATGTTAATATGTACAATGTACATACTTATTTACTTTTTCAGAACTTATTTTCTCAAGGTTACGGTGGGCGCAGTAGCGCGGTGGTTAGTGTGCTGGACTACTGTGCGAGGGATCCCAGGTTCGATCCCCGGAAAAACATATATTACATCTTAAGGTTTTTCTACTGCGCCACCTCTCGCGAACGTCTGACAAACATCCGAGAGTATGACTGTAATGAAAAAGCTTCTCAATTCAGCCGTTCGGACTCGACATAAAATTGTAGGTCCCTTCCATTCGTCCCAAAAATAGAAACTCACACAAACGAATGGTTGCGAGAAGCTAGGCCTAGGCCTAGGGTGTCTACTGCCTGTTGCGCCACCTATTTATTTATTTATTTATTTATTTTTAAGGTTATTTTACCTTATCCACGCCACACCATAGAAGACACTACAGATTGGCTCTATTATTTTAAGCCAACATAGCTCATCGCCGATTTTTGACACTTTGACAGATCCTAGAAGTTTAAATCGATGCTCGCCATCGATTTCAAAGAACTTATAACTCAAAAACAAAACCATTATCTTGCTACACGCCATTTATGCACTGCGTGTTTGTTTATTTTCGAGTTAAAGACTGGTTCAGAAAATTTAAATTAAAAGCTTACTCTTTAGAAGATTTTGAATTAATTAAATCTTCTGTGTAAATAATTTTGTACCCATTATTTGGCAATAAATCTCCTTCTGATAATTTGATACTTCTTTTCTGTTATTCGATTTTACGATGTAATAGATAATTAACATTTTTAAACTTAAAATAATATATGTTTTTGTGTGGATCAAAGTAAAAATATTCCCCTTTGAAGTAGACTAGGAAAGCTTAATATTAGTAACATAATCTGTTTTCCAAATGAGTTGATACGTGTTGCAATTAATAACATCCTCTTTGTTTTTTTTTCATCAGTTGGACAAGTTAGGCAACACAACAGCAATTGTGAATCATTGAGGCAATAACTTTCATAGTCGAAAAATGCCAGCTGAGGTCTTTCGGAGACAAATGTAATTTATTTGGGTCAATATAATATGGCCATGAAGTATGGATTTCTAATTCGGAGATACACCATACGCATTTAACCTTATCAACCCATCAAGTAATCGAAAGCCTTTATATATAAGAAAACGAGCAGGCAGAATGTTAGAGACTTGTATTCCTTTTATATTCCATTATTAGTGTTCCCTATTTTTTAATAATTTAAGTTTAATAGGTATACATTGCTTAAGATCATGTACAAAACACATACTCTTGAACAAATAAGTAGGTTACGTATCAGACAATATTCCTTTACTTAATGTGTTATAACAAAGACTTAACCTGCATTGTCGCGGTTAACGGGGTTAAACGCTTCGCGTGGATAGAGGAAAGTGTAGCCAACTTTTTGTATGTTATCATTTATCAATAACTTACACGGAAATGCATGTTTATGTGTATATGGCATTTGAGATTTTGCCTAAAACTGAAATTAAAAAACTTCTTTGACGTGAAAAGTGAAAACTATACCCGCCACAAAATATTAACGCGCTAGAGTATGTATTGCTCAATCTCAAAATACATACAATTTTGACAAGTCTGTTTAATTTAATTTAGTTCGTTAATTAAATTAAATTTTTAAATTTTAAATTAAATTTCAATTAAATTTTAAAAATGTTTGTAAAAATACAAATTTGACTTACGCTGCAACTATGGATTGTGCACTACAGTCCGGGGTGGACCTGGGCCTCAACCAACAAGCGTATTCAAAGAGGACGATCTTTGGTCAGCTGTCTCCAGTTTCGCACATTAAGTTGGTTAAGGTCCCCTTAAACTTGCGTGCGCCACCTGAGTCGCCCGTCTTCCTCTACTATGCGTCGTCCCTTGGGTGTAGATTTGCATTCGAGGATCTTCCGGGCCATAGCATTCGCATCCATTCGCGAACATTCGCGCGTTGGACCATCACTCTTCTGGCTAGGTCGATGTGCCCGTACAATTTGTCGTATCTTCTCCTCCATTCACCGTCTATGATGATAGGGTAATAATGGAGGAGTGTCTTTCTTCGACTACTATGTTGTCAATCTGACCAACGGTTGATTGAACAGGAAATCTCCATGTGCCTTTATGAATATCAAGATGCAGGTGCAGGATGCGGATTGTCTTCAGGCGCTCGTTCATGTAGTTGAAACTTAAAACTTCTAGCCTATCTGGCGCCAACGACGAATCCAAATCTACATCCATATTTATTATAGCAGTCGCCATAATAAATATCGCAGTTTTTCATCCCCTTTTAGCCCGGTCCATCCCATCGCACTTCTTGGATGGCGGTTAATAGTAGGTCAGGGTCTCTGCTAGCTGTTCGGTTGCACACGGTCTGTTAAGGAAACTAACATTCAACGTACAGATCCGAAGTTTGTTGTCCTTGTTTCGTTTGCCAGGTTCGTCAACAATAAAATCATCCGTATCCGAGCTGCCGTTGGCACTAAAAACTGGGTTATCATGTCACGATAACGAACACAATTAGGTAATTGTTACGGCCTGACCAGCCGCATTTTCGAAGAAGAATGGTCCGATGGTCTGCGTGCGACAGTCACGCGTTGTTTCTCAACAATTACTCGTAGGTTTTCTGAACCCCAAATGAGACAGTTTTATCGATTAACGAAGCCATCAAGATGAAAATGAGCTTCATCACTGCAGATGATTTTGTTGTGTTCGAAACTTGCGGAATGTAGCTGACAAACTTTCACTATTTTTAAAATATTGTTGTTATTCTTTCGTATAGCGCTCCATTTTTACTAGCCGCGAACTGTCAGCTGTCACATTGTTATCTTTTTTACCGTTGGCATTACTGTACTATTAAATGGAGCAGAATTAAAATTTTGCGTGAATTATGGGACACCCTTTATAAACAACGGAATGTCTATTCGACTGAATAGCAACTCTGGGAAGCTATTTTTTTGGGCGTATCATTTCATTCCCACTAACGCAATTATTTTCAACAATTTGGTTGAACTAATTTCAATTTGAAAGGTAGCACAATATTTTCGATTGAAGAAAGTTGCGTATACGCCCGCGCGACGATTAAAATAAATAGAGAAGATTTAAAAATGTGATTAGTGAAATTTAAATGCAAACTGAAATTGAGTTTAATCAAGGCTATTGGCAAATAACTGTTGGCTATTGCCTTCATTTTGATTAAGTATGGTGTAGCGCATTGTTTATGGAACGAAATGTGTTTTCACTCCAGACACGAGTTGTAGCTAAAGGCTTATTCTCCTTGAAGTCAATTTCCGAATTAATTATTATGTATTTAAACAACTGGGATACTTTCAAGTGAAAAGTGAATTTTTTTTTAATTTTCCTTGTCCTTCCCTGTGGCATAAGATACTTGTTTCCTATAGAGGATTACAGCACGATGGTGATAAATATCCAAATATTTATTGCAAACTTTCACCATACTCATACATATTTTGTTTGAAATGGCATACAAAGTTTTTTGTATCTATGAAACTTCTGTTAAGCCATCTCCATTGATATCTACTATGAAGTTTTCCATTTAAAGTTCAGTGTACGTACTATTGTGTCGTGTGTTTTTTCGATTATAATACATGTTTCATTGACAGAGGACTCTTCCAACTCTTTTAATTTTGAGAGAGCTCCGAAAAGTTTCAGCTGATAAACTTTCATAATAATGTATACGGTATACGATATACGGGTATACCCCATTGCTTTTGAGTTTAGGAAATAAATGGGTTGAGTTAAGAAAAGAGGTATCAGGACGAATTATGTGTGAGGAAGTGGAAGAGGATACCCATTTGGAAGTTATCTTCACACGACTTTTATGTCTGTTGAAACTTTACAAATTTCGTATGAATGTTGAACGTGAAACTTCCTGTTAATGATCGAAGTAAAGGATATAAACATAATTGTACAAGGATATTAAATTGTACAAGGCTCAAGTGAGTCTTTGAAATGAACAACTTGTTATAGTTCTTTTGAAATCCAATTGGGAAGCTATTTATTTTCCATACACTTGTATTGTAGAAATGATGTATTATTTCAAATTAACACATCAGAGGGGATACTCGGCAACAAGCATTAATTTATTATCCACCTAGATGTTAGAATTGGAGAACTACGGCAAGCTATTTATGATAATTTTTGTCGTGCAGGAGTGGATGTTGGGCTTTTGCTGACACTTCATAATGAAATTCATTAGAAAACAAGTCAAACCAAATCACAAGTGTGCCATGTCCTTTTAGCTAATACTAATAGGTATTTATTACATACATACATAACATATATAGGATGTCGACTGACATTAATATTGACTTGGCATTTCTTTTGTATGCTCTTGAAACAAATCCTAACCAGGATTGATTCCATGGAAAATCAAGCAACAAAAGAAGTGTACCGAAAAGACAGATATGATGAATAAAATACAAATTCTTGAATGGAATGCTAATGGTATCGAGAGTCGAAAGGACGAGATGCAAGTGACTCTTGACATAAAGCAGATAGATATTATGTCTGATTTCAGAGACGCACTTCAAATTTAAAACTAACTTTAAACTGCAAGGATACGAATTATATCACTCCCCACATCCTCATAACTGTGCAAAAGGAGGGGCTGCAGTGTTAATAAAGAATACAATTAAACACAATATAGAAGCAAAATTTCAATCAAATGCAATCCAAGGAATATCCATAAATATAGAAACATACAATGGCATATATATCTGTTGCATATAATAAAGAAAAATGATTTTAAAAGTCTTTCCCGCATATTTCACAATAGATTAATCGCAGGAGGAGATTTTAACGCCAAGAATAAATATTGGGGATCTAGATTAACAAATACTAGAGGCAAAGAATTATATGAAGCATCTAAAGAAGATGGCGGCAAATATCACTCAACGGGAAAACCTACCTATTGGCCAACAGATAGTAATAAAACCCCAGATCTTGTCGACTTCTTTATATCCAAAAATATATCTTCGAATAAAATAAGTGTATAAGAAAGGCCAGATCTTCAATCAGATCATTCCTCTATACAACTTCTTACACTTGGCGATAGAATAATAATAAAAGAACATAGAACAAAACTAGTTAATAGGCTGACTGACTGGAACTATTTCAGACAGAAGTTGGAAGAAAGTATTCAACTATCAACAGCTATTCAAACAGAAGATCAACTAGAAAAAGCAGTCCAAATATTAACACTCAGTATACAAAAAGGTGCGTGGGCTGCAACTCCCAAAACAACAACAAAGATCAAACAAAACTATTATCCTCGCGACCTATTTAGTCGGTAACAGCTAAAGAACTTGCCAAAGAAATTAAAGAAGGCATAAATATAAAAAAGGCCCCAGGCTATGATTTGATTACAGGAGAAATTTTGAAACAATTTCCACGAAAATGTCTGAAAAAACTAGCTACTTTTGCAGATGACACAGCTGTCCTGTGGGAGCAACTGCCGAATTAGCAACAAAAAAGCTTCAAAGGGCAATAGACAATATCTCAGATTGGACAAAAAAATGGCAGATTAAATTAAATGACCTTAAGTCAGTCCATATTAATTTTACGTTTAAAAACGTACCATATATTCCAGTATACATAAACAACAATGTAGTGGAATACTCAAATACAGCTAAATATCTAGGCATGACTTTAGATGCTAAACTGCGTTGGAAAGCGCATGTGAAGAAAAAAAGAGATGAGTTGAACAAGCGATACAGTAAAATGTATTGGCTTATTGGGAGATATTCATCTCTATCCAATTATAATAAGTTATTGCTATACAAGCAAGTTCTAAAACCAGTATGGACCTACGGGCTCCAGTTATGGGCATGCACATGCCAAACAAATTTGCAAAAAATTCAAGTTTTCCAAAATAAAGTACTAAGGAACATAGTCAATGCACCTTGGTACATACGCAACGCTGATCTACATAGAGATCTAAATATTGAAATGGTTGAGGAAGAAGTTAAAAAATGTTCCCAAAGGCACAGAAGTAGACTTCTTAACCATGTTAACTTAGAATCAAAAATAAATTGCCGATTAGTCGAACGACTAGGTGCAATTTAATTCGGGATGACGAAAGTCAGTCCCCTCGGAAGTTTTTTTTAGATCGGGTTAAAGTCCCTCACTATTGCAGAAGCATCTCTCGCGTAATAGCTCTGCAATGTCTTTCGATGATTTTTCCTTCCAGCAAATTCCCAACACAAAAAAAATGCTCTTGATCTTGTACCTACAGGAATATAAGCTACAGTAATAAACAATCCACATAGATTTGTCATAGATACGTCTTCACTTTCCTTACTCGATAACAAGAATAATGGCTAGCTAACTGTCCCGAAATTATTTCACAGTAATTCTGGCGAACTCTTTACCAGTAGTAAAAAAACTATAAAAAAATCCTTATATTATTTTCAATTGATTCCATATTAAAGTTGCACTGCGCTTCAACGTCGTACCAGTATCTACCTACCCATCTCTAGAAATAATCAAATTATTGTGGATTTCTAGACATGAGTAATTTATAGGTAATGAAAAGGCCAATGAATTAGCTAACGGGTCGAAAATTTGAAATATGTACATATTATGTCGAAATATGTAAATACCTTTGCAGCACTTTCAAATTGGCAAATGATTTCACTTGTACATACTGGGAATACTAAGAAATAGTTTTGTACTGGAGGAACACTTCAGCTTTAAAGCCTATATCAGACCAACCATATAGTCCTTCAGAAAAGATGCCAAGACTCTTAAATTATTTGTATCGAAAATGTTGCTGAAAAACGACACGACTTTCGACTCCGTATCACAATCTGGATAGGGAGAAAACTAGATATTAGAGCTTACGTAGGTAATTATTCATTTAAAATCCCTTAAATTGTACTGCGCGTTCAGTTAATCGCGCTGAATAATGGAACTATAGAGAAGAGCCTTACCATTCCCATTTTAGACTGAAAATACAAAGCGGTACAGTCTTAAATCTTAATATAAACACAAAATGTTTTCACTAACGTCTTGTGATTCAGTTTAGTTGCTCATTTGCATTGACTATTATTATTATCGATATTTTCCTCTACTTTGCATGATTTTGATTCCTTCCAACTACAGAGATGTAGCAAACTGCTTTCTATCCCCTTAATGTCAACATGTTTCTAACCACAACAAATGGGACAGAATGCTCTTCCGAGAACGAGTCAAGTTTAGGCAACACAAATTATGAATGAAAATCAATCTCTCGAATATTCCACTAAATGGCAAGTTCCAATTTCCTATTCGTTCAAAAAATCTTAAACAAGAAACTCTTAAGTCATAATCATAACAATTTAAACTTATCGATGTGAAAAAGTACTGCAGAAAGGGGGACTATGACAAATATTACAGAACAAATTAACCTTCTTTTTTTATTTCCGCTCAGAGTTTGAACACAATTTCCTCTGTAATAAAATTTCATTGATTGAATAGATATTTTTTAATGGATTTCATATCCGCTTTGACTTTTTCATCTCATCCGTAAACAGGAAATGCGGTGTGTTTGAATTTTATATTCAAATTAAATAAAATGACTTGACACAGTCGTTATTAAGCGAAAATAAAAAGGGATTTAATCAATCGACAGTTTGTGTGAGTTAGATTACGTAAAAGGTGTCTGCAATCAGGTAAATGTAGACAACATTTTATTTTATTTATTTATTAAATTATCAATGGACTATTACAAATTGTTACTAATATAGAGGTAAAAGTAGAGGTCCCATTAACGATAGTGAATTTTATTTCGAGCAAGTTTTATAATATAATAATAACAGTTTGTTATCTTCCAGACCATGAATATTAGAATACCGAATAAAGGAATTAGCCATTTTTACTTTTATAATTAATAATTAATTATATTCTCGGGACAATTTACGGTAACATACAGCTATAGAAATTTACATAAGGCTAATACAATTTTGTGTATTTTTGGAGGCGGTAAATTCAAATAGTCTATGTTTTCTATAGAAGATAAAATCAACAATTATTATTAAGGTCAGAAGAGTATAGGTTTTATTGGTCATTGTGAAAAGAAATTTAATGGAGGGCGCCATCAGTGATATGCTTATCAAAGACTGATCGATCGATACGGTTTATGTATGATTTATTCACATTCACTTAAATAAACACTGTATGTCGTTTTCTCTGATGAAAAGGAACGAAAGAAAAGTGTGCGATGTGAATGGGAGTATAGGAGCCACAATAATTTTCTGAGTGAATACAAATTAAGTGCATGTGTTTTCCAAAGGTTTGTGGGAGAAACTCTGGATTTAGTGTATATAATCGAGTGTTGTTCTGATTAAGAATAGGAATCAATCAGAAATATAATTGGTATTACTTGTTTTAAGGATAATAGTATGAACTTAATCTCCGACTGTAAGCGGTTGGATTTGAATTTTTTATAAGCTAAAATACCTATTAAACCTACCATTTTGAATGCGCTGATAAGTTCTAGGAGAACATTCAATTACAACTTCTTCCTCCGACATCGTTGAAGACGAAAAAATAGAGTTTTATTTGTCAAACTTTTGAGCTGTCACTTAGATGACAGTTTTCATTTTTCAGTAAGTCGAAATTCGGCGATTAGAAAATTACGAAAAAATTAAATGAGGGGAAATCGGTTTCTCTCTCATTTTTTTCAATTTACTCATTACGTGGTCGCATTCGCACAGTTTCTTAACAAATTTTTAATAATTTTACGTTTGCAAAAAAGTACCCGAACGAACCTATTGTTTTCATAAAAAATTTCGAACTAGAGATTTTGATCAATTCTGATATTACGATGATAGAGGAACTCAAAAAACTGGGTCTCGCAATTCTGTCCGTACGTACATAATGTCTGTCTGTCCCTCCCGGATTTGTTTCAAACTTCATATTTAGAATTTGTGGGCTTCCCGCTAGGAGGCTTTTTTGTATGCCAGCCCTAATATTACCGGTAGGTACTTCCCATTTAAAAATGTTGCGAAATATTAAACAATTTAGATTTTTTCGAAAACGGCTCCAACGATTTGAACCAAAATTGATAGAGTTAATGTAGGCATGCGTAACATGACTGATTGACATAGTTAAAAAAATGAATTAGAATACATTTTATGTATTATTTCCGATCTTTTGTGTTATTAAAATAATTTTTGGTTTAATGTTCTTGCATTTTTTCATCAATAGGAACGCTTTTAAGTGCATCAAAAAAAATCTCTCATTAGTAATTCGGAAAATTCGTTTATTCGGACTGACCTTCCCCCCCAAACTTTCCGAATTAACGAGGTTTTATTTCTGAAAAATTACTACCCAAATCCCGATTTATTCACACCCGGTATATTTTTTTTGCAAAGCCCAAAACTTCAGTGGCAATATAATTCGAAATTCACCGCCTACTTTCCTCCTTCAAGTGTCAGTTCTGGGTGAAATTTGAAAGTAAGTAATAATGTGTTGTAGTTAATACGTATGTTTATGCAGTATATGTATTACGTTTTTAATTAACAATGCTTCAAATACTAAACCTGAGTACATATTGAGTGGGTATGATTTTAAACGTAAAATTTGCTGAAGACTCTGAGATTCTGCGAGATTCGCAATAAACGAGAAAGTTTCGTGCGACCCAGTCGTGAACATTTTTTTATTGAGTAATTTTGGCAAATTTCAGCCGATTCTTTTCTTTGGTCCATACAGATATAGAAATAGAAAAAACCAATAATGTCCATTAAATATAATTAAAGACACAATCCTAAAATACAGAAATTATGTGAGTGTATAAAAATGAATCAATCCTCAATTTTTGACGTATAAATATTGATCGCAATTAATAAACATATTGCATGTTATATCGCTATTCTATATTTCGTACAGCAAACGCCACAAATAGTGATTGAAAATATAAGTTCCAGGTTACAAATTAAATACAAAAACGTTTGTCATGTCGTAAAATTATACCCATCAGAAACTTACTAAGTCAAATTATATGAGTAATCAATTTTGATTCCTATCTAACGTCCTAACGAGCGTGACTAGAATCAATCGAATATTGTTGTGAACATTTTGCATGTCTTCAAATAGATAGGCATTGTGAATCGATAAATATATGATTGATTTTTTTTTTATATTCCGAAACCAAAATTAGAACTAGATGAGTGCGTTCATTTCAATTAGTTAGAAACGTTTCCCATTTAGAGGTAATTTCGTATTCGTTATAGGTGTGGTGTGTATTCTTCAAACCTTATTAGATCAAATAAATTGACAGGCAGACAAAAAAGCTGTTCTATCAAGCACATATAATTTAGTCGTATTTATAAAAAAAACATACATATAGCCACAGACGCGAATGTGAGTTAGTACATATTCCGACCCAACATAAAAACAATTCAAAAGCTCGGTTCCTTTTATGACTGACTGATTGAACAAGTGCCTGGGGGTAACTTCCTTGTCAATGTTTTGATTGAACATCTGCTCCATACAATCGAAAATGACTAAAATAAATCCCTAAGGATGTACGACCTGAATAAAATTACTCCACACAAATACATTTTTTCTTGCCTAAAATTTGAAAAGCGGTAACCAATCTAACTCGTATATATACGAAATTTTCGCAAAAATTCAGTTTCTTGATACTAGCAGTAGCAATGGTAGTGAGCTCACACACAATTGACTTCCTTTAACCCTTTTATAGCGATTGAATTTCTTGAATGCCATGCACGCGTGCCCCTTCAAGGCGTTTCAATTATTCAGTGTATGCTGTTACATCAAAAGAGAATGTAGAAATACAATGAATTTGTAAAAACTACACGAGGTTGGGATTAAATAATATATATTCCTTAAAAGAAGTTAACCGTATAAAAATAAATCAATTCCAAAGCACAGAATATGAAACAGTCCTTTAGGCTACATGTGTCTTTTAATTATTTTAATGAATTTATCGATGTAGCGCTGAGCAACAGACTGTGCTTCTAACATGCATGTTGCAATGGACTCACAGAAAGAAACCGGAAACAGCTTGCAGGACATTAGATTATGAAAAAGACACAAACTGTTGGTTTCCGTCTAACATCAGAAGTCCTGAATGCAAACTCCAAGAATGCAAATCAGGATAATGGATGTAGCTTCCAGATACTGCTTCCAAATGCCACATTCCAAATTACAAAAATGAAGAATGGGCCAAGGAATGTAATCTTTTGTATACATATTTGTTTGCATTTCCCTTACTAACCAACAATATAATTTCCTAACTGCTTGCGTATTTCTTAGCAAATCTAAATATGCTAGTTGACGAAATTTGTTGATTGTGATTTTTAATTAACTTAAGATATAGAATTTTACTGAGAATTACTGGGGGTTCACCACCAATTTATTCGTTTTCACTATTCGCTAATTATGCACTTTATATGACTTAGAATCGAAGTTACAAGTAATACATCCGATCAAAGAAGTAGTTGCGAAGATATAGAACTATAGAAAACTCCAGCAATGCAACGAAGGAATTTCATTTCGGCAATTTACGCCTCAAAGTTAAGTTACTTATTTAATGCAAAAGGATATTTCAGCCGGATATTCCTTCCTCCTTCTCTACAAAACACCCCAAAACATTGACCTAACCACAGACAGCCTAAACTCATATCAAATCTACACTAACCGCTGGCGTACTACAGAAGGCCTACCTATGCATATTCCTAAGGTATTATCATGATAAATTCCGTGAAATTAACCTAGAATGCAATAGACACAAGGATATCACTTTTCCAGACTCATTTGACAGCATAAGAAAACTTTAGAACTCTCTTTCTGGGGGTATATTTCCAGTGGAATGGAACTTACAATAATTTAAGTGCATAACTAATATTGCGAGAGGTGCGCTTTTGAAGCGTTTTAGGCTCGCCTTCCCAAAGGAAGTATTTTTAAAAATACATTTTTTTAACAAGACTTGTGCAAAAAGCTAAAAATACTGTTCCTGCTGTAATTGCGCGAAGTAAAGTACATGTACATTAAAAAAATCTCATGCATTCTAGTATGACATTCAATAGCCTAAAGGTGAATGATGTCCTACGAATTATTAGTTAATATGATAGTGGTGTAGCTACTAGCTAGGTACTCTTAATGGAGCCCAATTAACCATCTTTTCTGATTGCGATAAAATGTTGCTTTTGAACTATAAAGTCAGGTAGCTAATCATAAAAAAAAAAAATTAAGCTAAAATTAGTAATTAAAAATTAAATACGCTCCTCTCCGAAACCTAAAGATAGTTTTGCAGAACCATTATGAAGAGACAAGAGAAAGTGATAGTCACAAAATTATTATTTTTTTTACTCTTCTTCATGATTTTAAATGAAATCGAAAATGGAAAAATTTATTGGCGACCGCTTTCGTCTACATATTTGTTGGAGTGACAGTGAGTAAGATTTAATCTGGACACTAAAAATGCTCCTAATTACTACTGTCTCAACTCGATGAAACTCCAACCTAAATTTACATCGCATGCAGAGTATAGCAAATGCGAATTTAAATTGTTGTCAAATAAATAATAGGGCGAGTTCAGAAGTTTATGAATAAATGAGAATAAATTTAAAACCAATTTAATTTCGTTACTAATTATAAATTACAAATTTTATTTGATAATTTTTGTTTACAAATATTTTTCTTATAACTATGATTACAGGTTTCGTTCTATGTTTGCTTATGGGTTAAAACATTTTCGTCTGAAAAGAAATTATTTTCATCTTCGAATTTGTTCATATTCATCTGCTTGTTTTTGTCATCTTTTTTTAAATATTCGTCTGAAAAACTTGAAAATCTGAATAAATCTTAAATTAGCAGCTATATTTTTAATTTCGTTAAAGACAATTGCATCTAACATGTTCGATATTCGCCACATGTCAATACCCCGCAATACCCCTTCAACTAAACTACATATATTAATAACTAGCTGTACCCGCCCAGCTTTGCCCGTACACAGGAATTGTATTGCTTAGGTCTTAGATAATAATGTTCTTTTGTAAAATGCGAAAAATGAGAATAAATCTATTTTCTGGAATTTTCTTTCTGCTTAAACCTGAAATATACAGCAATACGAAAAAAACAAAAAAAGAATCATGAAAATCATATAAGATGTTTTTTGTATGGTAGGCGTCACCCCCGATTGTCCAATTTTGGCGTGGCGATATCGACAATGGATGTAATGTATTGGATATAATGTGCACCCTCTTCATCGCCCTCCCTCTCCTTGATCATGCTACTTGTTTGTAATGCTGTATTTCTTTTCCTTTGTTTCCCTCTTTCTATGGAATCCAAACAACTACCTACCCCAACCCTACACTGTTACCATACCACTTATCGAATGAAATTCTGAAATGAAACCTGTTTTGTATTATACGTCTCTCGATCATAATATACATACCTACATATATAACTGACCATAGCACTCACTGCGAAAACAAATCAACCGTTTTCGACGTATTGTTTTTGTTTGACGATCGCAAAAGTATAAACATCCATTTGTAGCAAGGTATATGTGTATGTACATATTTTCACGTCAGAAAATACATTTTGGCTAAAAACTGTTCCTAAGGACGTGGCTATAAACGACATAGCCTATAGCAGTCTTCCAGTCTTAAGGAACATTTAAAAAAAAGTTTCATCGAAATCTGTCCAGTAGTTTTTGAGTTTTTAGCTAACAAAGCTGACAAAGTCCTACAGTTTTATTATATGTATAGATAAAAAATATATGTTTTCTGTTTATTTTGGTTCTTTTTTCAGTCAATGGTTTTTTTTATATTATCAGACGGGTTTTTTAATTTTTCAGATGATTTTTAAAATTTCCAGACGATTACTATTTGTTTTCAGACGTTTTAAAAATTGTTTCAGCCGTTTCCAATATCTGATTTTCTGATGATTTCTTTCTATTTATTTTCAGACGATTTCTATTAAATTTCAGAGGTTTTTTCGATTTTTGCCGACGTTTCCAATTTTTTTTTCTGAAAAATACTATTTATTTGTAGACAAAACAATTTTAGCCGTTGCTTATGTAAATTTTTTTTATAAAAATAGGAACCATTATTTTTTTTACTCTTCTTCATCATTTTAAATGAAATCGAAAATGGAAAAATTTATTGGCGACCGCTTTCGTCTACATATTTTTTGGAGTGACAGTGAGTAAGATTTAATCTGGACACTAAAAATGCTCCTAATTACTACTATCTCAACTCGATGAAACTCCAACCTAAATTTACATTCCATGCAGAGTATGGCAAATGAGAATTTAAATTGTTGTCAAATAAATAATATGAAAATAAATTCAAAACCAATTTGATTTCGTTACTAATTATAAATTACAAATTTTATTTGACAGTTTTTTTTACAAATATTTTTCTTATAACTATGATTACAGGTTTCGTTCTATGGTTGCTTATGTACACTTTTTTATAAAAATCGTTTCTTCTTTATTTTTCGTTCTTCCTCCTTTTTTATTTTTTCAATTGTCAGTCTGAGCCTCTTCTTGTAGATTACACTGTCTTGCATGTTGCCAATTTCGACGGGAGTAAATTTCCTTGTGTGGCTAAAATTAGTGTGAACCAATTCGTCTGTTAGGAAATACTTGATCTGGTATTTGTATTCTCTGTCTGGTACAACTCGTTTGTGAACACGAAGCTCTTCCAAATATAAGAACATTAAATATGGAACTGTTGCTTGTTTGTCAACCTCCATTTTGTATAATTAACGGATAACTTAAAGTAGATGTAACAACCTCAAAGGACAATTGTAAACTAATTGGCCGAGTGAAATTGGCACATTATTTATAGAAGTTTTTACCTACCTGTTGTAACACTTTTCATTTTGGTACAATAAAAATCCTATTGCTACCTGGGGTAACAAGTGTTGCATATGCGATGTCATAAATGCGATTTTCCATAAATGTATTGTATGTACCTACCGATTTTAAACCCAATCATGATAATCCCGTTACCCGTTACACCCACTTTCAACGTTAATTACCTAACATTTTCAAACTTTTTGAAATTAAAATACTTTGTCATTTCCCCTTCGGACTAATCCCTTCCTTCGAATAATTACACAACATTTATGTTTTCTACTAAAGGCAATGGTTACATAAAGTTTTATAGCTCGAATGGTAGCGATTTTCTCGCTTAATCCTTTCAACACACAACTACATTAAAACAAAATAAAATCCATCTTCGTTTCAGGCTGTAAACTCAGTGATTACTAAAAAGTTCCAGAACGTTTTTATTACTCGAAATAGCACTACATGCGCTTGGTGTTTATTTGTCTGAATCCTGAACACAATCATCGCGGCTGGTGTGTTTATCCGTACTGCGAAATTTATTTTGTTTCAGAAGTTTCTCCACAGTAGTCTCCAAGTGTAATTAAATGGAAACACACATGAGTTGCTCTAACTAACTGTGGTTGGCATTATACTAAAATTATATTGCTTTAAAACTGCGTAGGTACCCCTGAAACTGAATGACTGGCAAGAGAGGTTTGAATGCGATTTATTCGATTTCTTTACCACATTGATATTTTCTTCTAGCCTAGCCTAGACATTAGGAGTTTGTCCTGAAATATTTTAAATTATGATTTTGGATATATATTTCGAAATAAAATTCTTCTTTGGGGTGATCAGTGAGGTTTTAAACAAGTCAAATTTGCATCATTGCTGTATCAAATTGAGGCCTTACATAAAATAATTTTAAGTCTTCGTCTTAAATATTTATTGTACTTCAAAATTTGGAAGAGGTCTATTTTAATGTTAGCTTTATCCCTTGGGTGTGTATGAATCGGGTAGGCGCTGACTGGCATCAACTTGGCGGTGCCCAGCTGTTGTAACTTTTTCATACACATCAATTGTGCTTATTTTACCTCCGCGTGGTAACCACCGGGTACTGGCCTCGCCCTTCCGGGCTTGGCTTGCTAAACTTATAAGCGCGAGTGTTGAACACGAAGAAAATAGCAACACTATAATGCTCTGTCGGAATGACTGACTGAACGAGTCTCAGAAGTCTTACATGAGCCCCTCAGAAAGAGGACGTACGGCGGATGAATTCACTAGACTGAATCAACGGTGTCGTCAACAGTCAAGATGACAGTTACCTTACTTGAGCTACTTTGACGTATTTGAAGCTGAGGTCAGTGAGGATTTTTCATGACTAGTCAGGGTCCTGAAATAGAGATGGTGGCGGATGAACCCTTTATGGGCCAACGGCAGCTCTCACATCCCCGAAGTGGGTTACTGACACCGGAGGAATCCGGCCCCTTTCGTCCAAGGGGTCCAACAAAGGGCCTGGCCCTCCAGGTTGGGGGTTGTACGCCGGGGTAACTGCCCGACTGCGGAAAACAACAATAGTTCCGAAACGACAACAAGCCTCGGATACGGATGATTTTACTGTTGACGAACCTGGCAAACGAATAAAGGACAACGAATTTCGGATCTGCACTTGGAATGTTAGGTCCCTTAACAGACCACGTGCAGCCGAACAACTAGCGGAGGCCCTGAACTGCTATAAAGCAGACCTAACCGCCATCCAAGAAGTGCGATGGGATGGACCGGGCAAGAAGAGGATGAAAAACTGCGACATCTATTATGGCGACTGCTATCGGCAGCAAAAACAGCGCTTATTTGGATGTGGTTTCGTCGTTGGAGGCAGACTTAGGCAAGAAGTCTTAAGTTTCAGCTGTGTGAACGAGCGCCTCGCGACAATCCGCATCAAGGCTAAATTCGCCAACATTAGCCTAATATGCGCCCATGCCCCCACGGAGGAGAAAGACGACGACACCAAAGAAAGATTCTACGAGCTCTTAGACAAGACGTACGAGCAATGCCCTAACTATGACATTAAAATCGTCCTAGGTGATTTTAATGCAAAGATAGGAAGAGAGGGCATCTTTGGTAGTACTGTCGGAAGGTACAGCCTACACGACACCACCTCCGATAACGGATTTAGGCTGATCGACTTCGCGGCGGGGCGAAATGGTGTCATAGCAAGTACGCGGTTCCCGCATCTCGATATTCACAAAGGCACATGGAGATCTCCCGATCAATCAACCGTCAACCAGATTGACCACATTGCGATCGACGCAAGACACTCCTCCAGTATTATGGATGTCCGAACGTTTCGAGGAGCGAACATTGACTCGGACCACTACCTTGTCGTAGCCAAGGTACGCCTTCGGATATCCCGAACACCGCCAAGACAAGTAAATACTGTGAGGAAGTTTGACGTCGGACGGCTAAAATCGCAAGAGATCACCAGATCCTTCTCCGATCGAGTCTCTCTAAATCTCTCAAGAGGTTCTATGCAGCCAGCATCAAGCATTGAGGACCAGTGGCAACATTGCCAAAAAGCCATCAGAGACGCCGCCTCTGATGTGCTTGGTTTCACACGACCACCACAACGAAACCCCTGGTTCGACGACGAGTGCCGGCAAGCACATGCAGCGAAACAAGAGGCATACAAAGCGGCGCTGCAAAGAAGGACCAGAGCTGCTCGTGAGCTCTACGCGCAGAAAAGAAGAGACGAACACCGGCTTCTCAGGAGAAAAAAGAAAGAGCACGAGAAGCGCGCGATCGAGGAAATAGAGAGATGCTACAACAGGAATGAGGTTCGGAAGTTTTACCAAAGGGTAAAAAGAAGCTGCCAAGGCTACAGAGCCCGAACCGAAGCCTGCAAGGACGAGCAAGGGAACATCATAGTAGAATCGCAGTCGATGCTGAGGATATGGAAAAACTACTTCTGCAGACTGTTTAACGGCGATGACGAACTAAATACCGCTGTCAGGCAGAATGAACCATTCAACCTGGACGATGAAGACCAACAATTCCGTCCACCCGACCTGGACGAAGTGAAGATAGCCATATCTAAGCTTAAGTCCAACAAAGCCGCTGGAGCAGATGGCCTAACCGCCGAGCTATTCAAAGCCGCAGGCGATGACTTGGTTAGGAGTATGCACCAACTCATCTGTAAAATATGGTCGGAGGAAAGTATGCCCGATGAATGGAACCTCAGCATTGTTTGCCCGATATTCAAGAAAGGAGACCCTCTGAACTGCGCCAACTACAGAGGGATTAGTCTTCTTAACATCGCCTACAAGATCCTATCTGCCGTGTTGTGTGAACGCCTGAAGCCTTTCGTCAACAACCTGATTGGTCCCTATCAGTGTGGCTTCAGGCCAGGAAAGTCTACCATCGACCAAATATTCACACTGCGGCAGATCTTGGAAAAAACCCAGGAAGTCCAAATCGATACCCACCATCTTTTCATCGATTTTAAGGCCGCCTATGACAGCATTTATAGAGACGAGCTATACAGAGCAATGTCTAGTTTTGGCATCCCTGCCAAACTCGTCCGTCTGTGCAGGATGACAATGGAGAATGCACGCTGCTCCATCAAGGTCGGTAAAGAACTCACCGAGACCTTCGATGTCAAAAAAGGATTTAGACAAGGCGATGCGCTGTCATGTGACTTCTTCAACATCGTTCTTGAAAGAATAGTGCAAAACTCAAACGCTAACACCAGAGGCACTATCTTTCAAAAGTCCGTCCACCTACTCGCCTACGCCGACGACATCGACATAATCGGCAGAACGCAGCGTGATGTCACTGGCGCGTTCGTGAGCATTGAGACGGAGGCGGCGAAGATGGGTTTGGCGGTCAATGAGGGCAAGACAAAGTATATGCTGTCATCAAGAAAGGACACCCAACACCGACGTCTTGGACAGAATGTCACTATAGACAGATATAACTTTGAGGTGGTAAAGGACTTTGTCTACCTAGGCTCCGCTATGAACTCAGACAATGACATCAGCGCTGAGATTAAGCGAAGAATAACTCTTGCCAATCGCTGTTTCTTTGGGCTAAGAAAGCAATTGAGTAGCAAAGCCCTCTCTCGAACAACTAAAGTGACCCTTTATAAGACCTTAATCATCCCAGTCCTACTTTATGGTGCAGAGGCATGGACTCTATCAAAAGCGGATGAGCTTACTCTTGGTTGCTTTGAGAGGAAAATTCTTCGAGTAATTTTCGGTCCCGTCTGCATAGACGGTGAATGGAGGAGGAGATACAACGACGAACTGTACGGGCTGTACAGCGACATCGACCTAGCCAGAAGAGTGAAGGTCCAACGACTGCGGTGGCTGGGTCATGTAGAGCGAATGGAAGTGAATGCTCCGGCCCGGAAGATCTTCGAATCCACACCCGAGGGACGGCGCAGTAGAGGAAGACCGCGACTCAGGTGGCGCACGCAAGTGGAAGGGGACCTCAACCAACTTAGCGTGCGAAACTGGAGACAGCTGGCCAAAGATCGTGCTGGCTGGAGACGCTTGTTGGTTGAGGCCCAGGTCCACCCCGGACTGTAGCGCCACCTTAAGTAAGTAAGTAAGTTTATCCCTTTTCTGGAGATAGATTTAAATAGGAAATTTGACTTACGATTCAAATAGAAAACAACATTTTTCTGAACGTGCTAGGGATATGGGACCTGGATTGAGAAAACATCAAGGGAAAAACGTTTCCCAATACATATTTTGAAAATTCGTTAAAATCGAATTTTAGTACTTCTTTTTCTGAATATGAATACCCACAAATCGATTAAACGAAATTTGTAACACAAACTTTTGTTTGCATTCCAAGCGAAATTTCAAAAATCGGAGAACCTGTTTTTCTATATTATTTATACAAAGTACCTACCTTCACACGATCGGATGAAAAATAATAAATGTACAAACCTTGAACGTGAACACCTCAGCCTTTGCAGCTGCAGTTTGAAACATGATCTAATAAACAATTTTAGCAGGACTTTATTTTGGGCTATACGACCGTCGACCATCACTGAAACTCGTATTATTAATGTAGGTGCATAATTAAAAATTGAAATTGAAAGACAAGAATGGTAGAACGACATTTTAACGTTAATTCAATAAAAGAAAATGGCTTAAAAAATATGTTATTTAAAATTTCAATATCTCACAACTTTTGATAAATTCAAATTCATCATTATCCCAGCGATAACTCTTGCACAGTAGAAATAAATTTCCAAACTCTGAAATATGATTTTGTGCGCCATACACCATAGTGAAGAGAGATGCGGTATGTTGTGTCAGAGTTCTGTACTGTATATTTCCCTCCAGGAGTAAAAATTTCCGGCACATCAGGTGTGAACGTGTACAAATGGTGTCTATTCTTACGCTCGGTGAAATATCGGATAGAGTGTCGTGCAATTTTTAAAGTTTTAAAATTGGAAAAGTTTGTCTTTGTACAATATCTCGATTCAAATACATATAGTTTTTGTTAAATCCTTGTGGAAATTCACAGACACAACCGTATTTATAATTTTTATAGACAATGACTGCTGATTCTGTTTTGGGAAAGTCTAATACGAGTACACGACCGACACGTGCAAAAAACGCCATACTCATTACATTACGCATACGCATGCCAGTCTGACGTCAAAATATGTCAGAAAAGGGTACATGTCTTGTACTCGGCATTTTTTTTGACGCTGTTTGTATGCTGTGCATTGTTGATTCACTTTTGTGATTTTCAAGTGAAACGTTTTATGGGTCATTGGGCAGTAGGTCCGCACTATGTAATAATGAAACACAAATGATAAAACCACAGGTTGGAGTATAGGCTAGTATTGGCTTCGTATGATACCTTTTTAATGAAATTGTTAAAAGAGCTCATTCAAATTGCATACAAGTACCTTGAAGTTCTTAACCAAAATCCGTTTAACAAAGGGTTCGTAGAATTAGGTATTAAAAAGGCATATTTCGAAAATGACTTTGGAAATAGTGGTCGATTTAAGGATAGAATAAGCATGAAGCATATTTTACTTTAAAGTCCCTTTAACCCAAAAAAAAAACCCAAGATGAAATTCAAAAGAAAAAAGTGGGTATATTTTCAAGGATGTCTTACCAATGGGACCTTGAAAATAAATTATATTTTAACTGGAATATCCTTGAAATCGTTAATAAAATCTCCTGGATTTGACCAAAATGTTTTTAAATTAACGCTGCGGTCGTGTAAGTAGCTATGTAGCTATATTTTTATTTAATTAAACTGATTGCAACTAAATTCAGCTTAGTGCACACAAAACGCACTGTTTTTACCGAGAAGAAAAATGTGCTAAAAAATAGAACCTACTTGCGAGCAAATGTCATCTCATTGCAAGCCGTAAAACTACTCACAAACCGGTTTACATGGTAAAATGTAGAATATAGACATATAAGATATTACATGCCTCTGCTGTGCAGCATGTCGTTTAATCAGTATATTCGGGCAGCCATGTTCGTATGTCAACATAGGCGGCGCAACAGGCGGTAGACACCCAAGGCCTAGCTTCTCGCAAGTCGCAACCATTCGTTTTGTGTGAGTATCTATTTTTGGAACGAATGGAAGGGACCTACAATTTTATGCTGAGTCCGAACGGCTGAATTGAGAAGCTTTTTCAGGACAGTCATACTCTCGGATGTTTGTCAGACGTTCGCACAGTAGTCCAGCACACTATCCACTGCGCTACTGCGCCCACTCGTATGTCAACATACCTATTAAAAAAAAAAAACATTCCAATCACCGGCGACATACGAAACTTTGAAACAAATTGAATTGAATTGTATTGCATACTCGGCATATTTTTCGTATATGCTACAATACATATTACGTGACATATTATACATATGCAGAATGAAATATGTCTTCGAGGTTCGAGCAATCTAGCGGTATATTTAGTGTGTCTCTTGGAGTATGACTTCTGCTACCTCTGATTTAAACAAGCCCTCCACTCTGACCCCTGTACGGTGAAAATAGTGCATGAGTTAAGGTGGGTTTCCACATGTCAGTTGATTGACAAAGTTTGACAGCTCTCGCGCTTATGTCATTGAACGAAACCGCTGTCAGTTCATTTCCACTTATGTCAATTATTGGCTAAAAATCGTTTGTCAGTTGATTGACCAACTTATGAACTCGATGCCAATTAATTTTAACTGTCAATTATAGACAAAGTTACATTTTGTTTGACAATTCAGCTATTTCCACTTTTCCAGTGGTTTCTTTGTCAGTTATTGACAAACGATGTTGGTCAATTCATTGACAAGCAATTTTTCGCTATTTCCACTTGCCAATTTTTTAATTGGCATAAAAATACGTCTATTGTCAATTTCAAATCGACAAGTGGAAACCCAGCATTATGCGAGCCCATTAATTCGGAAAAAAAGACCACAACAGCATATGTGTTTTTATGAGGACTCAAAGAATTTGAAGAAGGTCAGAATGCGATACCGTTAAAACCTTTTTACGAAAAAGTACGTGACTCATAGTAGCTATTGTAGACGAATCAGTCGATGGGAGCTTTTTTAGGGAAAATGTAAGCTCATATAGAGAAAATGCTAATGAACTGTGTCTGTGAAAGGCTGCCAACACACTTTAACCCTCCCCCGTTGTGTGCATGGTTACGATACGCTTATTGCTTGTGATAGAAAAAACGTCGTGTCGTGTATTTCACCACTTTGTCCATCGTGAATCATTGGTGAAATCTGACCCAGTTTAAGCCAGATTATCGGACTCAAATCCCTCACAGGCCGATGGCAATAGCCTGGAATCTACTCTGCTGCAAGCTAAAAAGCTTTTAATCAAGCAAATAGAAGTGAGCATGTAGCAGTGAAACGCTTATAATCTAATTGCACCCTGACACTTTTCTAATATTGCTTCGTATTGTATCCCAGCTGGCATTTAATTTCATTTGCATAACCTTACCCACAGCAGCCCAGAAGTAGATCTCGACAGTTCTATATATAACAATAACCCCTATACCTACTGGGACGAAAAATCGTATTACGGATAATATTATGGAGATTGTTTGTTTCGGTGAATCCTTTCACTGCTACAAACGTTTATGAATTGTAATTAACAAAAACAAATCCCCAGCAGCGCTCTAACTGGTTAACATAATTTTTAATAATAATTCCACACAGGGCGAAGCAATTCCACGTCGGCTTATACTTCCCCATGAAAATGGCTTCTTTCTTTTCATATTTAAATCATTGCTATTTCAATCGACAAATAAATACATTTCAGAGTGGTTAAGCTTCAGCGGAAGTTGTTTACTTTAATAAAATTAAAATTATTTCTCTTCTGTCCTGTATTTGTATCTTTCAATAATATAAATGATAGCAATTCAAGTAAGAAACGAAAATGTGGATTTCTAAGTTCAGGATTCTATCGTACGGATATGAGGTAGTTCACATGAAAAATTTTCTAAACCCTTTCATAATCACAATGTACCTAGTCCCTAGTGTGTCAGATACTTTTCCATTATACTGAAAGTTGTTCAATAATTCATATACTGTCAATATCTTATGACTACACTTTTTATAGTTTAGATAAGAGGCAGGTACGGGTAGAGAAATACGAGTATGTGGCATAAAAGATATACTCGTATAAAGCTGTAGGCAAAAAAAACAGCTCACACCATTAGTGGGCTTCAGTCCAAAATGAAAACAAAAAAAACATTTTGTTCGCGACGGCGACGTTTCGTAGGTATCTACGGAACGGACATCATCATGTGAAAAAATGGAACTGAAAATGAAGATACCTTTAAACAAAAATCATCACAATATGTAAATATGTAAGCAATCAAGTTGAAATACCTATATAAAAAGGCACAATTACTGTATGAACGATTTGTAGTTCACCTACATTTTTATGTTGCTAGTCTGCAATTGAAAAGTGCATAGAACTAATCACCGCTCCCGTCGCGTCAGCTGCGCAAGTAGCAGTGCATACAGAAGTAGCAGTAGATATGCCGAATGAAATTTTATTAGGTGATTATTATTAGGTTTATTATTAGGTAATTACATACATTATTCGGCCTAAGCTTGAGTACAACTCTCATATCTGGTCAGGTGCACCTAGAACTTCATTGGACCTACTAGATAGAATTCAGGAACGTGCGATAAAACTTATAGGTGATAGAAATATAGCGGAGTCTATTGACCCGCTCGAACATCGCAGAAATGTTTCTTGCCTTTGCTTATTTTATCGTTATTTTCACCACCAATGCTCTGATGAAATAGCTAACTGCATTCCGCCCCTTCAACAATTCTCTCGCAACACCCGTCACACATCGAATGCGCATCAGTCACCATTAAGCCTACCTTCGGACGTACTGTTAAATATAGAGATTCTTTTGTGAGCCGAACAACACGCATGTGGAATGCATTGCCTCACACGGTTTTCCCCTCTCATTACAACCCACAATTGTTTAAAACCAATGTGCACCAGTACCTCTTCACTATCCTCCCTATTAACCCTTCCACTCGTGCTGTGCATTAGCATTATAAGGGAACAAAAACCCCTTGAGCACCAGTGAATTATAAAAAAAAAAATAAATAAATAAGTACAAAAATATAATCGCATGTAGCGGTTGAAAGGCTATAACTATTTTGTGGTTGCGTAAAATTACACAAAGTTTTGAATATTTATGCGCTACTTTATTGTCTCTCCAAAATATTTAGTAGCTATAATAGGTGAAAAGTTATATCATTTAAAATGGTTATACCACGAAATCGGAGGTGATCCACTTGGAAGGGCTATAACTTGAAATGGAGGGGGAGATAGACATTAGACACTGCCCTAGCTTCAGATTTTTTTGTTCACCTACATTTTAGAAATATCCCTTTAGAGAATTAGGGTACGTCCAAAGTGAACTAGCTTTTCGCTTTATTGCTTTTCAGCCACTGGTTCACGGTGGAAGACCGTTTGGAGGAATTTTATTACTCTTTTTCTGATAACCTTATTATCTGTCATGGTTTTCGCTACATTGATATATCAGATTACCTATAGAAAAATCGAATTCTACGACATATAATATAATCGTGGTGTTGTTCCCTTTTTAATCAATTATCTTTATTTCGTATGGGTTTCCGATTTGGGAAGATTTGTCCTGCATGCAATGATTGATTATTTCAGCTTCAATTTATTAAGAACAATATTGCTTACAATTTAGGACAATACGCATCTTTTAAGGTTTTCAAGCCTTTTGCGTTAATTTGGAACATGTGCAAACATAAATAGAACGAATTATGAATTTATGGCATAATTTAAAAAGGCAGAGAAATTATAACAAAAGAACCGGAGGGAAATTACAAAGTTTAAGGGCCAGTTTCAAGACTATCCGGAACTTATCTGTCAGCTAAATTTCAACTTTTGGTTTCAAAGGTTTCGGATAGTTATATCTGACAGATATAGTCTTGGATAGCCTATCAGCCGGTTCAACTGACTGTTAAATCCTATATCCGAAAGATATTTATTTGAAGTGGCTGGAAAAAATATAGTTCGAGAGCATTTTTTCGTTGACGAGCGTAGATTGCCCCGTAGGAATAGAATATTTCGCCCAACGCCCAAAGCGACTTTAAAAGGAAAATTTTATTCACTTTTCTCCTAAACCTTCCTACCACGAAGGGGTGTTGGCGGCTTTAGTCGCCAGTAGGGTCACCCATGACAGACAGGGTGTTTTGATGAACAACGAACTAAGAACTACACAGAACTCTTAGGTAGAGTGCTCGATAAGACTGGAGAGCACTGGAGAGCTTATCTACTTCTCCCCTCTTCTCCTACTTCTATCCACAAATCACCATTCTCTCTGTTCGAAAGCTCGTTAAATTATAAAAAAAGGGAGAAAAGAAAAAGTAGGAAAGATATTAATTTTATATAATATGCTATTAGAGTTTATTTTCAATATAAATTTCAATAAGGAAATCGATCTTATAAAATGACTACTTGCCTCAGCGGTGGTTTAATCTCAAGTGAGGTATGTTAATGGAAGATGGAGAGCTCATGGGTGGGAGATTACACATAATGTGTGGTGAGTACGGGATAATAGAGAGGATGTTGCTGAATGGGGACATGGGGAGTTAAAATTGGGAGATAGGTATAGATAGGGAGATTTCGGAGTTACAGGGTGTGAATATAATTATGTATGTACATATGATACAATTTAAATAAATTATACAATCTACTGAACACTCTCTATTTCTTATCCTAACCTATACCCCTGGGCTGGATGAAGGTGTCATACGACCCTTGCTGATAATCAGCCTGGTTGGGGGGCCAGTTTAGTAAATAGCTCAGCCATAAACGGAATATCTGGATACCTGATCCAGGGGGAGAGTACGATAACTACGGCGCCAAAAATTGATAACGGTATTTTGTAGAGGGGTTAAATACAAGCACTTTTTACTATGGGAGGGGGGGGTCTATCTTACTCCGTTTAGGCGGGAGGGGTAATTTAAAGAAAATGATACTTTAAATGGAAAAAAATACATTAAAAAACAATGGCAACACTTATAATAAAAGACTATAACATTTTAGAAAGCCCAGAATCTGTTCTTTCATATTATTTTTAAATCAAGTTATTCCCTTAAATAGTATTTGAAAAAAACAATTTCAAACTTTAAATTTTAGGACAAAAATTGGGCTGAGTAAAATAATTTTGGCGATGAAAACTAATGACGGATTTATGTAGAGGAGTTAAATACAAACATTTTTTACTATGGGAGGGTGGGTCTATCTCGCTCCGGTTAGGCGGGAGGGGTAATAAAAAAAAATTATAAATAAAATTAAAATAAAATATTAAAAAACAATGGCAACACTTACCACAAAGAACTATAGTATTTTTCAAAGCCTGGAATTCGTTCTAAATTGTCTAAAATGCAAATCAGGAAAATTTTGTCTACCAATGTGAAATTTCTGGCCAGAGATTGTATCTGAAGAATGTTGTTGATATTGGGTAAACTAATATAATTAAAAGAAAGTTAGCATATACTCAGCCTTGCACCCATCCCAAAATCCAACAGTGACCCCAAGCAGGGGGGTTGCAGGGGGGCAGCATGCCCCCCATACGCATTTCAAGGCGCAAGGGTAGCAATTTGTACTCTAAGCGGAGCAACATATAAAAGTAATTTTAAATTTTCTCAAAAATTAGAAGACATAAATCAATCTGGTTTTGAGTGTTCGATTAAGAATTGATTTAGGCAGTAAAAACTACAAACAAATTAAGTATCTATTTGCTCAATATTGAAAAAAATCAGCATAAAACTTTTTTTTTAATTTCTTTCCTTAAATTTCAAGTTTGAAAGTATTTTTTTCAAAAACTATTAACAGCTATAACTTGATTTAAAAATAATATCAAAGAACAGATTCCTGGCTTACAAAATTCATTAAGGCCTTTATTGTAAGTGTTGCCATTGTTTCTCAATTTATTTTTTTTCATTTTAAGTATTATTTTTTTTAAATAGCCCCTTCCGCCTAAACGAAGCCAGATAGACCCCCCCCTTCCATAGTAAAAAATGCTTATATTTAACCCCTCTACAAAATACCGTTATCAATTTTTGGCGCCGTAGTTATCGTACTCGTGCCTGATCCAGCTTCTCCTTTAGAGGTTTTCGGATTTTTGGTCCTTCAATTTTTTCTTCTGTTAATTTTTCAAAGGTCTTTTTTCTTTTGGTTTAGGTACCTAAAACAACAAAAAACATTAAAAAACATGAAAAAAAAAAAAAAAAAAAAAATACAAAACGCATATTGGTTAAAATAGTTATACCCGTTTTTATGTAAACTATATAGAGAACCTATACAGAAACCGAAAAATGTTTATAATTAAGAGTCCATTATAAAGGTAATTAAAAATTCGTGATAGCGTAAAGAACATTTGAGTTTGCTGTTATGTTAGCAATGACCATATTTCCTACTTTAAAAAATGAAATTTTGTTAAAATTGTTTACACTTTTGTCTAGAAAAATCACATTTTCCAAAATACTGTTATTAGCAATTTTAACCAAAAACTGGGTAGGTATGTCATCATGTCAACGTTTATTAAAAAAATAGTTTTTTTTTTTTTAATGCGGTTGTAATGCCACTGCCGTTAATAAGGCACCATTGCTTCATAGGCCTAATTTAGAGTTCCTTTATCACCGTAACGTTATAGAATTGATTAAAATATCGAGTTCGAAAATAATATCTTTTTCTATACATACAAGAGAGTTAATAATCGATGATTTTATTTAATAAACAATTATTACAGTTTGCTTGTTTATCTCTTAAAACAATGTTGGTAATGAAGATTTTTAGAATTACGTTTTTTTAAGCAGATCAAATACCCAATGTCATCTTAAGTTAATTAATTAAACTCACATACCTCGAGATAAATTGAATCTCAGGCGACTTTGTAACAATATAGGAGAAAATATCGTAGTTCAACATAACATGACCAGACCATGATTGACAATGGAACATGGAAGATGTCATAAGAGGATTAGTTTGTAGAAACTGAACTGAAGGAGGGAAACTGTGCCAAGTACTAATTGGATTATCTTAGGGGTGGTCTCTCATTTCTTGTCGGCAGATGATGTAAACAGAATCAAAATAACAATGACGTGGCGCCTATAAGTATTATAATGTAGGTACATATGTTTCGCTGGAATAGGAAACTATTGCTTGCTATATTTCCAATCACTTTTAGTTAAGTGTATTAAAATAAAAACCTCTTGGTTTGTCAAATTTGATAAGGTTATTCATAGTGTTGTATAACAAGCTGCTGAAATAATTCAAATTGATGAATAAAACATAAATTGTTCGTAGGTATTTCCCTTTCTTCCTACCCATTGTGGTGCCAATTTAGCCTAAATTAAAGCTAAGCCTTCGTTAATAATTTATGAGCCCACAATTTTCAATTCGCCCGTAAACGCTCTTGTGGGGTAAAGAAAGACATTAAATATAGGAACGTGCACGGAGTGTGTATAGCACACATGACATGTACCTACCCTCAGTAATTTATATAAATTATGACGCAAGGAGATTTCCTTAAGTAGGCATCAATCAGAAAATGTGTACAGCCTTAGGCTGTGTTCATAATATGGTGAGAATTTACGGGCTCTCGACTTTGTGTGTTTATTACATTGATTCTTACTCCCCTACCGCAACATTTAGGTTAGCCAACGGTATAAAATTTAACTGATTTGGTGAAAAAGATGACAATATATTTAACTTTATAGCCTTCTTAAAAAAGAACATATTATTTCGCCACCATACTTATATTATAAGAGTTGGGAAAACAATATGGCCTTCGAAAAGCATAAATTTTATATAAGGGCACACCCTTAGAGCTTAATGGTATAACGATTTTAAATTTCAATCGCCTAAAAATGTCTCAGCCTTTGATCATCCAAAAGAATTTCAATTTCGTTAAATTTTTTCCAATTGGAAAGGATATTTGGTAAAATAATATCCATAAAATATAATGTTTGTAACAGTGGTCAAAGACCTTTAGAACACAAATAAATTATCCGGTTAATAATAATAGCTCCATGTAATTTTAACTACGAAAATTGTTTTACCTAAGTCATATTAAAAGTATCTATTGCAAATAATTCATTAACAGTTTCATTGATATAAGAAGCAGTTATTAATAGTTTGTTTATAAATAAATTTCAATTGATCTGTACTCACACCAAGGATATTTAGAGTAATAATTTATTCAAAACTAGCAGTCCCGGCAAACGATGTTTTGCCTGCTCGTACATTTTCATTGTCCGTCAATTGTTCTGCGGCTGTTTTTTTTTTAACCGATGTGTCTGGACTGATTCTGTACTCCATGTGCTTCGACCTTTATTTCCTGTTTATTATTTGAAATTTTATTCATGATTTTTTTTGACTGTTTATTATTTGAAATTTTATTCATGAGCTTTTTGCTTTGAATTTTTTATTTTTTTTGTTGAGTGGTTATTATTTGAATTTTTGTGGAATCGTATCGCAGCGCCACCTACCGGATCCAATTGTGAACCTAAACCATCCTTAGACCCATTCAAACACACACCCAAAATTTCATAAAAATTGGTGCAGCCGTTTAGGAGGAGTTTGGTTACAAACACGTACTGCAGAATTATATAGGTATGTACATATATTGTGAAGCTTACAATCATCGTTAGTAATAATAATTGTTTCTGATTATACATACACAATCACATATTTCTACTTTTTCTAATTCGCCTTGTCAAAGTTGATTTACATGAATATCATTTCGAAGAAGACATTAATTCTATCACTGTGTTGCAGAAATACGACACACACCTGTTGTTTCGTCAAATTACAATCTGTTCCTCCGCACAGAGTTGATATATAAAAAAGCGATAAATTTCCTTGTCTCATTTTCTGCTTCCGCTCACATAAAAAAGTTCCGAAAATTAGATGATCCTGCGTTGTTCTTGAAGGGCTCTGAAATGCTGATGAATACCTAATGGATTGTAAAAGAAAGCGTTGCGTCCTTAATTAATGGTTCTCTGTTGAATTAAGTTATTATTATTAATATACAAAATCGTTGTATCCCTCGCCAACAATCCATTATGGTTGTGGATGTAATTATCGTTAATTCAATTTGGGGGTAAGAAAATTCCCTAGGAAAATAAAAATTTGGCAACCAAAGTCGTGATTTTCTTTTGGTATTAATTTGTTTCCATTTTTTGTTGGTAGGGGTAAGGGTTAATTCAACCGTCCGTAAAAGTAGCATCACGTAAATCAACGTGAAGATTGTAGAAGAAGCGAATATTATAAACGTCGCAATTAAGTCGCGCGCCGAAATTAATTTATGCTTTGCAGATTGTATTTTATTATGAAGCTGATAAGCTTCACGTGTTATGGGAACGAAACGAATTTTCAAATTTGTATTTTTAATTTCCACTCGCACCGAGTTATTGTTTGTCATATATAGACAAATGAGTTTCGGAGAGGTATATCAGGGACTTGTGTCCTGTGCGCCAGTAACTGTAGATTTGATGTGAGTGTACAATTTTTGAGATGCTTTTCTCTATATTCTGTCAGGTTATGATTTGGGGCCGAACTTTGAGTCCTTGCCCAACATGTGTCTCGCTTTGCTCTAAAAAGATAACTTAACTTGATCTTGTGATTTCGGATAAATTGTCGTGTCATTTTGTTTCTAAATTAACTAAAATCGGCCTGGCCGATGCTTTGATACCCTCCACTGCAAAAAAGTTTGCCATGCCATATTGATATTGGCTTTGTATGGGAAGTATCGACATAGCCCATTTTCAATACCAACCTGGCGACAATAAAAAGATAAGTCCTCTCACAAAAATTCATTCGGCTAGATCGATTCGTCTGGACGCTATCGTGCTTTCAACGGACAGAGAAACACATGGGTCTAACAGTGGTTTTGTATGGGAGGTACCTGAACTACTTGACCGACATAGCTCATTCTCAATACCAACCTAACGACGGTGAAAAGAAGTTCTCTAACAAAATTGCATTCGCCTAGGTCGATTCGTTTGGACGCTATCGTGTTTTCAACAGACGGACAGACGGACATGGCTAAATCGATTCAGAATGTGATCCTGATTCAAAATATATAAATACTTTATGGGGTCTCTGGTGACTCCGTCATGGCGTTACAAATGTAATGGCAAAATGAATATACCTTCCCGTGGAGGTTATAATAAACAGGTGGCGCAACAGGCAGGTAAACACCCTAGGTCTAGCTTCTCGCAACCATTCGTTTGTGTGAGTTTCAATTTTTGGGACGAATGGAAGGGACCTACAATTTTATGCCGAGTCCGAACGGCTGAATTGAGAAGCTTTTTCAGGACAGTCATACTTTCGGATGTTTGTCAGACGTTCGTGAGAGGTGGCGCAGTAGAAAAAAACCTTAAGATGTAATTTGTGTTATCGCACAGTAGTCCAGCACACAAACTAACCTTTGCGCTACTGCGCCCAATTAATTCTAAATTAACTATGATTCTTGGGATGAATGGGTTGCTTTTTGGTTTCCTAATTGATAACCTATAATATTATTGTTGACGCTACAGGTCCCCATATAGGGATCCTGGATTAGCATTTCACAACCATTCGCTTGTGGAAGTTTTTATTTTTAAGGGACCTACAATGTTATGCCGAGTCTGAACAGCTGAATTGAGAAGTTTTTCCAGGACAGTTATACCTACTCTCGGCTGTTTGTCAGTCACGTTCGCTAGAGGTAACTCAGTAGAAAAAAGCCTTAAGATGTAATTTGTATTTTTTCATGGATCGAACCTCTGAGATCTCTCGTAAAATAGTCCAACACACAAAACACAGAGCCACCGATGATAATTGGAACTTATTATTTTTCACGTGAACAGTCTGCCAAGTTAAACGATTTTTTTATATTTATCGCTACACGCTACTACCGGACAGAATTCTTTGGTTCCGAATTCCACTTTTCTCTAGAAAAGCTTTGGATGTATTGTTTATTAGGTACTTCTAGATAATTTTATACATATGAACATATATTCAAAATGTCGTAATTTCCTTAAATTTAGCCAGGTCACTCAAAATGGTTATTAGTATGTTCCAAATGTTGCACAAACAAAAATATTTCATTTCCCTAGCCCGCCCAACGTAAGGATTATCACACATTGAATTAGCTCCAAGTTCGAAAGAAACCCACTTTAGCTGATAGCTGGAGAAGGTAATGGCGACTATTTTTCAAGTTCAAGTTTATTATTACCTCCGTTATGAGCAAAAGTTATACATTCTCATACTTACAAACATCATATTGCTATTCTTTTAAAGGAAAACATCCTGTTCTTCAATATAATGTGCATGTATTTACATTCATCTAAATTTGTTGATTCTAATCTAAATCAATTATTACTCGAAAAATATTCCAGTCCACCGAACGTATGTATCTATTAGCTATTCCTCCCACATCGTATATTCAATTTTCCGGACTAATAATTTTATTGATATTAGTTTATTCCATGCTGTTTGCTTAGCACATTTAAAGCTTACATACAGCGGAATCTTTGTCGCCGTTGGAGGCAGGCAATATGTATGCTGGTATTTAGTAATTTATTGTTTCAAAGATACTTATATTGCCTTCTTCATTTACATTTAGGGAAGATATAATTCAATTTATATCCTGATTAAATTAATTGTATGTACTTGTTTCTACGATAGTATGATGGTATCGGAAGGCCTTACATTCAATACGTGATAGTAATTGTGAGTTGCTAATCTCTAAGGACTAATGTGATCCTATAAAAAGTTTGGCGTAAAGTTTTGTCCCTTTCTTTTACTCATTGAATGTGCTGAATGTTGACAAAGGACGAATTTGAATTAATTTGATATTACACTTCTTAGAAATGCCAATTTGGAATGGGATAATGAAATCTAGCCGAAGTTTTTCTCGTGTAGAAAATTCCTATTAGGAGTATAACTTAATGTTGGGGAATTTTCGAATTAGGTTACGTTGCTATGCTTAATTGCGAAATTAAAAAAACAAAATTACAGGTCATAATAAAAGTACGGGAATTACGATTATGTCTGATCAGGAAATTGTTTTGCTTGAAATGACTTTTCTTTTCCATGAATAGGTAGGTATGCGTAGTGAAAATGGAAAACACATATAAATTTTCATATACAGCGTGTTTCTTTATTCATTCGGAATATTCGGAACATTCCGAATAAGCAATAAGCGTTTCTTTATTCAATGGAATATTCCGGATAAACCATTTTGTCGTTTCTTTATTCATTCTGGAATTTTTGGAATGTATTCTTTTTATTCCTTGTGGGAGATGGAATAATAGGAATATTCTCTCGTTTGACAGATGAACTTGAACAACAATAGGTCTGTTTTTTTCCACATCTATCTCAGTGAAGTAAAGTAAAGTAGGATTTTTAACACGCAATTACAACAACAAGAGTCTCGGAAGTGTCAAACAGTTCGTAGATGTTGTAAATGCGTGTTAAAAATCGTACTTTACTTTACTTCACTGAGATAGGTGTGAATAAAAAACAGACCTATTAATGGCAGCAACAGCAGGCAATCAAATGGATGAGCATTTATTTATTTATTTTCATAATATTTTTTATTTATATTTTCGATTTTCTTTTACAATTTCCAGAATTGAATTATTTTTTAAAATGGTCTCCTGGGGACATAAGGTGCCTCATAAACCAAACAGCTGATTGTCATTCTTTTCATTCCAGTTCTGTTTCTTTATTTATTCCATTCTGGATATTCCGGATAAAAAATTCGAAAATTCTATCTTTTCTATTCCTTATCCGGAAAAAATAAAGAAACACGCTGATAAAGTTACGTAATAAAATGGCAAGATTTTCTGCCTAAGATCTATGACAAACGGTCACCTAAATATTTAGGTGCCTTAAGCACATTGAACGCGCCAATGTAAAATATATTCACCTACAGATGACCAATAAATTTAAATCATATTAAATAAAGTTATACTTATACTTATTATCAGCTCAGTTGCTTTTTTTGGTACGGAATGTATATTTATGTATTATTATAATCAGTGATGGGTTATAATTATTAATTTTGTAATTAAATAAATTAATTAATTACTTCGACGTGTAATTGTCACGTAATTTAATTATGTAGTCAGTAATTGTAATTAAAATTTTTAATTGTAATTGTAATTAAAATTTTTAATTACAATTACAAGTAATTGCAATTAGTAATTAGCAATTATTTATTGCAATTACACCAAGTAATTAAATTCATCGGAACGAACAAACTATTCGATGCAAATTTCGAAAAACTAATATTGTTGAAAACTAACTCGAAATATAAATACGAGTAACTAGTTAGAGCAATAAAATATTTAATACTCTTTTTTATAAACTAAATAAATGGACAAAGAATAGCTTAATTGCGTATTTAATTACTTCATTTTAATTACATCCCTAATGACATTGGTGTAATTGTATTTACTATTTACAATTACTTCTGCAAGTAATTATAAAGCTTCATTATAAAGCCGGGATGAAGTCAAGTTGCATAACAAAAATTATGGGAAGAAATTATAAAATGCATGAGGACAGTTCTGGCGGCTCAACTAAATTGAAGAACTCTAATGAGTAGTTTTCTAATATATAGCCGGAATTTTAATTAGACTTATGTATTATTATTTTTACAGCACACTTACACAGTGATGATAATCTCCTGCACTTTGCCGATAAGTTGATATAGTCCTTGACCGTATTCAACATTATTTTCTTTTGCTTGTTGAAACGAGCATCGTAGATCATAGCAAAAAAAAAAATACATTTCAAAGTATATCGTACCGTCTAGACATAGGTAACCACAGAAAGGAACCTCATTTTTCCCACAATTCGTACAACATTTACCGTATAACATTTCGCAAACAGAAATACAGGCACATCATATATTATGTACATATAATAGTATAATTTTCAATTGCAAAAATGAATATCAATTTTTGGACTGTGCAATTCATTGCCCATATTAAGATGTCTGAAATAAGTATCCTCACTTAATACCGTAACTCTAGATGGACAAAGAAAAAAGTATGGCAAAAGAAAATAATAAATTACGAGTCCTTCTTATATTAGTCGAGTCAATGAATTAATATTTCCCCAAAATGATTCAACGCTATGTACTAAATTGGCTGTCTTTTATATAAACCACTCACTCCACACTCAGCTTATGGCTTTCATTGAAGAATGTAATTTCAAGGTTGATTTTACGCAAAACTAGAACAGAACCAGTTACTACAGTTAGGAGGACATTCTATGGTACCTAACCTACTATACGTTCAGTAACCAGGAAAAGTTCTTTCATAATATTTTTGAATTCCAGCGCCGACGCAGAATCGGCAAAACATAGAATGGCAGTTTGATTTTAAAACCATTTTCCATACCATTGCGGCTTATGGATAGCAATAGGATATGAATTCAATGGTGTCAGTTCTTTGACGTTCTTTATTCGGTTAACACGCGAAATCGGAAGAACAACGTCCTTAAACCATACAACGAATTACGAGAGTGCATATAGTCTTTAATATTGATAGCGATTAACTCGTGTAAAGGAATACATAAAGGATAAATGGTTTCCTTACTTTGGGTTGTGCATTTATAAAGTTTATTGTTCTCTTTTTTTGTGAAAGAAAAATCATAAATATAAATAAAAATAATGCTGTAAATGTTTGAGCAAATAATTTAATCTCTTAAGAAAGTAAGATTATATTTATATGTAAAAATAAAGAAAATATTTTCCAACTGTGAGAGTGTTTGTGAAGGTGATTTATTCTAAATATGAAAACAATTTCGTTGGATACATGAATACATTTGAAAAGTTATTCCCTATTTAAGCTTGGATTAAAGGAATACCTCAAGATATAAGCTTCGGTGAGTCAAACCATTTGGACAACAAATTTAATTTAAAAAAGACAATGGAAAGCCATTTCTTTATATTTTGTTACCATTGAAGCGCGAATTTTGGTTGAAAAAGCATTTTAGAACGTTTAACGACGCGGATGAACCTTGCAATAAAGATCTTTGACATATTTTTAAAATTATAGAATTACTTACACAAAATACCAAATAGCCTTTTAAACAATACCTGGAAAAGTCGAATATATTTTCTTATTTTCGGAATTTTCACAAAATAAAGAAATGTTGGGTACCCTCTGTACTGTCTTTAAAATATAGACTAAACAGCCAGCGGTTCCCAATCTTTTTTGGTCGTAGAGTACTTTTCTGCAGAGAAATTCCTCGCGGAGCACTTCGTTGTCCGTACGTATCTCATTTTTCGTAGTTATGGAAAACGCAATTACTATATTCGGATTTTTTTTTAAATTTTATTAAATTGAAGAAATAATTAACATGTAGGTATGTGATGTAACATTTAGCATTTTATAAAATATTTAAATCTAGTAGATATTAAAAAGAAAGCGCAGTGGAAAAAAGCTTAAGATGTTATTTGTTTGTTTCCGGGGATCGAAAATGTGACCCCTTAGCACAGTAGTCTAGTACACTGACTACTGCGCCCATCCAGCTTCATAATATGGAGCTATACAGTTCCAGGCCTCCTTAATGTTTTCGAAAAGCTCTTCAGCATTTCTTTATTTTTTAGCTTTTAATGCTCTTTCGATTTGGGCCTACAAGTTATAAATTGAGTTCAGGACGGGACTTTGCACGGGTTAATCCAAAACATTAATTTTGTTATCTGTAAGCTATTGCTTCACTCTCCGCGGAGTATGCTAAAGGTTCCTTGTGGTGTTAGAAATCATATGTTACTGGCGGCTCCCTGAAATTACGCCAAAAAATTAAAGTGGAAAAAGAGGTCAAAAACCTCCATACAAATTTTGTGTCATTTTTTCCTATGAACAATAATTTTGCCATTTTTTCCAAAACTCTTTCGGGCATTTTTTCCATTTAAGAAAATTGAGAAAACGCCCAAAAAAGTGTTTTGGAAAAAACACAAAAAAACGTGAAATAAGACCTCAAACGAAAAACGAAACCGTATGCAACCCCCCTGCTTGGGTTTACTATGAGATTTCGGGCTTTATTTCATTTTTTTGGGCGTAGGTTATTTCCATTTAACTTTTTGGCTTTTTTCCAAAAATATGGCGTAATTTCCTGGCATTCTGGGCTTTTACAAGCGTGTTGATCAAGGGCGACTCTTATACAACTAATGGACCAACATCGATCCGAAAAAATGCACCGCAGACCATTACTTTCTTTCCTCCATGTTTCATGGTCTGAAGCGTGTTCTTTGGCTGCAATTCTTTGTTAGGAGGACGCCTTACATACACTTTTCCATCGGATCCAAATAAATTAAAATTGGATTTGGCACTACAAAGAACTTTTTTTCCAAAATTGCAATGGTTTTTGTACGTGGAGTCTTTCAAAATTCCGGCTCTTCCTTAGGTTTTTGTTTCTTTGTGGAATATGCATCTACGAGGACTTTGTTCCAGTGCATAACAGGCCTGGCCGTGAGTTCTTGATGGAATTTAGGTGCAACAATCTCCCTAATTTTTATGGACATCAAAAATGGATTGACTCTACTTTTCCGGCAAATCTTTCTTTGGAGTAGTTTTGCGTCCAATCACCTTTCTTTTGCGGTTCTCAAAACTTCCGGTCTTCTTAGAAATGTATTTCTCCGAAAACAAGCTTTGTAGAACAACCAACTCTTTTCGCTATCAACACCATTGATTGATTCGTTTCCATTTTGATAGCTCTGAAGTTCTGGAGTATCTACTGTCTACTCTACATGATTTAATTTTACGCATTTTTGTACAGTGTAATCAATACACAAAATCCATTGCTGTGAACAAAATGACAAAGTTTCAGAAGCACAAAATTAGCTAGTCTGATGGAATTTTCATATTTTTCCCCGGAGCACTTGAATTTTCATGGCGGAGCACCTTTGGGAAACTCGGGGCTAAAGGAATGATCAATTAGATATCACCGGAAAGTTAACATTTTGAATGCGATTTTATCAGATACCTAGATACATAAATTAAATAACGAACAACAAATTGAAGATGAACATAATATGGTTGGTTGCTCATCCAACTTCCAGAGATATATCTATAAAAGCCACATTTTGTGTTTGTCCGTAATAAAGGATTTTTTATAAGACCTTAAATATATGTTTCCTTAATTACAACATAAAAATGGCCGAATAATTCAACTCTTTGGTAAAAGCATCAATAGGTTAAGATATCAGACATAAATTAGTAAGCAACAATATAGGTACCTAAACGAAACAGTAGCTAACTGAGTTTGAAATTTTTCTGTTCGTTTAATGCCCCTATTGTGTAAGACAACTACAACTACAGTTGAGTTGACTCTTGGTTTTATGTAATTCAAAATTCGGTATTGTCCGTATTGTCATAAACAACCTTGATAGAAAAGTTGTCTGTCAAAACACAACAAAGATGGCAGTGGTTGTCTATAAGTTGTTAGTTAGTTTGGGTTGTGTGAAAGTTGAGTTGAATTGAAGACAACTCAACTCAACTAAGTTGAGTTGTGTTCTACAATGGGGGCATAATTTTTAAGTTAATTTTACGAATACTTTTTTTGTTTTATTTCTTCAGAAGTAAGAGGAGAGGTCTGCTAAATTATAATCCTTAAAATAAACTTCAGCATAACATAAAGATTTATAGTTTTGGGTAAGGACGAGCGAGAATGCTTGGCATTAGAGGGAATAGCTTTTCAGAAAGCAAAGAGGCTCTAAAAGTGTACACTAAATTGCACATTAAATAATTCGAAGCGGGTATACAACCGGATTGTAACTTGTACCTAATATTGAAGTTTTATTATTAGCATTTTCCCGTTTTATATTAATTAACTCTGTTTGTGTAAAAAAAAAATTCTTACAAATTTCAGCAATAAATTTGACAGCACTTTTTCAAACAAATTTACGGAATATTTACAAAAAGTTTTATATTTGCGAATAATAATAATAAATGTGACATTTTGAAAGCGAAGCTTCCGAAAAATACATATTTTTGGTATTATGACAGCAGTCTAAACAAAATTGCTGTAGGCACAGTTACTCAGTAGTAAGTGCAATTATTATCTATGACATTTATACCAAATCAATTACAGTTTTTCTACTACTGTGATGAACTCACACCCTATTCAACCTAACCTAACCTAACCTTGTTTTGAAAGGCTCAGGTGACTTTGTAGAACTGTTGCGCCAACTATTTATTTTAAAATTTTTATCTTTAGATAATTGGGTGTGACATACTTTCTCAGCTTTGGTCTTATCGTGCTGCATATACTTCATATATGTATGCATTTCGAAAACCTATATGCCCAAATATGTACATCTTATGGCAATAGTTTTCTTAGGGCCATTTTATTCACTTCAAGTTGAACACAACTTGGGGATTTTTATTCTCAACTTGAGAAATAGCTTTTATTCACTCGAAGTTGACTCACTCAACTTTGGATATTCCGAAGTTGAGAAAACCAAGAGTTGATTAACTTTGGATTCGCTCAACTCCCCGAAAAAGTAGAAGTTATGAAGCAAACTTGGGGTTTTATGTCAAACTTCCGATTTTTTTTTATTTTTGTATTTCTATGTTTGGTAGTTCAGTTCTGAAAGTGACGAAAATAATTAATAATTCATTTTTAAAATTGAAATAATGTAGCGTGCAAACTATTTTTAGGAGAATTGGCCATCGTCTTCGAGCAGGGAAGATGATGAGGAGATAGATAATTTGGTACGTGAGTGTGAGAGGCGGTAATACAAGATGCTACAACGTGTTGGACTGGAAAAATGGGATGACCGTGATTTCATCTATCGTTTTCGTCTCTCAAAGCGGACGACAATGTCGATATATGTAATCCCAAGTAGAAATCGTTGGTTAAAGTTCTAGCGCTGTTACCACAATTCAGAAAAATTACTATTACGGTCAAAGTGTATTTTTATATATAAAAGTGCAATTTGTTTCTCGTATAGGAGGGAACCGTGATCAAGTGGGGAATTAGTTTGACGTACTTATTTGACCTTTCCGTGATATACACAATATGGTATAATCGGCTATGATTTGCAACCGAAAAGTTACCGATTTTTGCCAGTCACAGCTTGCAAAGTATTTACAGTACAGCAACCACACATAATGGTCACAAAGTATTGCATTCAACACATAAAGTGAGCTGTCAAATTTGTCTTAATGTGTTTGTAGGTTTATTCACACAAATAGAATATAACAACATCGCTACACAAATACAACCAGATACGTACAAATAAATGTATATAGATACATATATGGAATGAATTATTGGCATACCTAAAGGAACAAAATGGAAACATTAAATGAATATTAATTGCATTTCTTCGTATCCGTAGCCCAAATAGTAAAACGAAAGTCAGTTTTACCACGAATGTGAATAAGTTGTAGTGGAAAAAACTCACGCGCTCAAGAAATATTGAATATTTAGATATTCAATTTTATTTTCAAATAATTCTACTTCTTTCAGGGACATCCAAAATGATCTCAATAGCTTCAAAAATTAATTGAAAGCATTATAAGGTATATTTCAAGGTTAGACATATATGTACTTATAAAGAATAAAGAGTTTGCGAATCTCAATTGTGAAATTATTTTATTAATAATGGATGCCCAATATTTACGATCGAAAATGGCGACTAGTTTGAGTATTAATGCATGTGCATTTCACTTGGTAGGGGCAAAGGGTGTATGTGTTCCCCAAATTGATGAAGTTGTTTTTTACGTTTATTACTTGCGCACTTAGTCAATATTTATTTCAATCATTCAATTAATATTTAATAGGTCTGAAAATTGGGGAATAGGGCAATGGGTAAAAAAGTTTCATTGAAATAAGAGTAGGTAGATAGGCATGAAATTAACTTTAAAAATGTATAACGCTTTAAGTAGATATTGTCATTTTTAAGAATAAAAAAACTGATATACATATTTTAACATTATAAAGAGAACTCCCTAGCCATGTATAGGTAGAATTACTACTAGTGCCATGTGGTAGATTTCTCGAGATATTGGGGCGTGAATCTCCTACGATGGTGCAAACTACAATATACAAATATATACAAACTATTATTACTATTTTTACACTTAAATTAAATTTTTTCACACCTCATTTATTTTTCTTGTAATTGTAAAATAAATTTAAAATAATTGTTCCCAAGATTTTACAAATAGGTTGTTAAAACTATGATTTATATTTTATGGGGAACAATATGGGAAGATAGTATATATGTATATCATAGTAATCATAGTATAGTATCAATAAAAGAATTACCGGTACCAAAATATAAGATAATTTCGAAACGATGTAGGTACTATGATATTTAAATTTTTTTTCTGTGCCCCCTTTGTACTCTACGCCTATGAGCAACACTATGTCAATTAAAGATACACTATCCGTTCGTCTTCGTGTACACACAAATTACATAAAACGTGCATAAAAATCCACTTCAGTTCGTACTTAGTGTTGATACAATACCTGGTACAATACAGTAATTGTGGAAATAACATTCAACTATTTTGTGTAGATATTAATGCGTCAAATTGTGTAGTACCTAGTTATTTAGGCAATGTGTTTGGAGATTGTGTGCAAATAAAAACCAAAAGCGACTAATGCACTTTATGGTCACATTCAACGGTCACAATTCAGACTGGGCTTAGTCTATTAGTGTAGTTGTGTAGTAGTAACATTAAATGGTAACTCTGCGGTTTTTGGGACTTTAGTTTTGACACTATTCAGTATTTTTATAGACACAAAATTTACTGAAATGTTACGTTAAAGAACATTTGTCTCTTTAAGGCACGTAACAGTTACAAATATGTCAAATTGTTTCCATATTGATTGCAAGGCATTTATCTACTCAAAACCAAGTCAAATATACCAAACGGTGACTATAATTTAAAATAAATTTGAATCAAAGTCACAAATTTCTACTTGGGATTATTCATATTAAGTTCATAATTGTTTTCATCGACAAACGAAAACAATTTGCCCAGCTGATGTACTGTCTAATAACACACTAATAATAACTTATACATTTACAAAAGCACGAAAAATCTGAGATCTAAAATTCAAATCTGATCTGTCCAATGGAAAATAACATTAAAACACAATTGAAATTACGCATGAAATGCAAATCTAAGGTTGAACTGACATATTGTGTGTCATTTGTCCCAAGGATATTTTACAAACTGCAGGTAGGCCAACTTTAGGATTTCAACTTCGGAGTTGCAAATTAATGTAGTGAATAAAAGCAATTTTCAACTTTCCGTTCAACTCTCGATTTGAGATCAACTTCGAAGTTGGCTAACTTTGGAGTTTTCGGCAAGTTGAACAATAGTGAATAAAACGGCCCTTAGTCTAATTTCTGTCAGCCACATTTGCTATAGTTTTTCTGCCCACTTCTTCTTCTTCAACCACCACATTCAAACGACTGATTGCATCGGAAAATGCATAAACTTCCATTTCCAAAATGTTTCCGCAATCAACATCCTCTGCGATTACCTAATCGTTAAAGCGCTTATTGGGCTTTGGAAATTTAATGGTGCAGTCAAACAGAATTCTCATTCCAAGAAATTATGTTTTCGAAGAAGCGCAGTTCTTTGATTCAATTGTGTCCGCAATACCAGCCGAGATATTCTTTTGGTTGGTATAAAGTAGATGATGCTGATTGGAATGATATGCGTTGCAAACTATCATGCGAATAAAATATCATTCAATAAGACGACCGACGTAACGCTCGATTGCTTGGAGATTCAAAATTAAATTGAAAGAGTTATTTGCTAACGGGATACTAAAATTCCATTAAATAGTAGAGAAGGATTTTCCATAGTTTTATTCAACGCAATTAAATAATTTTTTACAGAAATATAGGTAGGTAGGTACTCATAAAACAAGCATTAAGAAATCGTTTAACTTAAAGCACTTTAAAGTACACTTTATTTAATCGGGTATTAGATACTCGTTCTTCGGAAATAACAGTGACAACATAGTCATTATACGCAGTATTTACATTTATAACATTTATAACATGCAAAATTGCAGCCACTAAGTTTCCTTGTTGGCGCCATTATCTGCCACTAAAATATACTGCAATGACAACGTATACAAATTGTCGACGGCTTTATTTCTAGCCAATTTGTCTACTTGTGATAAATTAGGCACTTTAGTCATGAAAGTCCTTCTTGATAAAAACTCACGTAACAACCTTCCATTTGTTCCATAACTTGTTGCCACAATTATATAGAGATAAGTGCATACACAATTTCTAGTTGCTATATTTCCCATCATACTGTTAGAACTAGAACACGAAATACCCCCTGGCATTTTAAAACTAACAAAAGGCTCTTGATAGTGAATCTTTTTTTCAGAAAAATATCTCCTTCAACGCTCATTGCCACGTAAAGAAATAAATCTTTGCAATACAAAATAGGAATCTCATAAATTTTTTTTTTCACAGGAGATGTGGAAATTTGAAAATAATGCCAGCTACATTAATGTTGCCTATTTTTGTCTTTGCAGCAAGCTGCTCCGAAGGTCATGGTTTAAGTACCAACTAGGGACAGCGATTTATCTTTCAATAAAGTGCCTTTGGCTTGCGGCCCCACTCCCTCTTCTAGAGGACGAATAAAATATGAGTTGGTGAATACATACATATATTTTGCCGTATAGGTATCTATCTATCCAAGCATTTTCAACTTGAAATACAACTTAATAAAACCAAAGTTATTGCGAAACTCGAATGAAATGTCATGCATAGCAGTAGCAGGCAAGCATATCAAATAGGATGACTTTATTTTCTACTTCAGATTATAATAATGCGCAACTAGGAAAGCGTTTTGTTTTATTTTTTATTTTTCCTATTATTTTCCAACCTGAGATTTTTTAATTACCTACATGCTACATTCGCCCCATGGGATACTTTTACTCAGGCAAGTCATTCTGAAATATTCCACTTACCCTATTCCTACTCAAGAATTGTGCAACTCCCATCGCAACTAATTATAGAAAGCGACAGAATTTACTGTATACGAATTAGCAAACCTGGGGTGGAATCGACTAAGGTGATTTGTGATAAGTGATAGTCACAATCAACAAAATTGGTTTGCGAAAGGTGATTGTCACCGGTGACAATCACATTTTTGTGATAATTTCTTGTGACAGCAGTATAGTTTGTTGTCACTTGCGTGTTGGTTTGATCAAAGTGTTTTTTTTTTTTAATATTTGATGTGTTAATAGAAATTGTACGTGTTTGTACCTCTGCAATTATTTTTAGTGTATGAAAGTGAATAGGAACAAGATACAAATAACGATAGGGTGTTTTTGTCCTTCTGTTGCCTTTAAATCTCCGAAATAATCTAAACATAGCTGGAAAATTCACAGCTAAATTCAAAGCTAATTGTTGTTTCCAAATAAAAAATTCTTAGAAAATGTTCGACTATATATTTTTGTAGGATATCCGACCCCTACGGCAATTGCATTTGCCAGCTGGAGTTCCGTCAACTCACATTCCATCTACTCTCCAGCTAGTTACTACATTAAACTTTCTTGCGAGTGGCGGGTACTAATGGGCAGTTTGTAATGACTGGTCAGCATAAATAGGGCAAAATCCTCTGTGTGAGGTGACCTCGAGAACACTTAAACTCTGTCCTATGGGTGAGTGGCTCAATCATATTTATAGGGATACTTTCTCCCAAAAAATCCTATGGGCATCACGGCAGATAGCGCATTTGTCAGAAAAAGATTTGGCCAAATCCGGGTGCTTTTCCACATACTTGGTCATCAACTCGATATGCGCTTTATTGGCTGCGGTCCTTTTGATAATACATGTCTACAGTATTATCTGTAGGACATTGTTAAAATGGTTATTTTTATATTATGCATTTTCTGAAAGTGCATTACCTACTCAAATCATTTTTCCCAATTCGAAAACAATACAAAAAAAAATTGACACATGTCAGTGTCAAGTGATGCCAAATTTTAAAAAATTGTTGGTGATCACTGATCACCATACGCCGACGGAAAATATTATTTGATCACAAGTGATTGTCACATTTGCGATAATCACAAATCACCTTAGCCGATTTCACTCCTGTATTCATATTAGTAGTATGTTTGAATAGAATTGACTTTTGGTTGTAAACTTTATTAAACATAAATAGTCGGAGAGCTGGTGAATATTTTTCCGACTTATTTTAGTTATTAATTTGTTGTTTTTAATGTAAATAAACTAAAAATGTAGTTCTGCCGAATATGTCGCGATCGCTTTGGCGGGGGCGATCCGTGTCAAAGTTGTAAAAAAATCGTAAAAAAAAGTGATTTTAGTTGGGTTGAAATTTGGTGTGGTGCATATTGGGACACACAGAAATGGTCTTGCATTGTTGCCAGAATGGTTGGTTGAGCATAAGGCCGTGGCAGAACGCCCCAAAGATGTAAAAAAACGTTTCTTCATCTCATTTTAGTTAGGCTGAAATTTGGATATGTCATAGAAGGCACCCTAAATACCACAAATCTATAATGGCAGAACGAAATTCCAGTCATAAAGTGAAAAAAGAGCAACTCGTGACACTTTTCTTATGCATATAGCTTCCTTATTTTGGCCACGCCCACCAGAAAATTAATTGTGCATCTATCATTTACTATAGCACGTTCGTAGCTTAATACATAAATACTTAATGGAAGGCGTCCTCTATGTAGACCCAGGATGAGAGGGTTAGACAGGAAAACTCAGCATTGATCCTTCCATCACTAATGAATAAGACCCCGAGGTACTTAAACTTCTCCACCTGTTTCAATGGGACTCCACTAACATGGAGAGTGCGTTGAACAGGCGTTCTGGAGATGACCATCACATCCGATTTGTTCACGTTTATTACACCCTCCAAAGGTATATAAATATTCACTTTGTCATTACATTACATTTGTAACGCCAAGAAGGATTCACCGGAGACCCTATAAACAGAAAGTATATATATTCGGAATCAGGATCACATTCTGAATCGATTTAGCCATGTCCGTCTGTCGGTCTGTCTGTTTGTTGAAAACACGGTAGCGCCAAACGAATCGATCTAGGCGAATGAAATTTTGTGAGAGGACTTCTTTTTACCGTGCGTCGCGTCGTCTGGTTGGTATTGAAAATTGTCTATGTCGTTCAAGTAATGCTGGTACCTCCCATACCAATCTTAGAGACATGCGTGTACCTCGCATGGCAAACATTTTGCATGACTTTTATGTTGGAGGGTATGAAAGCATCGGCCAGGCCGATGATAACACTTGTTTTCATCTCAGCTTCTACACAAACAGCTATAAACCGATCGAGTGCGCGCTGAAGTTCAGTCTGAGAGGACCCAAGGATGACCAAGCCATCAGCGAAGCGCAGATGGCTTATCCTCAGATCTCCAAATTCGAAACGTTCTTCGCCAAGATTGCGATGTAACATCCAGTTCATATAAGTAATGAAAAGCAGAGGAAACAAGACGCACCCCTGACAAAGTCCAACGCCCACGGTGAAAGTATTGACTTAACGCCGTTTACCCAAATACAGATTTTACAGTTTGTGTAAAGAGATTGAATGGCTCTCAAGAGAGAACCGTCAATTCCATACTCCTGTTATACACTCCAGAGGGATTCGGTCGCTTTCTCCAAATCTACGATGCATGCGTAAACAGGTGTAGCATATACTCCAAAGCCTTCTCATGTACCATTCTGAGAGTCGGTTGTGCTTCTGCATGCCGGGACGAAAACCGCACTACTCATCTCCTAATAGTGCATCGACCACAGCTCTCCAACGCGTTTCCAGCACCATTGGCAAAGACTTTTCCACGGAGACTTCTGTCCTTATGATCCGATATTGATGACCCTTTTTTTTAACAGTTAACAGTTGACTGTCAGAATTCAAAACTATTCAAACAATCACTTAAAGGAGTCTGATGATGAATTAGTGGTGTAGTTCGAAATAGCTATCATTCCTACCAAAGTGACTGTGTCTACGAGTTGTTGTTAATGTAATTCTCTCAAACAATAATTCAGAGACTGCACATTTAGTTAATATAAAAAATTAAATTTTAAAAAAATTTGACACTCCGTTCTTGAAATGTTGGCACTATTTCATATGGAATTTTTGAAACTATGGAGGCGCGGTAAGGCCTAGGCCACGCACTGAGCGGCAAGCGGCAGAGCGGCGTCGCTCAGCTTTCAATTCTGTTCTATTATTTTAGTGTAGTGCTGAGCGGCAAGATATCATCATGTATGTTTGAACGTTCATATCTCGAGTTTGGCAACACCAAATTTTATGATTCTTTTTTTGCTGGAAAAGTATTCTTTTGTAGCAGGTTTGTATGTAAAAAAAAATTGGACAACGGGGCGTGGCACCTCCCATACAAAAACCATGGTATATCTCAAAAACCACAAAACCGATTGAGCTAAAATTTTAAGAAAATCTGTGTTTTTGGCACAAAGGCTATTTTATTAAGTTTGGACAAAATCGGACAAAGGCGCATGGCACCTTCCATACAAAAAAAACAAAAAAAAACATTCTATATTTTATACCTCCTATACAAAAAATGTCTTCTATGGGAATTGCCGCTTAATAAATGGCCATTTGCCGCTTATGATTGCCTCTCTGCCGCTTTGCCGCTTGCCGCTCAGTGCGTGGCCTAGGCCTAAGATCAAAATCAATTGGACTGTGGAAAAAAGCCGCTATTTACGAATGGGCACTAAAGGAAAATCTAGCTGCTATTTTTGGTCAAGTCAACAAAATATTTAAAAAATCTTTGAACATGATAGTGCAATAAAACAATTATTATTTCGTACAAATTCTTTGTCCATATTTCATATTCAGTGTTCTTAAATGTCTATTGACTGGATATCTACAAAGGTTATCATTACCACTATGATAGCGGTTTTCAATCAAAAACGAATTTATAATATTAAAAGATTATTTAATCAATTGAGGTATTGGTATTAAGTAAGGCAATTGATAACATTTTTTCAGCATAGTGAATAAGATGGATTCGTTTGTAATTAAATCTATGCAACTTTGTTATACTCAATTACATATTGTTATAGATACCCACTCTCAATAAAAACATTCGTGTAGAAAAAAGCCAACACTGAAAAAATTATCGTTCATAATATCAATGAATGCCATTCATAAAGTTGAAATCATTACTTTTAATGAAATATTCATGAACGCAATGAATAAATTATTAAATATTTCGCTTGGTTTTATGACCAGAACATTGCCTTTATGAAACTGCATTCATTAATGTTTGCGCTTTGAAATTGTTGTTGGGAAATTATAAATCCGAATTTTAATGAAAAGGTTTATAAGTGTATGAACGATTCTTAAAAGCATCATTGGTGTCATAGAGTCTCGATTGTGTCATTCTATAAATGATTACTTGAAATGCATGAAACTATTAAACTGTTTTATGAAAGCGATCAGTCGAAGCAAATCTTTTTTCTTCTAGTGAATTTGTTCATGCGGCTCATGAATTTTTTTACTAAACGTATGTAATTTTCTAATAATTTCTAATGTAATAAATGGTTCTAAGATTTTTTAGGAAGTATTAGTAAATATCTAATAAAAATATCTACATATGCAGGAAATTTAAAAAAATATTTTTAAATTGGAGTAAAGTAATTAAGATTCAAAAACTCCACCTGCACATAAAATCGAAAATATTGAAAACTTAAGCCACACTAACCCCGGTAAAAAGTCTGAAGGGGATTGGACCAGCCGTTTAAGCCATTGGTGTCGATACATATGTACCGACAGATAAAATTGCACCACCCACTTTTTTCCCTTTTTCGCTTTAACTTAAATCTCGACTTCGATTTCTACTTGTCCTTTACATATTAGCTATATAGGTAAAAAAAAACTTATAAAATTGTTTCCTTATCAGAAGAAAACGATTAAATATCGTTGGCATTCCGTCTAATAAAACTGAAAACGATTGTGTTAAACTTCTCTATACGTTCCACCACTCGGGTTCTTTGCTCTAGTAACTGAATTGAATTCTTTAAATTCGGTCTAATTTTTAAAAAAATCCAGATTTACGCTGGTGATCTGCGACAACAATCGGGAAATATTTAAATTACCCTGAAAAATAAAATTCCACATTTAAATTTTCAGATAGGTGATATTTTTCATTTTATTAAAGTTTGTGAATGTTAATGTTTTTTAATTGAAGGAATGCATTCACATTATAAGCAAGTTGCTCAGACACAAAATTAATAGATACATATCTACATCTTAAATCAGTCTCAGGGTTTGCTGAAATATTAGAATGTTAAAGTATTTCATGGGTAACTTTACAGAGAGCAGTACTACAAAAGTTGACTACATAGGTACTCGTACTTTCTAGCGCCCTAAAATAATGTTCACTTAAAACATTAAATGTATAGTAACTCATATAGATATGTACATATACATATTTTATGCCCATATCCAGGAAAAACTCTCGATTAAAAGTTTCCCATCTTCTTGACATTTCCACAGCAATTTGGTTTAGGATATGCTGTCGCTGTGCAGTTACACAGTTCAGTGAACTCTGAAATTAAGAATGTGACACTTGTGGTTACTAATTACATTCGAAATGATTAATGATCCTTCAGTGACATATTGAAAAAATAATTATGGATTATGCCCCTACACACATGAATCTTGACTTAAGCTAAAGCTAACTAACTTAAATGCTAAAGAGAAAGCAATATCAATCAAAAAGTTAAACACACTTTATTAAATTTGACACTGATACAATATGTCCGCATGATAAGGTATCGAACTAAAAAAAAAAAAACATTCGTTAACGATGAATCCTTGTACTCGTATGTATTGTATACTCCTATGATAGTTTATTTATGAATTAGATACCAGATTAAATTCTTAGATAAATTAGATAATATAAAATAGGTATTCGTCGGATTATTGTAGGTATCCTTGCAACAAACCTGTCCATTTCCACAGGAATTGTTTTGTTATTATGTATAAGTAGTTCTTAAGTAACTGTTATAAGTATTGCCTAATTTGTCCGTGCTTTTCGTTACTAGATAGTGGTGAAGTTTAATGTGGATAAGTATGTGGTCTGGTCGTAGCCGTTTATGAGTATATTTTTGGTTTTAGTTCGTACCTACACATAGTGGGACTACCTATACACTTTTGCAGTCATGCAACATGAGTCTGCGTCACTTTCGGCGGTTTCCATAGATGATGCCTTAAAAAATGCATTAGAATAAACCTGCTATGATAAACGAAAGGAATTTTCTTTAAATACACGTAACACTAACCAAAATATGATTTATGCTGCATCTTACTATTGAAGTTTCTACATTTCGAAATATAATGCAGTTCTAGCCTGCTGACATAATTAAAAGCAAGTGAGAGTTTTGTTTTGAATTCGTAATATAATAATTTAAAGCATTCATTTAAAAAAAATAGATAAATCTTTGGGTTCAAACAAGTTCATTATAAAAAATTACTTTGCAATTATTTAAATCAAAATTAACTAATTATTTAAATAGTTTATTCCATTTATTTTTATATTTTACTTAAATTAATAACAACATAATGAGCAAGCATCTCGGGGCGCTGATGAAGCGTTATAAGTTCTCCTTTCCCGGTAGAAGTATTTCAAAAAAAAAAAAAACTTAAAATAAGCTCAGTTAAATAATAATTATGTGGATAAAGACTTATTGAATACTGGATCTTAATAAATATTCATCGTAACCTAGACCGTTTACAATTTGAAACTTTTGAGTTGAAATGAGTAGGCTACGTACAGTATAACTGCTAAAAATGGGAATAACTTTGAAAAATCATTTATTTTTCTGAAACGATTTCTTTTTTCTCATATTTATATAAAACAATTTGTCCTGACCTATTTGGTGAATGGTAATCAACCCCCAGCCCAAACGGTAAAAGCTTAAATTGCTGTAAATTGTATACTTCTGGAAATATATCCCCAGGAAAGTTTCCAAAGTTTGCTGGTCCTGTAACAGAAGGAGTTTTGGAAAGTTGATGTCCTCGCGGTCGTCAAGTGTACTGTATGGTCATGAACATTAGCAGCATGTCTTGTGGGGCGCCCAAAAGTTGCATTTCGAGGGATAATGTCTTTGAGTTCCTCGGAACATCTACCATGGAAGTACCTATAGAACAAGCATAGGTCAGCGACTTGTCTTCTGTGCACCAACGGTTGTAGATTCGATGTGAGTGTAGGGTTTCTCTGCTTTTGGAAATTTTGCTTCGGGCACGAGTTATGCGGATAAATGCTAGTTTTGTCTTAATACATTTGTATAGACAGCGGACCCGACAAACGTTGTTCTTACCTGGTATTAGCAGGTTCAGCAAAAGTTTTTTCGATATTACAAATTTTGATAAACTAGACCCTCCTTTAATAAGGTTTGCGATCGAAAGATTAGGTAAGTTAGTTATGTTGCTAGTACACGGCACGTAGCACGCCACATACGTATGTAGCTCTGACGTAATTTTGACGTCAGCAGATATGTTACCAGGCGTAATGCAATGCAATCACCATATACTTTCAGGAATCGTCCAGAGATAAATCTCCTGCCTCTCTAACCCCTAAACAACTCCTATACAACAAAAGATCGGTGCAAGTCGGTGAGGGATATCTTTTTTTAATACGTAACTTAATTAGAAACTCCAGTAACATGGCATTACAGATTCATTGGTAGGTATATCTCTATTTATAGAAATAGGAACAGGAGTGCCTCAATATAATTTAATTGAAAGCGAGTAACTTGACAAATTCTTTGCATATTGCGGGAATATTCCAATTAAGTAATTCAGTTTCAGTCCCAAAAGTAGGTGGATCAGCTTACATAAAATTGTGTCAAATTTTCTAATACAATTTCGCAGGAATTTCTGTGTATCTTTGAGCAAAACCAGTGGTGTGAACTTTTTAACATGACTACAGATACAGAGTAATTGACGCTGAGTGCTCTCAAACATTTTTTTCATTTTATACTTTGTCTCTTGAGTGGCTGAAATTGAAATAAAACTGAACTTCAACTTCAACTGGGCGACATTTCAAATTTCCAGAGGGACACTGACTTTGTATTGACTGTAAACCACTGGATGTGTTAAGTGTTACACTGCTTGTAAAAGAAAAGTTATTTTATTCTGACCTTTTTAAGTCTTTTGAGATGTTAGATTTAATTTGACTAGAATTGCGCGTAGTCACGTTTTCACTTGAAAAAGAACAATAGGTACACTTGGTATATATTACAGTTGTCTAAGTTTTTTAATATGGAGTTTGACATGCCCTACGAGTCAATGGAACACTGCCATAAAATTAAAATAAAATCTCTCGCCTGACAAAAGTACATTAGGTAATTCAGAACATAATAACTCGCACAAACATTATATTTGGTTTTCATAGGATAAGTGATCTAACACGGCGATTGCTACATGGAGCAAGGTCAGCGTCTACTTGTGGATTTGTGATCAGTGGAAGACTTAGGCAAGAAGACTTGTGCGTTGGGCCTCCGTAATATAAGCCCCCAGCTAGTCAGAATCCGCATCAGGGCCAAATTCAAAAATATCAAAGTTCAAAGTACAATGTCAATATTGTTGCTTATGAATGACGCGGATATCCACTGCGCAACAGCACCCAACGAAGGCTGTTATAAGACTTGACGTCGCAAGACTACGTTCGCAAGAGACTGCCAAAACCTGCAAACGCACCTCCAGAATTAAGTTCAGAGCATCAGTGGCAACACTGTCAATGCGAGCCATCAGATCAGTCGCCACCGAACTGCGCTGGGTTTCACTAAGCAACCACAACGAAACCTTTAGTTCGACTAGGAGTGCCGGATGGCACATGCAGCCAAGACCTTAACTTACTTAAGGTGGCACTACAGTCCGGGGTGGACCTGGGCCTGACCGCAGCTAAGACCGCTCTATGGGAAAAAAATAAATCAGGAGCATCGGCTTCTCAGAAGGAAAAAAGAAAGAGCACGAGAAGCGAGCGGTTGAGTCTATTGAGGGGTGCTATTGCAAAGGCAATGTTCGGATGTTCTACCAGAGGGTAAAAATACCTTTCCGTCCACCCGACCAAAATGAGGTATGGAAATGGATATTCTCTGGGTATGGATTACGATATCGAAACTTAGGTCCAACAAGGCTGCTGGAGCATGCACCAATAAGTTACTACAAAGTAAACTCTTACAAATAGAAAAATTATAATATGCAATTTAAGCATAAAAACCTCCTCATGCGGCTAATTCCAGGCGACGGCCGAAAGTTGTTGACGACTAAAGAACACGGTATTACCAAGTTTAAATTTTGGTTTATACTTTGAAATATTTTTTAAATGTTATTTTATTAGCAATGTTCAAATGTACCCAAGTCTCCCCTAACTATTTAAAATAATGTTATTAGTGCTTAAAGTACACTTGTAGGTTGTAGCAATGCCATTCTGCATTTCAAAGTTGAAAAACTAAAGAAAGAAACACAGATATTCAGGCGATAGTTACACATACACGATACACCCATCGCTATTATTAATTACACAAAGTCCAATTTTACCTTCCATTTAGAGTAGTGATACACTTGCTTGTGAAACACTGAAAAATCGTTTCATATTTCCATCATAAATCTAAAATAATGAGTTCTGATATCATACACATTTACTAACATTTTCAAAACCTTTAATTCACAGGCATGAAAAATGATTCCATTAACAGCTGCAACAGCATCAGCTCCTCGGCTTAGGGTATGAAAGTTTATTAACAAAACGGAAGACGAAGTGTACGCAGAGGAAGACCAGCAGCACAAATAAGCGTATAGTTGAAGCGACTATGTCCTTAGATCTAATGAATTTCACAGAGAACGTTCTACTCGATTATGCGGTATACAATTTTACTAATGTCACCAGCACATCGTATACACTGCTGTCGACGGCGGATACAGGATCTAGAAATGGCATTGCAGTTTCAGCACCAGCTCCGCCGCCGCCGGCAGCTCAGGCGATGGGACAAATACAAATAGCCTTGTATGCCATCATCTTCATGCTTGCCATTGTCGGTAATATTCTCGTCATTTTGACACTAGTGCAAAACCGTCGAATGCGTACGATAACGAACCTATTCCTACTGAATCTGGCTGTATCTGATTTACTGCTCGGAATGCTGTGCATTCCTTTCACGCTGGTCGGAGCTATGCTAAGGAATTTCATATTCGGGGAATTCATGTGCAAAATATTGCCATATTTACAAGGTAAGTGCGGGCATCGACAGTTTGATGTCATGGGGTTGAACAGCGGTATGATTGGAAGTTAATGAAGTTTTGGTATCCGGACATTCAAAAAATGCGAATGCTATTGATGTTGAACATCTCACAGCTGGTATGCTTTTAGATATAAAACGTGTGAAAATTACTCCGAAATGGAATTTCTCTTTTTGAAAAGGCCGATGAATAATAAGAAAATTGCTAAAGTCGTGTAGTACACAGCTTTGTATTATAATAAGCTAAGCACTACCATTAAGTACTTCTAAAATGTATTGCTATTTATGTAAAAAGCGTGGTCATTAACGAAAGAGTGATATAGGAGACAGGAGTGACTTTATATTTAAATGTCTGTGAAATGAGCCGAAGAGGAAAGTCAGAAATTGTCAAATTACATATTAGTATCGCGGTTTTTTTTTTCATTTACAAATAATATTATTTTCTTTAGACAAATTGCAAAACAACAAAACAAATATCATGAAATAAAAAGTTATATTATACTAGCGAGCCCGGCAAACGTTGTTTTATTATTTGAAATTTTATTTATGATTTTTTTGAGTTTTTTTTTTTTAATTTTATTTATGATTTGTTTTTGTCGAGTGTATATGTATATTATTTGAAATTTTATTCATGAGCTTATTCTTGCTTTTTAATTTTTTCTTATTGTTGAGTGTTTATTAATTGAAATTTTGTGGAATCGGATCGCAGCGCCACCTACCGGGTCCAATTGTAAATCTAAACCATCTTTAGACCCATTCAAACACACACACAAAATTTCATTAAAATCGGTGCAGCCGTTTAGGAGGAGTTCGGTTACAAACACGTACAGAAGAATTATTAAGATTATGGCCACTAGCCACTAACCCCATATAAACAGCTTTGGCAGACATAAAAGTGACTTTTTAAGTAAACATCCCTGAATGTGGAAATGGAAACAAGAATGTTCGGAGTTTAGCTCTTATAAGTTCAAGTCAAGTCAATCGGTATCGAGCTTATAACCAAACTTGATATTACGAAAATAGTCAAAAAGAGGATCTACATTTTTGTATGCACATCCACGTCGTTTTCCTGTCAGTCAGTACCTCTGACTTTGGACAAAAGAGCTGAAACGTTTTTTTCCAAACGTTATACCTGATCCTGAGTTTGTACACAATTCAGAACTTCATTTTAGTCCCACAGAAATGCCTCAAAGGGATATTTCAACACAGTTAATAGGAACACTCCCGTGCCAATTCAGTGGTTTTTGAGATATAAGTATCCTACCTTATTAACTTAGTATCAGTAACCCATACTTATCCGGGATATGTCGTCATTACGTTGAAAGGATCTTTAAAATCAACCGAGTAGTTTCACGGATTCCATGTCCAAAGGAAGTGGGCCATTGTAGCCTAAAACCTGCACATATTTATGTCACATTATTCACACATTTAAAAAATAAATTTGTAAATTGTGCAATAGTTTGTACGATTTTTTCCAATATATCATTTTGCCATTCAGTTTATATAAAAATGTTGGCTCATGATGAAATACCTATGTATTACAATTTTTAATAGTTTCGCATACACATTTTTTATATGCTCTACATACTTTGCCATAATGTAAAATGATCATTTTCATGATGTGGTTCAAATTATATATACCTACAACACTTTACTGGTCGACCAACTTTCAAACTTTGCGTTGAGTTAAAAAGGACCCAGCCAATGCGATTAGTGTTTTCCAACTAAAGAGGGAAACAAATATCTATTAATTTTAGTAATAACATATTTTACAGTCTTCGCAATAGGATTTTATGAAATCGGCCTCATTCATAATGGTTTCGGAAGTAGCGGGAATACGTATTCAACCCCAAAATGTTAAATTGATTGGAAATCGTTATAATTATAAAATTTGGACATTAATCTGTGCTCATTGACGTAATTCATGAACACCAAATGTTCACCCTCATTAAATTCAAATTGTCGATATTTCATTTACCACGATTTTTATTAATTTTTGTTGCTTATCCTCTTGTAGCATGCTCCGTGTCTATTTCCGCTTGGACATTGGTGGCAATTTCCTGTGAACGGTACTACGCCATTTGCCATCCACTGCGGTCGCGAACGTGGCAGACCCTGAAGCACGCCTACAAGCTAATTGCGCTGATATGGATTTGCAGCTTAATGTTTATGTTGCCAATCGCAGTGCTGAGCAAATTGATTCCAATTGGAAAGGGTGAGTAAATCATTTAAAATTATGCAATCAATCAATTAATGTTTTTTTTTATGTTTAAACACTTAACACATTCGACAAGTAGAACTGGGAAATGTATTCTATCAATAAATGTATTCCATCAATATTAACCTGGCTATGAGAATGTATGAGGTAGAGTGGAATGACAGAGAATTCATTAGGTGTACACGAGAGCCTTATATCCGGGACACGTCTGTTTGTTAAATAGGATATGGAAAGGATAGAAGTGCTTACACACACACACACACACACACACACATATTACAAGAGAATTCTTATTTCAGAGATGGGCAGTTCTAATCTATTATGTACGCTTTGTTCGTGATTCTATAGAAAGAAAACAGAAAGGAGAACGTGCAAAAAAAAGGCAAAGAATGGTGACATGCGAATTAGGAAAAGTTATTTTTATTGTTGTGTGTTCAATTGTTTTTGAAATGTGTCATTTGGTATACACATTAGTTTATGCTTGCTTAGAGAGGGATGAACCTTTCTTGTACGTAGGTACAGTAACTCGTCCAATTCAATGCTGATAACGATAAGTGCATACACATGGAATTTCAAACTAAGCTGTGGGTGTGGTAAAAAGGTTACCCTAAAGTTGTAAGCACATTCTTGTGGTGGTTGAAAATTATTTGTTTTTATTATAACGCTATAATTGAGAGTATATAATTCAGATGTCAAAGACTATCACTCATTTCAGTAAATCTGTCCACTATATTTAAATGCATTTATCACCCACCGCTCTTCATACACCTATTTCTAATCAACTAGACGCACGTACAACCGTGGGGTGGCATCACCGCACGTATCACTTAACAACTATAATTAAATTTTGCTATGGAATATCACATTTTGGTGTATATACGTATACCTTGTATCATAACAACGTGTGGGAGAAATCATTGCTGCCCGTCGCTATAATAATAATTCTTCGTTACACAAAATTGGTTTGCCCTCCCAACAGTATATCGGCAGGAATCAGGAAAATTATTATTACCCTAATAGCCATTAGAGGTTAAATTAAAATTGTTGGTATACACAATCTTTTTGATTACTTTGTCCACGTAATCCCAAAATATACTCATACTTGTAGTGTTTTGAGCGCGATAGTGTTTCATTATATCTTCGTCAATACAAACTTCTACCTATTCACACTAATTCTTTAAGTGTTAAATACTTGAATATGTTAATAGTTGCTCTTCTTTTCCACCTCTAGTAAAAGAAGACGGCACGTTAGCAACAACACCTAAAGAAAAGGCTGATCTTTCCACTAGCATGTTTTCTGATAATTCCACCCTAGATTCTGCACAACTAGAGCCACCAAAACCCGAGGGTGCAATCATCGATGGCAGAAGTGAAATTTCGGCCTCGAATAATTCAATGCATCCTTAAAGAACTAGATTGCAATACGGCAACGGTACCCGACGGAATCCCGGCTGTAGTACTCAAGAGCTGTGCACCAGAACTTGCGCCTGTTCTTTGTAAGCTGTTTAGCATGTCGTACTCACAGAAGACGTTTCTTTCTTGCTGGAAGACCGCTCGCATTCAACCTATTCCAAAGAAAGGGAGGAAATGTCTGCCAGAAAACTATCGTCCAATAGCGTTACTTTCAATGCTCTCAAAAGTAATGGAAAAGGCAATAAATGTCGAAATAATCAAATATCTAGAAGGCCACCGATTAATAAGCGACAGGCAATACGGATTTCGGAGCCGACGTTCCACTGGAGACCTGTTAAGCTACGTAACGCACTTATGGACGCAAGCAATTGAACAACATGGCGAATCCAGAGCGGTAGCCTTGGACATATCAAAGGCATTGGACCGAGTATGGCATAAAGCCCTATTAGTCAAGTTAGGGTCTTATGGATTACCACAAGAACTCCGCGGATGGATGCAAAATGTTCTTCTGGGAAGATCGATTCAAGCTGTTGTAGACGGTGTATCGTCTAAATCGTTTGCCATAAATGCAGGAGTGCCCCAAGGATCTATTCTATCTCCAACTCTATTTCTTCTCCACATCAACGATTTGCTTGGATCGACAAATAATAATATCTACAGCTTTGCTGATGACAGCACTCTTATATCCTCCATCTCGAATAGTGGGCCTGTGAATGCGGCTACATCACACAGTCAGAGATGTGAACAAATTAGTTCTCTAAATGGACAATATCTTGAAGTGGGCAAAAGACAACTTGGTTGTATTTAATGCAAACAAGACACAGCTCACAACATTTTCTAGGAAAAATGCATCAACAGTTCCTTAGACCCAAATGGATGACCATCCAATCCATCCCAAGGTCTCAATGCACCTTCTAGGAGTCACAGTCAATTCAGGAATCACATGGCAGGACCACATTTCCTATATGGCAAGATCGGCGTCCGCTAAGTTGAGCTACCTATTTAGAGCAAAGAGGTACTTTAGCCCCAAGCAACCTCTCCTTCTCTACAAAGCTCAGGTTAGACCAGGCCTGGAATACTGTTCCCATATATGGAACTCGGCCCCAAAATATTCACTTAACCTACTTGACAGCATTTAGAGACGAGCAGTTCGACTTATTGGAGACCCTACACTCACATCGAATATACAACCGTTGGTGCACAGAAGACAAGTCGCTAACCTATGCTTGTTCTATAGGTACTTCCATGGTAGATGTTCCGAGGAACTCAAAGGCATTATCCCTCGAAATGCAACTTTTGGGCGCCCCACAAGACAAGCTGATAATGCTTATGACCATACAGTACACTTGACAACCGCGAGGACATCAACTTTCCAAAACTCCTTCTGTTACAGGACAAGCAAACTTTAGAACTCGCTTCCTGGGGATATATTTCCAGAAGACTACGATTTGCAGCAATTTAAGTGCAGGACTAACATACATCTGCAAGCATCTCGGGGCGCTGTTGAAACGTCATAGGTTCGCTTTTCCCGAGAGAAGTATTTAAAAAAAAAAAAAATAGTCATAGATTGTAATTAATGTTAAATTTTAACAATCCTATTAATGAAAGAACCTTAAAAAAAAACGTGACATTTGAAGATGGACTAAGAATTTATTTGAAACCTTAATAAAAGTTATGGTCATTGGTATCAACTTAGATCACCAGCAACAAACTTAGCGCTGGTACCACCTAAGTTCTCAAGTTAATGTCAGTCTGTTTTTTTGAAATGCATTCAAGTGACATTTAGGATAACATGGACTTCAGGATTTGCATTTAAGTTCTACCTTAAACAAAGTCGAACTTTTTCATTATACTTCATCCAAAGAGAGTACGTGATCTTATGTAGAGATGGTGCCCTTGACCACAAACGCAATCCCCGATACTGAGATTCATAAAATAAAATTAAAAAATTCTTCATGGGTGTCAAACGTCAATACAGAATAACCACAACCTCACTGGTAGTGTATATCAGAAAACTACTTCTTCAACGGGCGGACAAAAATGATTAATTGAACTGAAAAGGTCGAGTTATTTTCGCTGCCACTAGATTCCTTGGCGAACTTGGAGCAACTGAATAATGAATCACTTTCTGGTAGATTTTATTGAAATGATTGATTCGAATTCGAACCGGAAAGTAAATTGAATGCCTATATCATGTAATATAGATAGGTACTCATCTTTTATGTTATTCTATTCCATAGCTGCAAATGCAAATTTATATGTCAATTGTTGAAATGAATTCTAACATTCGTAACATGCACGTCCTTTTCAATTACTTCGAATATTTGAATAACCAATACTTTTATGTATGACGTATGAGTATAGAAAATGAAAATCCAAAAAAACTAAAAGATTCCATTTGGGTGAGCAGAATGACATTCGCCGGGAAATATTGCATTGAAACCCATGGTGGCGGAAACAAGGACACATTTTGAGTTTTTCTAATATGGTAGTTTTTTTTTTTTAAATTTAATTGTACTTTATATTCCTGCAAATTTGATGTGATTGGGAGTAATGTCGATTGCCGACATTTATAAATGTTTTAATTATTATTAGACAAAGTCGCTTTACTTATATCATTTTATGAATAGCTAATTATATTGGGCTATAGTCAGAGCTTCAATCAAAGTACAGTCAGCTTTCTGTTGGTATAAGTGAAGTCTTCATCTTACCCCCCTATATATTACATTAACAGTTTGTACTCTGTGGAGGACAGACCTAGAAAGCTGAAATTTGAAACACCAGGTAGTGGTAGGTCCTACGGAAAATGGGTGTAGAAATATATCTTGGGCTCTTAATTTTTAACCATATAAGATTATTTTATTTTTACTTTACTGATATGGGGGCTTGCAGGTTTCACCATAAAATAAGATTCCTATAAGAATACGTAATTTTAATTTTTAAATTCTTAGTTTCAAATTTGTGACTTGACTATTTCGTGGAATACTTGAAAAAAAATAGGAGTAGTAAAAAAGTGAAAAAATAACAAAATTCAAAATACATGTGGCAATAACATATTTTGGAGCGTGTCCCAATCCCAACTAGCTATATCCTGTATTACCAATTTAGCGAGCATTCAGCGCGAGCAGGATACTGGGCTTTAACATAAAAAAAAATCAAAATAGAGAAGAACTCATGCGACATTGTTCTGCACTGCAAGAAAAGTGAACGATCAACTTTAAATCTGATATTGATAGAGATTTGTTGTGCGATGAAATTTTAGGTCTGCAACATTATCGCAAAGACAATCAGGCAACGTCTATCGAGACATTTTATAATTAATATATTAAATGTTTCGTGACTAACTGACAGACCTTACTATTAATTCAATAACAAATAAGGTACACAATTGAAAACAGTTTTTTTTTTTAATTTCAATAAAATATAAAAGGGCGCCAAATGCATGACTCGCCCGGGGCGCCAAGATCGTTAAGGCCGGTCCTGGGTCCTGCCATGTGATTCCTGAATTGACTGTGTCTCCTAGAAGGTGCATTGAGTCCTTGGGATGGATTGGATGGTCATCCATTTGAGGAACTGTTGATGCATTTTTCCTGGAAAATGTTGTGAGCTAATTATTCATTCGAGTTAAAAAGCCAACTAAATTACTTTCAGCGATATCGCTGAAATTTTAATATATGAAGGTACCTACAATTTTCTCAATTTACCAAGTGGAGCCATATTGCTATTTCTCTACAGCCACTCACAACTTTTTCTGATAGCTTTTACCGTTACGTGTGTTGGGTTTGTTTGTTTTTAACTACTATAATTTGGTTTGCACCCACGAGAATATTACACCCAATTTATTTAAAAAGCAATTCAATTAAGTTAGCTTTATATCCACATGACATGACCTACTTGTTCTTTCATAACATAAATGCTGAAATCTCGCCTTAATTATCCGTGATAAATGGAGCTCATGGTTTCATGAATAGCACACAATTTTGCATTTCAAATCAACTTCCTAGCAGCTAATACATACACTCCGCGCCACTTGAATAGCACACCCCCTAAGGTTGGTTTTCTATTGCCCACTGGTCCCAAACCAAGCATGCTAGAGACCTAATTTTTTTTTTTAATTAAAGTTCATTTAATTGTTGTGATTTGGCCAGAAGGAAGATTTAAAAATAAAGCTTTAAGTATTAACAAAAATTTGTTAACTAAAAACAGGAAAAATGTGGGCCCCTAATTTTGCGCCACTTGAATAGAACACCTAAACGAAAAAATCATTTTAGAGAATTCTGCTTCTTTTTCACACAAACTTTACTTAAATTTAAGGTAATTGGAGTATTTTAGATTTTAAAAAAAATTCTTATTGTGTTTTGAGCCACCTTTCTGCTCCAAAATTCACACATCTGGTTTGGAAGGGGTGCATATACAAATTGGCCAAATAATTTAGCGTAATCGAGCTCCAAGCTATTTCGATGGCTTGGGCTAGTTTATATACAGTCAAATATTGTTGTCCTGATCCATAAATTTGACGTGTCACCCATTGCCAAACATTTTCGATGATATTCAAATCCGGTGAGTAGTCCGCTCAGCTTAATAGCTCTACAATTTTTTTTTTTTTTTTTTTTTTTTTTTTTTTTATTTAGTTCAATTTCTTAAAATGCTAGTTGATACAATCAATTATAAATATACATACTAATTCAGAGCAATAAAGTGACTTGTATAAAATTCAATTGGGTTAGAATTACTTTATTAACATTATTTAAGAAATAGAATAGTAATCATTCTGTAGCACAAAGTGACTAGAGGCGAATGATCCTTCAATTCAATGTATTATTTTATATTTCATGTGGGGTAAATTCAAGAATAAATTAAATAGACAATAATAATAACGAAAAACAGGGAATATAACGTTACAAACATTTTAGATATACTACATAATTAACAAATTAAATGGCTGTATTTACAAATGTTTTGACTGTAGAACTATCCATACTAAAGAGAAATTTTTTTAATTTTCTGAGAAATAAGGTGGGCTCTACTATTAGTCTGACTTCGATTGGTAACTTATTAAAAAGCCTTGGTGCTGTCGCAGTATAAAATTTTAAACAATGAGTTTTATTTGAAATTGGGATGTTAACGATTGCCATATGATTTACTCTTAGTCTGTATATATTCGAGCTTCTTAATGTAGCACTATAGCCGCTTCGCATGAAGAAAACTTTGAGAACCTTAAAGATGTAAAGATGTTTTATCGGGAGTACACGTAGGCTAGAGAACAGTGGCCAAGTATGGGCTAGTCGATTTTCTTTACAGATAATCCTAATTACGTGTTTTTGGACAACATTTAGTATATCGATTGTACCGTTGTAAGTTCCACCCCAACTTGCAATACCGTATTGAAGCTTAGAGTGTACAAGTCCATAATAAAACATTAGTAGAATTTTTTTTGAACAATGTGCTCTTAGGAGATACATTTTACGAGTCGCAGAGAGCATATACTTTTTCAGTTCTTCTATGTGTGCCTTCCAGGACAAGTTGTTATCTATTAGAACACCTAGATACTTATAACTCTTAACACCTTCTATCTGAAAACAATTTGAACTGCAGACTAAATCTCTGTTAAAGTTGTTGTTGTCACACGTATGAACCGATAAAGACAATTTTGAACAAGAGCTAGAGTGGAAGATAACATCACAATTAATTGGACAAGGACCTCGTAAGTTGCATATCATAAGTTTTGTTTTGTTGCTTATAAGTAGCTCATGTTTCGCGAACCATTGCCGCAGGATACTTAAATCCATGTTTAGTTTAACAACTGAATCAAAAAGACTTTTATTATCATACGTCAGCGCCATATCATCAGCAAATGCAGTAATACGACTACTGAAGTTTTGGTAAAACATTGAATTGACATATATTAAGAACAATATTGGTCCCAAGACTGAACCTTGCGGTACACCAATTGTAGTTTTTAATTGACTGCTGAAGATTCCTTCTAATTTTACTCTTTGAGTTCTTTCTGATAGGTATGATGAAAACCACTTATGAATCGTACCCCTCAGTCCAGCCTTATACAATGTATCCAAAAGTATGTCGTGATTGACCATATCAAATGCTTTTGTCATATCTATAAAGAGTACTAAACTAGTGTTATTGTAATTATAACTGTCATCAATTTCACTACACAACTTAAGAATAGCATCTTCAGTAGATCTCCCTTCACGAAATCCAAATTGTTCGTTTCTAAAAAAGTTATTTTTATTTAAAAATGATACTATGCGTATTTTGATCAGTTTTTCAAAAAGTTTACAAAACGTTGGGAGTATGGAGATGGGCCTATATTGGGTCATTGAACTTCGATTTCCTTTTTTAAATAGAGGAATGACTTCAGCACATTTTAAAGACGTAGGAAAAGTACCACAATTAACACTTAAGTTGAACAAGTGACTTAAGACATCGACAATAAACAAGGAAATACGTTTCAAAAGACAGTTAGTTATGCCATCTGATGTGCAAGAATTTTTGTTATCAAGAGACATTATACATTTGTGGATTTCAATTGGTGTGAAAGGTTGAAAAACAAAGCTGTTATTTTGAGAAGTATCTTCAACTATATCTGTATACATATTACAATTGCAATTGTATTGCGGGGAATGTGGTTTTGATTCTGTTGCGATAGTAGCAAAAAATTTATTAAATTGATTAGCAATATGTACTGGGTCTGATATTTCCATACCATCCACATTAATTTTAGGAATTGTATCTTTTTCATTTCTTTTGTTAAGGATATTATTAACCACTCTCCACTCATTTTTCACATTACCTTTACAGTTTCGAAGTTTACTTGCATAATATTTATCCCGACTTAATTCCACTTGCTTCTTTACCTCTTCACTTAATTTAAGATAATATTTTTTCAAATTTTGGTTAGAAGGATGGCGATTGCATTTTTTTCTCAATGTGTTTTTTTTGTTTATTTTTGCAAGTAACCCTCTGTCAATCCATGGCCTAAGACGCTTTATATTTGAATTTTCTACTTTTTCAATATTGGTGCAACTTTCAATATGAGTTTTAAGAGTGTTCAAAAATATATCGTAAGATACTGAGGGATTACTTTCTTCATAAACAGACTCCCAGAATTCAAACATTAAGCACTCCACTAGTTTATTATAATCATTCCAGCGGTTTTCCTTAAAAGGGACATATTTATCGAAACTACTTGATTGAACGGTTTCGATGTTTAAATTAGTCATGCAATGATCGGTTATTTTGTAGTCAAGTACTTCACCAGATAATTTATGTGTAAATTGAGAATCTAATCTTACAAAAATATGATCAATGCATGTTTGTGTTTTTTCTACGATTCGCGTGGGTTCCATAATAACACATTTCAAGCCAAATGATGACATTAAAGCTAGATAATTGTCCGAGTCAATATTATTTTTTAATATATCTATATTTATATCTCCTACAACCAATAAATTTCGCGTCTTTACATCTCTAAGTAGATTACTTAATTGTTGTATGAAAACGTTTTTAATTAAGTTATTTTCATGCAGACGGTATATACACAAAACAGTAAAATTTTCGTTACAAATGCGACAACTAATTTTTAATATGTCAGCACTCATCAGACTAATTTTTACCACTTTACAATCGTTTTCGTATTCTTTTTTTATATATACTACGACACCACCTGCGCTATATGAATTATTACAATTGGGATAGGGTTCATAACCGGGAATACTGTAGTTGGATATTTCATAGTCGTACAACCAAATTTCAGTAAGTATAATAAAAACTGCATTAAAATTATAAGCGTTTAAATGAGCTAAAAATAAATCGAAATTTTTTCTCATACTACGTATATTTTGATGGATGATTAGTTTATCCATGGGAAGAGCAGCATAATTTCTTGCGTTAGTTGAGTTATTTTTTTTCATATTTTAGTTATATTGTTATTCTAATTTATTGAGGTCTTCGAAGCACCTCACTTTTAAAGCAATATCACCCTCATCCTTTCGCAAGAATATTATGCTGTTCCTTATCCATATATACTTAAATTTCTTTTCTATTTTAATTTGTTTTGCTGCATTAAATAATGCTCTCATGTGGGAAGTTAAGCTTTCGTTGATGTAGATCTGTGCACCATTGTGATTTTCGCCTAGCAGCTTTGTTGTTAGTTTTTGTTTCTTCTTTCCCTTCAGCTTCATGATAGTCTCCTTCGTAACATGGCGAGTTAGGTTAAGAGACAGAACATTAGTGGGAGTAGCTCTCTTTGTTTTTATCTTTTTTACATAGAGAAGAGAGAGTCAATATCTCGCTCATCAAGCTCGTAGCCGACACCATTACGAATAATGTTTAACGCTGCTTGCAGTGCAGTTGAATTGTCAACATTTGGCACGTTAAAGATTTCTATCGAGTTATTGAGTTTTGATTGTTCCAAAACGTTAATTCGATTTTGTAATACACTGACTGTTGTCACGGTGATTTTAGATAAGCAATCTTGATTTATTTTTTTTAGTTGTTGTATTTCATTGTAAACCATTTCAATTGTTATGTTTTCATTTGTTTGTTTTTCACTTTCTTTTTGAGTGTCCATTTGATTCCTATGAGAAACCGGGAGAGGGCTATTATCGGCACTAAAAGAGTTTCTTCGCGATGTAGTGCATTTAGAGCACCTCCAAATTTTGCGGTTTTTTTTTCATATACTCGAGATCAGGGACTAACACATTCACACACTTTGCATGAAAAAGTTTTTTGCAATCGTTACATTCGATTTTAATGTCACTGCGTTCAACTTTTTTTTCACAGAGACAAATCATTTTGTATTTTGTTATGCACTTCAAAGTGAAGAGTTAAGTTAAAATAAACAATATATGGCAGTTTCTGAACGATTGTGAGGAACTGATTTACGTTTTAATTTTTATTATTTAAACTATTCTCGATACATGTGTACCCCACAACAAGCACGAGAACATTGACTCTACAAATTAGTTTTAACAACCCGGGCTGTATGTATTGTCGCTTTATCATGTTGTTAGATCCACGGCAGATCTCCAAAAAGGTTATGAAAATATGTTAAAGCCTTATCAGTAAGACAACGCATTCACTGTGGTTAACAAAAATTTTAATTTTCGGGTGCCATAATATGAAACGGCTACGGCCCCCACACCATCACACCTTCAACTCTGCTATGCAATCGGTCCAAATGATTAGTATCTTTGCGTAGGTTATGGAAATAGTAGCTATAGCTATCGGGGCCTTCCAAAATAATTTTTTTTCGTCGGAAAAGACCGCACGGTGCCACTACGAAGTCCAGGCCACAAAAACTAAGGTGTTGCGCTTTTCCAACCGGGTTAAGGGGCGTCTTCTTCTTGATTTTTAGTCTTTTTATATCTTTGGCATTCGAAATAATACGACGAATAGTTGTGAGACTTGCTTTGATACCACATTTTTTCCTGATTTTTGGAAAAGAGTCGTGAGAATTTGACGCTTTTCCTAATATAAGTCGCCTTTCCGCACTTCTGCAGTAGTGAGGACACTATGTATGTGGCCTTTCTTGTGTTTATCCATGGTTAGACTCATTACTTAAAAATATGGACATAACGTGTCGGCTCCTCTCGATTTTCTTAGTCAATATAGGCTAGCGTCTTTTAATCTTTGATTTGTCCTTTTTCCGCCTCGGTTAAGGCTTTTTTCCACCCATTTTATTTATTTTTTGTTAACTAAATAGTCTAAATTAACAAAAAAAAATTCAATCAAAGAAAAGTATGAGTTCACGTGTCAAAGATAACGGTCAAACTAAATGCATGTTCTATTCAAGTAACGCAAAATTAGGGGCCCACATTTTTCCTGTTTTTAGTTAACAAATTTGTGTTAATACTTAAAGCTTTATTTTTAAATCTTCCTTCTGGTCAAATCACAACATTTAAATGAACTTTAATTTAAAAAAAAAAATTGGTTCTCTAGCATGCTTGGTTTGGGACCAGTGGGCAATAGAATACCGACCTTTAGGGGGTGTGCCATTCAAGTGGCGCGGAGTGTATAATTATTCCTTGATGCTTAGCCTTAACTGGACCCACACCACACTTACCTAAATTCTTATCCTGATGGAAGTCAATAATTTATGACACAATTTTTGAGTTAATAAACCCAGCCTTAGACTTGCGACGGGAAAATATCTTCATTAATATTAGATGTAGAAATCACACCCGCAATCTTTGCTCCTTACATTACACATTATTAAATACATACCAGAACTTTTTATATATACATATTTTGTTTATTATTCTGTATTTATTATTCCTTTTCTTGCAGGCCACCACAAATGTCGTGACTATTGGCCACCCAGCATGAAGTCCTATGAAAAGGCCTACAATATTTTTTTGGATATAATCCTATTAATAATCCCAGTTGTGGTTCTTACAGCAACTTACTCGCTCATATCAAGGACACTTTGGCATGGAATGCGCGCTGAGAAAGTAGCGAAAAGTACGCAATCAAGTAAGCTACATAATTTTATTTTTGTTCTATTATTCATAGGATGGTCGGGGTCGCTCTTCTTTATCTGGTTGTGTTGCGGCGTTTTGCATACAATGGCTCAGTAAACTTTCAGACGGATTAAGTATTCTCACGAGAATGGCAATAAAGTGCAAAGTTTATTTATGCTTACGCACACAACGCACAACACAGTTTTGCGGTTTGAAATAAATTGATATCCTTATCCCTTCGTGTTTTCGTAATTTAATTTTGTTGCGCCAAAACTTTTCGCATCAAATCAAAAAATTCACGCATAATTTGGCCAAATTATAACTTGGCTGTTTCGGTACCCCTACCCATATGAGTGTTAGATGTGGATGTATATTTTTTACATCATGAATAATCATAGAGAGCTGAGTTGGAAAATTTGGTTTTTATTTAAAACTCACAAAAGTATGAATTCCTTAGTACCGGCATTGATTATCTTCGTATCTACATTGACGAAACGAGTTCCAAATTAGGTAAATAATCTAAAAAATATTTCTACCTATCTCTGCATCTCTATTACAGGAATACCTATGTAGTTTACAATACCAAAAAAATATTCAACTTGCTACGATGTGGAGTTTCCATTTATACGGTTGGGTGCATTACAGCTTACCTCGTACACGAATGATTAGCATAGCATACTCGCAAACCATTTGTTGGTTGCATTGCAAAAAGGACCTCAACCATTATTTCTGCATTAAAATGTATTTCGAAATCATTTCTCTTTTCATACGAGGATTATTCTCAACATTGACATTCCATTCTTTGCAAAACAGAGCTTTATTTCCATCATGATTTATATTACATGATGCGAATAAAGTACAATGAGGTCGATTTATGTGGAAATATGAAACTTCTTTTTGCTGGTCGGTAAGTACCTCCATATAATTCCTTGGGTAAAATTCAAAGGCACGAACGAACGAATCTGTCATGAAAGTTATTCACAAAGACACAGTTTTTACTGAGATCGGTATGGAAATTTAATTAATTTGACTTGTATAGTATTGCACATGCCCTGACATTTAAGATTAGTATGGATTTCACTTTTGGAATTGGACGATTTTATGTGAGAAAACTTTTCACTGAATTAAATGGCCGAAAAAGGCAGAAACAAGTAGAGAACAATTCCCACTATGTTTAGCATGTGTGCATAAATAATTAAAGGGTGGACCATCTGCTGGTTTATATTAAAAAATTCTGGTAATTATTCAATATTTTCCAAAGTTTGTTGCTCTATTGAAAAGGATAAACTTTTCATTTAAATGACTGTCTCCGCTGGTTTTCCAAACCGCAACACATCAAAAAAATGTCGCCCTAAATTTTCGATGTTTTGGAGCTCTATTTCACTAATAGCTTGACTATAGTATTGTGTGCCTGAATCGTTGCGGGATTGTCCGCATAACGTCGATATATGACGAATTATTATGCTCTCCATGAACCGTAACATTTTTGCCATCTTCATTTTCAAAACCACACCAAGCAGTCATAATGATAGAAGAAACACGAGGCCAATTAATGTTATCAATTTGCATGCCAATCTCACAATGGAATTTGAACATAGCAGAAGCCGTTAGTGCATCGATCAAAAATTCTTTTTAATAATTGCACTGTTTCGGAAATAAAGTATCCATTTTAGAATTAAGCTTAAAACATTTCAAAACATTGTTCTCTACCGCGGGATATGATAATACTTTTTATTTAGCGCCAGAGAGCTGCTAATATGTTGACAATGAAATCAATTAATACTGGGCGTGTCTTTTAAGACTTACATGCCTAATTCAGAGAAAGTCCTGGATTCTCGATTCATCGCATAGGATAAATTTTCGAAGGTTTCTGCAATTCGAATGAAGCATTTCCATTTATGGAACTAGTCTATTGTAATGAAGAGCTTTTGAAATCATACTTCATTTGTCTGCCCCTTTCCACCGCACTTCTTGTATGGCGGTCATATCCGCTTTATTAGAAATTAGCGGAAACCTGCCAATTATTCAGGGTAGGTAATACCATTTCTCTTGCAAATCTGTCACTTGGTTGCTTGTATCCACACAAAACTCAGGACGGATATTCTGGTATCAGTATAACTCACTTATGAAAGCTGCTTTCACCTCAACCATTTTTAAAAATAAGGATTACAAATCTTTACCATAGCAGCAACAGCAAAGAAATCTGTACGGCACGCTATGTAGCGATTGGCTGAAAGTAGAACAACTAAGGACTTGCTAATGTAGTACACTCCCATGCACATGAATAGGGACAAGATTTGTTAATCATTATATATTGTGTTTCTCTTTCTCATTCCTAAATATCGGTATTTCCTTTATGCTATTATTTAGCACATAGTAATAGGCAACTTTTAGGAGCGAAACTAAATTCTCACTGTAGTGACCTATGCTTAGAACATGATCACACAAGAGCACATCTAGTTGCTGCCGATCACCGGTCATTACATTGGCGACGAGGATAAAATCAGTGAGTACACATCACATCACAAAACAAAACAAAACAAAACAAAACAAAACAAAACAAAACAAAACAAAACAAAACAAAACAAAACAAAACAAAACAAAACAAAACAAAACAAAACAAAACAAAACAAAACAAAACAAAACAAAACAAAACAAAACAAAACAAAACAAAACAAAACAAAACAAAACAAAACAAAACAAAACAAAACAAAACAAAACAAAACAAAACAAAACAAAACAAAACAAAACAAAACAAAACAAAACAAAACAAAACAAAACAAAACAAAACAAAACAAAACAAAACAAAACAAAACAAAACAAAACAAAACAAAACAAAACAAAACAAAACAAAACAAAACAAAACAAAACAAAACAAAACAAAACAAAACAAAACAAAACAAAACAAAACAAAACAAAACAAAACAAAACAAAACAAAACAAAACAAAACAAAACAAAACAAAACAAAACAAAACAAAACAAAACAAAACAAAACAAAACAAAACAAAACAAAACAAAACAAAACAAAACAAAACAAAACAAAACAAAACAAAACAAAACAAAACAAAACAAAACAAAACAAAACAAAACAAAACAAAACAAAACAAAACAAAACAAAACAAAACAAAACAAAACAAAACAAAACAAAACAAAACAAAACAAAACAAAACAAAACAAAACAAAACAAAACAAAACAAAACAAAACAAAACAAAACAAAACAAAACAAAACAAAACAAAACAAAACAAAACAAAACAAAACAAAACAAAACAAAACAAAACAAAACAAAACAAAACAAAACAAAACAAAACAAAACAAAACAAAACAAAACAAAACAAAACAAAACAAAACAAAACAAAACAAAACAAAACAAAACAAAACAAAACAAAACAAAACAAAACAAAACAAAACAAAACAAAACAAAACAAAACAAAACAAAACAAAACAAAACAAAACAAAACAAAACAAAACAAAACAAAACAAAACAAAACAAAACAAAACAAAACAAAACAAAACAAAACAAAACAAAACAAAACAAAACAAAACAAAACAAAACAAAACAAAACAAAACAAAACAAAACAAAACAAAACAAAACAAAACAAAACAAAACAAAACAAAACAAAACAAAACAAAACAAAACAAAACAAAACAAAACAAAACAAAACAAAACAAAACAAAACAAAACAAAACAAAACAAAACAAAACAAAACAAAACAAAACAAAACAAAACAAAACAAAACAAAACAAAACAAAACAAAACAAAACAAAACAAAACAAAACAAAACAAAACAAAACAAAACAAAACAAAACAAAACAAAACAAAACAAAACAAAAAGTGAACTTTTTTTGCAGCTCTTGAATAGGGACAGAGGCAATTGCTTTGCTGTGGATCAATTTATTGAAGCTGAAAGTATTTTTATTTATATTTCGCGTATATTTTAATCGTTTTCAATCGAATGGGGTGGGGAAAAGTTGTAACTGCAGAAGAGAAAGGCAAAATAATTGGCTAGAAGGAGTGTAGTCTCACCTATAGAGCTATTCCCAAAAAAATTGGAATAAGCAATTCAGTGGTTTGGAATATTCTAAAAAATAATTTACTACACCTACTGAAAATAGACTAGAGTTGACATGGTAAGATGAGTAATTCGGAGAGCTGGCTATTTAAAAAGATTAAACTGTAAAAAAATCCGTGTCTTTCCGCTACTCGTAAGGAGACTCACATATTTAGTTTTTGCTCAGAAATCAGAATCGCATGACATGGAATAGCTAGTGGCATCAAACATTTTTTTCGGACGAAGCCCGATTTAATTTAGATGGCCTTGATGGTTAAATTGGCTCTGCGAAATAAAGCCCCAATGAAATAAGGCCCCAAAAAATTATACAGGAAACAACAACAACGATTTTTAATACAATTTGGGGTGTTATTTCCTTTTTTGGGGCCTTATTTCCTAATGAAAATTGGGGTATTATTTCACTATGAAATAAGGCCCCAAAATAAGAAAAGAAATAAGACCCCAAACGAAAAACGAAAGCGTATGTGGGGGCATGCTGCCCCCCTGCAACCCCCCTGCTTGGGTTTACAAGCAGATTTGGGGCCTTATTTCATTTTTGTTTGGGGTCTTATTTCATCTCAGTGGGGCCTTATTTCATTATGAAATAACACCCCAAATTTGGGGCCTTATTTCAGTTTCGCTTTTGCGGCCTTATTTCATTGGGGCCTTTTTTCCCGCAGCCGTTTAAATTACTAAATTCATAACTTACGTAAAGAAAAACACTATCTGTCTCGGCACCATAGCCGTGAAAGGGGTGTAATGGTATGTTGTGCGACCTCTTATTATGAGCAATGTTAATTGCTATTCAATGTTAATTGAATAACTACAAAGGCGTACTGGAAAAGGCTTTTCCTTACTACGATAATGTATTTGGACTCGTGCAATTTACTTTCCAGCAGGATAGCACCCCATTCATACCGCACGCGTGGTAAAAGAGTGTATCCGTACCCAAAACGTGCCTATCCTGATGGGGTGCGCACCTTATTCCCCTGATCTCAATCTAATTTATACTGTTTGGGGATGGCTGTCACGGAAAGTATATCTACGAGTCCGGTAAATATTTTTCAGATGTTAAATCATTAACAGCAGCCATCAATGCCGCATGGAGCGACATTTCCTTGAGCTACCTGGAATCTCTGTTTAATTCACTTTCAAACGATATTTATGAAGTTATTTCCAACAAATGCGGCTACACGCATTATTAACTAAGTTTAACAAGATAAAAAGAAATGAATTTGAACTGCAAAGTTTTGTTATTGATCCTTGTCTCCAATTACTGTCCCTATTCAAGTGCGGCAAGAAAAAATATATATTTTTAAGACTACATTCAAAAATCATTTGTTTAAAAATAACGGAAAGATTTTGGTTCTTAATTTTGTTTTCCCTTTATACAAAATTGAAAATAAAACATTAAAAAAATGTATGTCTATACAAATATTATGTTGTTTTATTGAAAAACCGCCAAAAAGAAACAAAAAAATCTTGTCCCTTCTCAAGTGCATGGGAGTGTATTATGTCATTTGTTGTTAATGCTTAATTTGTATATTCATTCTTAAAGGCGATTTGTATCATGTCCTGTCATCTCAGTGAACCCATAATAAGATGCTTCTGCAAAGTGGGATTACCTTTGCTCTTACTGTCTTACTGTGAGCTTTATCCCTAATATTATTGTGATTTGATTATGTAATTTATTTGGTTTGTCAGAAAAACGTCCTAAAATTGAATGTTATAAATAGCCTTCAGGTATAACAATGGATAAACATAACCAACCAATTTAGAAGACCTCAATCTCAAGGCTGTACAAGAGAACTTATGGCCATCACATCCACCATCAGCAAACCCTCCTATAATGAAACGTTGTTCTTTGTCTTACACAATACTTTTCTTTAATGAAATTTCTTTGTTTATTTGCAACAGCGGACAATTTAATGGAAGTTTTCATCAACAAGAACGGCTCCCCAAGCAATCGTAGCTTCGTCTCATATCGGGCGACATCCCGTGATAACCTTGCACACTACACACAATACAGCAATAATTGCCTACAAGCGCCTGTCACTTTTAAGGAGTTCTCCTATTCAACCCGAAGAAAACATGGTCTGCGGAGGTATGTACAGTATACAATGTGAATATAAAAGAAAATGTACTTTTCAGTTACTCATAACCTTTCAGTATTAAGTTGACCAGTATAATATTTTGTATCTTTTGTTATCTTCCCCAGAACGAACATCGAAAAGAGCCTTCAGAATAAAAAACGAGTGATAAAAATGTTATTTATGGTTGTTTTAGAATTCTTCATCTGCTGGACACCACTTTATGCCATCAATACACTATCAATGTTCAACCAATCGTTGGTGTATCAAAACCTTGGATACTCCGGAGTGACTTTTTTCCAATTGTTAGCTTACTCGTCAAGCTGTTGTAATCCCATAACGTACTGCTTCATGAATCGAGGATTCCGAAAAGCATTTTTGAATTTATTTCGGTGCTTCAAAAGATTTCGGTCCCCAAAACGAAAAATCAGCATTGGAGGAGGTGCCACTCAAGAGACTGACCTCGAGATAAGCAAATTGTATTGCCAGAGAATATGTACCGACTCAACGCTGTCGTACTGATCAAGGCTCTATGAGGAAGAGAGGGAGTGTACACAGTTTTAGATTGCAAAAGTACCTACGTACATAATGTACTTGGTAATACCCAAAGTACATGTAGTGTTACCTACAATCTAAAAAGCAGTAATCAAACTTTTTCTTACGTTTCGATTTCAATTTGTTTTTAAGGTTTATTTATTCGAGCAGACCGAGCAGTTCTTGAGAAGGGCTTTTTGTTTGTTAATCCGTATTCTGAAAAGGATATGGAATAAAGATAGCTGAGAAAAGTTATCCGTCCAAATTATAGAACCATTTATCAAAATCACAAATATGCTACAAAAGAAAAATACGAAATATCGATTAATGATAAATAATAGCGGATTTTAAATATAGAACAAAATTTGCGGCTATACTATATACCTACTCCCAATAATATAATTGTAAGCCATGAGCAGACAACATTAGAGAGTCTTACGTAACTTTTACGTATTATATGAATTTTTTTTCTCACAGCTATGCAACCAGCATCTGTGACATACTGATGGTATATGGAACCAAAAGCTATAAGGGAGTGTCTTATATCAAAACTTAGACGAAATTTCCAGCACATAAATAGACAAGATAATTAACTTCATCAAATCCCTAGGATGGTTTCTTATGCAACAGCACAGTAAGCAATTGATTACGGCATTTGTAGACAGGGCTATAATGACTAAGAGACAACCTCTTTTTTCTCCGAACGGGGTCAGAATTGGTCAGTATTGACCTGAGTGTGGCACAAAGTACTCCTCGCACAAACCCAACATAACCTACATCGAACTTACGAGAGTGTTTCTAAACGTAAGTTCACATAATAGTGTAAACATTCCTAGAAGTTTCTTCTGTAAAAGTGCTATATAGTACACGGATGTAGCACGCCACATATACATATATATAATTTTGACGTCAGCGTATGGAGCCAATGGCTACATGCTGTGTACAAGCTCTCTTTGTGCACTCTTTCGTGACGTCAGAAACAACACTATTTTCAGCTGCAATGCAAGTCGTTAGTAAAACTTACATGAGTAATCATTGTCATACGAAAACATAACTTTGCATATTATGCTGCCTTATGGCTGATTCACAATGCAACGTGAGAGCGAGACGAGAGCGAGATCAAGTCTAGCGCGAGTTGTCAAATAATTTCCAATCAAAGGAAATGCATTCAGCAATACACAATGGCGCGAGACTCGTTGCGTCGTCTCGCGACCATTTCGGAAAATTGGAAAAATCTCGTCCGAGACACCAATGACATGTAGGTACTCTCAAACGCCATTTTCATAGAACTGTACTTAAGGTTGCCACTCTTGTGTTTTTTCAAGCAAACCGGGCTGCACTTTTCTCGTTTTTAAGGTTCCGTTTCCATAGGGAGGAACCTTATTGTTTTTTGTTATTATTTTGATATGTTATATACACGCGCCACTTGAATAGCACATCCCCTAAGGTTGGTTTTCTATTGCCCACTGGTCCCAAACCAAGCATGCTAGAGACCTAATTTTTTTTTTAATTAAAGTTCATTTAATTGTTGTGATTTGGCCAGAAGGAAGATTTCAAAATAAAGCTTTAAGTATTAACAAAAATTTGTTAACTAAAAACAGGAAAAATGTGGGCCCCTAATTTTGCGCCACTTGAATAGAACACCTAAACGAAAAAATCATTTTAGAGAATTCTGCTTCTTTTTAACACAAACTTTACTTAAATTTAAGGTAATTGGAGTTTTAGATTTAAAAAAAAATTGTTGAATTGTGTTTTGAGCCACCTTTCTGCTCCAAAATTCACACATCTGGTTTGGAAGGGGTGCATATACAAATTGGCCAAATAATTTAGCGTAATCGAGCTCCAAGCTATTTCGATGGATTGGGCTAGTTTATATACAGTCAAATATTGTTGTCCCGATCCAATAACTTGACGTGTCATCCATTGCCAAACATTTTCGATTATATTCAAATCCGGTGAGTAGTCCGCTCAGCTTAATACCTCCACAATTTGACTCTATAAATTAGTTTTAACAACACAGGCTGCATGTATTGGCGCTTGTTAGATCCACGGCAGATGTCCAAAAATGTTATGAAGTCTTGCGCTTTTCGAACCTGGTTAAGAGGTGTCTTCTTCTTGATTTTTAGTCTTTTTATATCCTTGACATTCGAAATAATACGACGAATAGTTCTGAGCCTTGCTTTGATACCACATTTTTTCCTGGTTTTTGGAAAAGAGTCGTGAGAATTTGACGCTTTTCGAATATAAGTCACCTTTCCGCAGTTATAAGGACACTATGTATGCGACCTTTCACGTTTTTATCCATAGTTAGACTTATTACTTAAAAATATGGATATAACGTGTCGGCTCCTCTCGATTTTCTTAGCCAATTTGGCAATAACTAGGCTAGCGTCTTTTAATCTTTGATTTGTCCTTTTTCCGCATCGGTTAAGGCTGTTTTTCCACTCATTTTATTTTTTTTTTTTGTTAACACTTTGTTCTTAGGCGTCGTAAGTTTCGCCAATTACGTAAATCTACGTGTATTTTAATCGTATAATTTAATTAAGTTGCTGAGACTAACTACTAAGTTGCTGAGAGGTGTATGGTAGTGTAGGTGTAAAACGGTAAGCATTTCATAGGAATTCAGTGGAACCTGATGTGGAATTGACTAAGTAGTTGAACAGAAAAAGTTGTACGTACGAAAAAATTATAAAATTCGTTTTCTAAATTTTTTTTGGATGAACCAACTTTAGAATTCATAAGCAACATTTTAAGACCAAGATTGAGTTCAGTTATTAAGTTGAAGTCCAAAAAAGCAACACAATTTTTTTTTCGGTCGGATCTTACTGATAGCTATAAGCGACGCCTAAGAAGTGCGAATTGGTTGCAGTATTCCAACTGGATGCACTAGTGCTAAAAAAACAAAAAAAGTGCAGCTCTGTTTTGTAAAAAAAATCTAAGTGGCAATATGGTTTGTAGTTTCAGTGGTCCCTCTATTCGTTGGCAGAAAAACTCGCAGACGGCGATGTACCTCGTTTCATTGTGATTTGTGAATTGCCGGACGATGTTAAAGCGACAAGAGAGCGATTCTCGCCTCGCTCTCGTCTCGTTATCACGCCTGCATTGTGAAAGGGGCATTACGCAACCAAATAAGTTGTTGAGAGTATATTGGATTTGTCTCTTATTTTACATTGGCGGGCCCGGTCGAACATACGGAAAGGAAAATTATTTTTAACTACCTCCAGAGATATGACGGCAACATGAGCAAAGCCACCACCCACTACCAGACAAATAAGTCTCATTGGTATTGCCATTTGTTTGAAATACATTAATCATTAACAGCCAAATCGCTCAGCAGGACAGCAGTGGTGTTTGTTTTTCGAATTAGCAACACTATTTTCAGCTGCAATGCAATCAATTGGACAGCTGAAGGCTGAATTATGGTCACTTTGAAATCATACTTAAAGAGTAATGTACCATGGCCATTGCAATGATTTGCACGTATCTTACTTCAATTCTAAAATTCTGTACCTCTAAAAATGAATAGAAAATAGATTTGAAGGAATTATTTCAATACGATGAAAAATTAATGACGTTATGCGTTTAAAAACTACCTTCAGAAGTGTTTCCATAGCAACCCATCTAAAATGTATCAGATTTTACTTTTCCGCTCTACTCAGCAAACAATTAACAAAAGTTCACTCAAAATGTCGGTCTGTGCAAATAATAGCATTATTATACAAAATAAATTTAAATTAAACTCACAGATAATTCATCTAAATTAATACAAGTTTGTATAGTTAAGTTTTCTTTTGTAAATTTTAGCGCAATAAAAAAAGATTAGGCTCTAATTATTGTAAACTTTGTTGACAAGATAATAATTTTTTTATGAATTTTAATAAAATTTAATAACTTTATATTAAGACGTACACGAAGGATATAAAAAGAGAATTGGTGATATTGAACTTTAAGAGGAAAGCAATATATTTTTTGCTTATTGTAAATGCTAAGAAAATAACCTGTGGTTGATTGGGCTTTGTTTATATAGGACAGTCTAAAACATTTTTATGTAAATTTTTCATTCTCCAATTGTAAATAACTTTTTACCTACCTCTCTCTTTCTCTTTCTAATGTCTTGCAAGTATCACAAGGCCCAATTGGAATATAAAATAATAAGACAAAATGTTTAATAAAAATATCTGAATTGAAAAAAGATTTATTTTAAAACAAAATAAAATACGAGAAAATATTATATTAAAACTTTGTGTCTGAATATATAAATTCATCAAAAAGTTGTTTGTTCTTCTTCGTTTTGAATTCTCTTTTCAGTAAGATAACCAAGTTTTTATTTAAATTCTTGGACCGATTGATACATTATTACTCTCCGATTTGCCTTATTTGGGAATGCATAAACTTGACCATCTGCTCTATGGGTGAGGAATAGATTTTGAGCTAATAAAAATACATTTTACGAGGGGTAAATAATTCTAAATAAAGCAAGAGATACAAAAGCATATGGTATCATTCAAATCTATTTCTGCCAAAGATTATTGGCAAAGTTAGTCAGGTTGAGGGTCGAAATGTGTAACACGTGGTTGGAAGGGCGTATACTTTGAAATGAGTCCTTTATGGTATAAATCCTGAAGTGGGTTAAAAAAGTATGATCCGATGTGGGAGTTATTACGAGTGGGAATGCTCTACACTGCCCTACATGAACTGAATAATGCGTAGGTACTTAAATAATCGTCAAAATGGAGAGTTATCAAATTGTTTGCTTGGGTAAGCAGAAAGCAGGACTGATTCCTTTGAGTGATATGTTCTCGAAATAATACTTAAGATGATTTATGTAAAGCATGTGAGATGCTAAGAATCTCTGAATTTATTAAAATGAGCTCTTGTTATTAGACTACAAGAAGCTAGCTTTATTTTGGGTTCCATTGGTCGAACCATTTAAAAGGTCTGCTTTACATTATCCCGTAAGGATTAATGTGAGTTATGAGGAAATTTTTAGCTTAAACGGGTATCATCATTTAGACTTGTGTGGGTATATGGTTTAGGTAATTATTCACTAATAATAATTGTTCAGCTAAATGTTGATTATGTTTGGTATTATTTATCCTTATCCCAAAGACGACACTTTGACTCGTTTTGTTCCAGCAAACGATGCGTTCATATTGGAGCTGTGATTAACGATGAGGGGGACGCGACGACTCAAGCAAAGCGGATAAATCTATACATTGCTTCTCATATGACTGGTTATGTTGAAACAACGAATCACGACAGGAGCGTTGATAATAATTAGGACGTGTATTTTTTAAGCTCTCATCAGGTTTGGACGTGGAGTTTTGAAATGTTGAAACTGTTTTCAATCCTGCATTGCGGAATCGAAAAGACAAAAATCATCACAACAGATTTGTAATTTGTAATAGAGGTAAGCGGCTGAAAAGTGAGAGGGGCGAGAATAGAGGAAATGTTCCAACTTTAAAGCTCCAATTTGGATCAGGGTTAGGACTAGATTTGCAGCTATGTTTCTTAGACTTACGTTGTCCTTTATTTGGCTTAATACTAGACTTATTGTTTTTACTAAACTTCACTTCTCCTGTATTTTTCAAATCGCTGATATTCATCTTTCCCAAGCTGATGACGTCGGTTGAGGGGCTCGAAAAAAGCCAGGAGTATTTTGAAGGTAAGTCAAGCTTAAATCGGTTCTTTTTGATGTTACGATGCCAAATTTATGCAGGAAAAAGTTGTTCTTCCAAGAGGCGTCTGGTAGGTCCAGGTAGGTGCATTTACATTTTACATTCGGAGGAATTTGTATTAAGCGAGTCACTAATGCATTTTATCGCGAGCATATTGTGCGCAAGAGATAAGTCCTTGCATTTGTCGCAAAAGAAAAGGAAATTGTTGTTAAAGTCATTCAGGTAGGTAATGGAGCGTTATTTAACCCTATGCAGAGATCATGAAATAATTTTCGTATTGCCCATTACAATTTACCCAATCAGCACTTAAGTCTTGCGACTTAATCAGTATTGCCGCACTATTTTGACATAGTTCCTAAATTGGATCAATTACTGTTTCGCGATCAAAATGCAATTAATAGGTGAAAAGGCAATGTCCAATTAATAGGTAGAAATACTGGGAAAAAATTGCAATTATGCAAATAATTAACTTGGAATTAAATTTATTTAAACTCGTGAAGCGGGAGCAAAAGAAAAACACGTCCGAACGGTTGGAGGTATGAAATACGTAACACATTCTTTACGAATAATTTATAGACTTTAAGACAATAAAGTAGTTATTCTTCTGCGGAATCAGTCCTTATACGCGTAAAGATTTTACTCTGTACAATAACTTTTATACTACCGGTTACACCCGATACTAATCCCGAGATTAAATCGAAGATTTTGCAAATGAATCATAGAAAGAAACCGATAAAAGTGTCCCCGCCAAAAGAAACAAGATTAACTTAATATGTCACAGGGCTCCCGTTCAAAGTTATATAGATAGCGTCAGCAGTTGTCTCGAGAATACAGGAGCAGATGGGCCGTTCTGCAATGCTATACTCTCATGTTCGTGGTCAATTTCAACTTCTTGACATGCCGCCACAAAGACGACGATTTCAGGCATGCATTAAGTTCATCGGCAGCAGTTGATTTCGGGATGACGGGAAGCGTTTTCATAGCCCCACCAAATCGTCTAAAATCACCTAGTAAATCCTTCATTGTTCGGTCAACTGGCTCCAAAGCTCGTTTATGCGCCATCGTACATTCATCCCAAATGATGATTTTGCATTCTCACATCAATTTCGCTGTCGCCGAATTCTTGGTCATTGTGCACGTTGTCAACCGTGAGAAGATTCATCGGCAGCTTCAAAGCGGAATACCGCCTTCCAAAAATGTGGCTGCAATGCCAAAAGATGCAACAGCCATCCGTTTTTCCCGACTTTTCTGGAGGGTTTTCCCAAAATTTTACGAACAATAACGAACAACTGAAACGAAATTTAAGCCAAATCGGTATAGCATATATATTATATTGCATAGTGGAACTGATTGTTAATCTTATTCCTTTTGTGAATTGCAGCATTATTGCCAAACTATTGACTAAAAAGATGATCCTAAATCTTGCAAGAACTTTTGAGGCATTTCCCTAGGTAATGTCAGATAAAAGATTCGATTCAAGTTACTTTGTGAACGTTTCAAGCTGTTTTGCTACCATGACCAGATACCAAATTTTTACTTAATTGAACAGTTAGGCAAATCTTGGTTTATGATAAACCTCATATGATAAGATTCATCGATAAATGGATCTATGAAGAAACACTTCAAATTTTGAATCCTAAAGCAGAAGTCTGTGCAATAATTCGCTAAAAACTCTTAAACATTCTTAAGGAGCATAGGTCACTGGTTACAGGGTTACATTACAGTAATCGGATTTTATACCTACAGAGCTTTGACCAATGTTCTTGTAGGCATACGTAAAAGGCGCAGTATGCTATTACACATGTTCATAAATGGCTTCATGTGGAATAAACAACAAACTTCACATTACATTTTAAAATGAAATCCATTAATTGACGCGTGGAATGAAATAAAACAAGTTCCCAGTATGCTCCTCGCAAATATCAACAAATATTTACACCAGGAGCTGTATCATCCGACTTTATTTAAATTGCGCAAAATATAAATAATTAATTAACACAATCATAAATTCATGTGTGCGTTTGCATTCACTGTCTCCCAAAAGCGACCGAGTATTATATGCAACGGAGTGGACATGTATGATACGATACGTGATGCTCTGTGTAGGTGGTTAAGTTACAATGTAAGCATTTGCGCTCCTGAGTTCCTCGTTAGAGCTGTGACTAGGTATATGCCTACATACGTGATGAAAACAATATCACGTAAAAAAAAAGATCAAAATTCCGTTATTCGCAATTACTCGTCAATATGTCCTGCTACAAATTTATATTATATTCCTTCCATTTTTCGGTAACAATGAACGTGCAAATTGTTTTCAACACATTCATATGTTGTTGTTTGCACAGTTATTTCCATTTAAATGTTTACAACCGAAAGGACCAAATAAATACCTACAATGCATATTGAGGCTCAATTTTGAAAACAACTATACACACATCAATGGTTATAATATGAAAATGGTTTTTGCCAAATAAATGCCTACTAATGGCTGTATCTAGAGGCGAAATAATTAATAACTACCTTATATACCTCAGTTCATTCCACTTCACCATTTTTTCTCGAATCACACCTTTATCTTAAACTTGATAATGTCCCCACGTGCGTCGTTCGATAATATCATTACGAAGGATGGCACATTAAAGTTTAGCATACAAAGTTCATTACACTATGTCGACGACAGAGACAGACACCAGGGAGCCTAGTCATTGTCCTTCGATATTACAATCGAATTGAATTTAAGCAGTTTCTTCCAATGATGGAAATTCATTTTCTTTTATTTTCTGGCTTTGGAGACAAAAAAGGAGTGTATTAAACTCAGTCAGAACCATTGTCATCGTGCTAGCGGCGAATTTATGATGAAAGCAGCAAACGATACTAACGTCCTTTGCGACGACGTGTTGCTGACGTAAGGATTGATCAAAGGAATCATGCCATGAATAAATAATCGCGCGTATAATTGTCATAGTGAAAATACGATGCTTTGCATGACCAACATTACCCAGCCGCTGGGAATAAATGGCTGTTTGGAGACTATTTGTTTAAAGCAGATTATATACGATTGTCATTGCAATCAAGTGACCAACAGGAAATGTCCTTTGGGAATTTCATAATAAATAGTCATACATAATAAATCATGATTATGATCTCATTTCAATGTAAATTCTATTCGAAAGAAACCGAAGTGTCAAGATATTGCATAATGAGAGCTGCGAGCTTTGTCTGTGCGCACTTTGTTCTGCATTAATGGCCTTTTTTGTATTCAAATTGATGTATGTAGTATAGGTAATGGAATTTCTGTGTATTTGAATTGAATTGAAAGTTGTTGGCATTGATGCAAAATCTAACATCTAATTTTTGTTTTTAAATTTTGTTATTATACATAGATGGTGGGCCATGTATAGTAGTTTCTTTTTAAATCATAGATTATTTTGACACTGACAGCTGATTCACACTCGAAATCTTGACAGAAAGTCAGTAGGTATCATAGATCCGCGGAATGAAATGCGTCGCTTTACGCTTGAACAACTTTGGGAAACATTGAAAATTTATTTCCAAACTAGCTGGACCCGGCATAAATCCGTTTTGCCTGCAACAACCCCCGATTTTTCTTTCTGCATAAAAAATCGAACATACAGCAACGAACAAAACAAAACAAAAAACCAGTAAGACAATTATCTTCGACTATGCCGAAGCTCAAATACCCGGTACTATATTATTGTAAAATAAAAAAAATATTTTAGTATTAAAAAATTATATATTTGTATGGGAGGTGTGGGTACTTTTTATTCGACCAAGCTCATTTTTTGTCAAAAATTTTTAAATATTATTAAAACAATATGTGCAAAGTTTAAACTTGCTATCTTTACTGTAGCTATTTAAATTTAATTTTTAACATAAAAAGCTATATAAATCTGATATTTTTGTATGGGAGGTAGTAGTAGTTTTCATCCGATCTTGCTCATCTTCGAACTTAGCCTCAGTTTGGTGGATAAAAGCTTACATACCAAATTTCAAGTCGAAAGCTCTTAAATTACGGCCGTAATCGTGCGGACAGACGGACAGACAGACGGACAGACAGACGGACATCGCTAGATCGACTAAGAAAGTGATGCTGATCAATAATATATATAGTTTGTCATACCTACAACGCCTCCTTATGGGCGTTACAAATGGAATGACAAAGTGAATATACCCTCACCACAGTGTGGTACCGGGTATAATCACCACAGTGTGGTACCGGGTATAAAAAAACCAGTAGGTAAGACAATTATCTTCGACTATGCCGAAGCGCAAATACCCGGTACCCGGAGGTATTATTGTAAAATAAAAAAAATATTTTAGTATTAAAAAATTATATATTTGTATGGGAGGTATGGGTACTTTTTATTCGACCAAGCACATTTTTACTGTAGCTATTTAAATTTAATTTTTAACATAAAAAGCTATATAAATCTGATATTTTTGTATGGGAGGTAGTAGTAGTTTTCATCCGATCTTGCTCATCTTCGAACTTAGCCTCAGTTTGGTGGATAAAAGCTTACATACCAAATTTCAAGTCGATAGCTCTTAAATTACGGCCGTAATCGTGCGGACAGACGGACAGACAGACGGACATCGCTAGATCGACTAAGAAAGTGATGCTGATCAATAATATATATAGTTTGTCATACCTACAACGCCTCCTTATGGGCGTTACAAATGGAATGACAAAGTGAATATACCCTCACCACTGTGTGGTACCGGGTATAAAAAGAATCATGAAAATCGGCCCAGTGGCTATCGAGTTATAACGTCAACGCGTTTCACCCCATAAAAAATGTTTTTTGTATGCGAGGCGCCATCCCCTTTGTCCAATTTTGATCACAGGAATTATCCCGGACTTATGGCTCCATGAAATTAGGCCCCAATGAAAAAAGGCCCCAAAAATAAATGAAAAAAGGCCCCAAAAATTTATATAGTAAGCAACAACAACGTTTTGTAGTAGGACTGGGGTGATTTTTAATTTTTTTGGGGCCTTTTTCCATTAATAATTTTGGGCAAAATTTAATTTTTTTTGTGCAATTATGCCCCAAATTAAAATCGATTCTAAATATTAAGGCCTTTGTAAGAAATATCACCCTAAAAAAATTAATTGCCCCAAAAGAATGATATGTACCCCAAACATAATGAAAACCACGAATTACAACAAATATTCAAGAAAAAGTAAAAACCTGTTTGTAACTGTTTGTAAAGCTCACATTTTAGCTTTAGAAAATTTGAGAAAATAAAAGTTGAAAATTCGCGCGAATATTAAATTTAAAAGTTATTTCAAACACTGAGGTGGCATCAGTCGTCTAAGATGGCTGGGACATCTAGAGCGAATGGATACCAACGCTCCGGCATGAAGTGTCTTCGATTCCAACCCGGAGGGACAATGCAGTAGAGGAACACCTCGCGTTAGGTGATGGGCACAAGTGGAAGGGGACCTCAACCAATTCGAAGTGCGCAACTGGATGGAGGCGAATAGCCAAAGATCGGGTTAAATGGAGAGGCGTGTTGGTTGAGGCCCAGGTCCTCCCCGGACTGTAGCGCCATCTAAGTAGGTAAGTAAGGAAAAGCTGACTTTAGTTTCAAAACTGACTGCTCAGTTTTTGAAATAACTTTTAGTTTCAGCTTTAGAAAATTTGAGAAAATAAAAGTTCAAAATTCGAAAATTTTATTTTCTCAAATTTTCTAAAGCTGAAACTAAAAGTTATTTCAAAAACTGAGCAGGCTTTAAGCTTTAGAAAATTTGAAAAAATTAAAGTTCAAAATTCGCGCGAATTTTCTAAAGCTAAAATTAAAACTTATTTCAAAAACCGAACTGGCTTTTCTACAGCTTAAATTGAAAGCTATTTCTAAATCTGAACAGGTTTTAAGCTTTAACAAAATTAAGAAAATATAAGATAAGAATTCGCGCGCACTTTCGTCAATAAACTGATCGATGTGTACCTACTCACAAATTCAATTGTCAGTAAATTATTTACTCCTTGAAAGCTGTAACGTCCTGCCCTTGTAACAACGGTATAATTCGTGTTTCTTCTAGTAGATTTTTGTTTTGATACCAAAATAAGAAAATGAAAAATGCCCCAAATGATCTTCAAACAATTTCCATTAAATGAAAAATCACCCCAATAATATGCAAAAAGGCCCCAAAACAATGCAAATTTCATAATACGTTTTGTTTTTGTTTGCCAATTATTACTTTGGGGCAATTTTTCATAAATGGAATGGGGCCATTTTTCATTATGAAATATTGGCCCAATTTTTGGGGCCTTTTTCATTTATTTTTGGGGCCTTTTTTCATTGGGGCCTAATTTCATGGAGCCCGGGCTTATATTTACGTAAAATTGTCTTTAAATTTGAACTCAATCGGTTGAGTGGTTTTCGACATATAAGATATTTCCTCTTCGAAGACGTGGCATTGTTCTACTATGCAGAAACACACAATACATTATGATTTATATGGATGTTAAACAAACTTACATGTTGCTTATTTTCGATGACGCACATTTACACATTTACCAACGTGTTATGCACACAATCTGATAAATTGAAAACACAGGGAACAGAACTTTGACAATTGGCAAAAAAATTAAAATTAGTTATTTGAAATTTTATTCATGAGCTTATTGTTTTTTTATACCCGGTACCACACTGTGGTGAGGGTATATTCACTTTGTCATTCCATTTGTAACGCCCATAAGGAGGCGTTGTAGGTATGACAAACTATATATATTATTGATCAGCATCACTTTCTTAGTCGATCTAGCGATGTCCGTCTGTCTGTCCGTCTGTCTGTCCGTCTGTCCGTCTGTCCGTCTGTCTGTCTGTCCGCACGATAGCGGCCGTAATTTAATAGCTATCGACTTGAAATTTGGTACGTAAGCTTTTATCCACCAGACTGAGGCTAAGTTCGAAGATGAGCAAGATCGGATGAAAACTACTACTACCTCCCATACAAAAATATCGGATTTATATAGCTTTTTGATGTTAAAAATTAAATTTAAATAGCTACAGTAACGATAGCAAGTTTAAACTTTGCACATATTGTTTTAATAATATTTAAAATTTTTTGACAAAAAAGGAGCTTGATCGAATAAAAACTACCCATACCTCCCATACAAATATATAATTTTTTAATACTAAAATATTTTTTTATTTTACAATAATATAGTACCGGGTATTTGAGCTTCGGCATAGTCGAAGATAATTGTCTTACTGGTTTTTTATTTTATTTCTTTTTTTATTGTTCAGTGGTTCAGTGGGAACATTTGCGCATCAAATTCCCAAATCGTGTCATCAGCCGTCTTGGTCTTTTGGACTTTTTTTTGTGGGGAACCGTAAAGGACTGATGTTACAGTCCTTTGATTGTTGAAAACAATCCGAAAACGATGCAGCCGAGGCAGCCACTCGAATGACGTTGTGCTCCATAAAAATAATGGGAATGTTTGCTATTACTAATAAAGCCATAATACATGGAAAAAATTAAATTTTGTTAATTGTATTGCATTTTTAAAAATAAACTTGTATTTGGCCCACCCGTATTTCCAAATGCTGGTTATTTCAATTTTATAATAAAATTTTTATATTTATTTTTACCGTTTATTACCATTCTATTTCGATTTGATTTTGCAAGAAAACTATGTTCACTATGAAGGAGTTCTTGATTCTATTCTGTGGCTATACTGTTATGTAGAAAATTTCCGGTACGTTGTCCTTATAACATCTTCGACAGAAAAATATTTAAAATTTCAGCAAATGGCTTAAGTGTTAAGTCTCTAGTATTATGCATTTCCCACTTTCTAGTTCACTTCCTTTGCATAACCCTGTTAAATCCGACTACCATATTAAGGAGAAAAGAAAAATGTAAATGATTTTAATAAAATATTTGGCATTTACTACCCTTCTAGCTGCCACACTCCCCGCGGGACTACCGTTAGGTATTACTTCACGGTGCTTATGTTATCCTTTCAGGTTGTTCTCTCCTCTTCGACGTTCTGTTGTCTTATTCGCCCAATCATATTCAGCTCCATTAGGTGAAGAGGGAGTTAAATGGCTCTCTCGTGTCAATAAAGTGGCCTGCGAGCTGCGAATGCGGCGAAACTCCCAGTGATGGGCAGATTGGAATGAGGATGAAAGGGATTGCTGCAATTAATAGGTATATCACTTTTAAGTCCCCCCGGAAAAGACTTTGCCAAGGTGATGGAAACACGTTGCAGAGCTGTGGTCGAGTCACGATTAGGAGATGAGCAGTGCGCATCCGGGCCATAATGGTCTTTACACAAACTGTACCAGCTGTATTCGGCTACACGACCTTAAAATTAAGCCTATTGTCGATCAGTACATCGAATGGGTACTTGCTTGTATTTCGTAACGTACGATAGAACAGCTTCGGTTTTTTGTTCTGTTTAATCAAGGGCAGTAGTCTCCAGCCAGTCTTTGATTAAAGAGGTAGCTTCGTTTTTTATTGCCTCAAGCTCGTGGATATATTTTTCCATGGTCCCAACCCAATAGCGATATCGTCTGCATAGACCCATGATCTTTACTCTCGGAGGCATTGGTAGTTTCCAAATATTCCATAGAAGAGGTCTTAGTACCGATCCTTGTAGTACGCTCGCCAAAATGTTGTAATCGTAGTATGTGCTTGGTATCTTCGTTGATCTAGTATCTAGGTTAGGTTAGGTTTGATACTGGGTTGTGAGGAGAACCTCACAAAAACACTAGGCACCTTAGTGGCCTAGGGTTGCCAGATTAAAAAATACGAAAAGGGAGATATAGTGAGTTTTCTAGGGGGTTCAAAAAGGGGGACCAGATTAAAAAAAAAAAGAGAAATAAAAATAAGTTTTTGGTTTGAAAACAAAAACTGACAGAGAGACAGTACAAAACAAAAACTTAGAGGAGAATAACTTTTGCACGTGATGTGAGATGTAGTTCGTGTCCTTCGTGAGGGTCAAATGGATCTGAATCTTATAAAAAATAATAAAAGAAAGTATTTTAAAAGTTTTCAATTTAATGTTTTCTTTTATTGAATTTTGACTTAATTAGGGGGGACAATTGCTTGTATTAGGGGGGACAAACAGCATTTTTGTATGAAAAAATGGCACTGTCTGGCATCCCTATAGTGGGCCCATCGCGATCCCTGGGAGAACCATCTACACTCAGAGAAAAATCGCAAGCTAAAATCAAGTATGCTCAAGCTTGATTTTAGATTTTTTCATTCTTACGTGCTAAATCTATGACACCAATTGTTCTTGAAATAAGCCGAAACAATCTTAAAAGAGGACATTGAAACACAAATGAGCTCTTGAGTTAGTTTTTTTGTTCTTGAAATAAGCCGAAACAATCTTATTTCAAGCTTGTTCATGATTGAAACAAGCGCAACAATACTTAAACTGCATGCGCATATACTTTATTTTGATTTCTATTCGTTCCTAAAATTCACACTCACTTACTGAGTGAATTCTCATAAGGCAACATTGAAAATTTAATATTATTACCTATGATATCTACTGATGTGAAATGTGAATGAATGATGTGATGATAATATTATAAGATGGTAGGTAATTAAGATCTTAGGTTTAGATCTTGAATACCCAAAATACATTTTTTCAGGCATCGAATAATGTAAGAACCACATTCTTAAATCAATCCCGAAACAGGATTGAAGTAAGATTTTTTGGTCTTGATTTAAGAATTTTCGAGCTTAAATCAATCCCGAAACAGGATTGAAGTAAGATTTTTTGGTCTTGATTTAAGAATTTTCGAGCTTAAATCAATCCCAAAACAGGATTGAAGTAAGATTTTTTGGTCTTGAAAAAACGAGCTCAAAATAAGATTTTCGTACTTGAAATAAGATTTTCCGAGATTACCATACTTTCGGCAACGAACGAGCTTGTTCTGACACTGATATTCTTGATTTTAGCTCGTTTTTCCTCTGAGTGTATAAATAGAAGTAAAAACCTAAGCACTTTCCCCAAAGCATTTTATTTACCTACAGAATTTAAATATCTTCGCTTGGTCGATAAGCTCTGTCTCTTCTATGCTGTTATAGAAGTAATTTCCCAAAACTTTGTTCCGAGTACGTGCTATGCCACGCCATTCGCACAGTATATGTGTGATGTCTTCCTCGACCCCTATATCATTGCAGAATCTGCACAGATCTGTGTCCGTAAGTCCTAGTCTTTTGGCATGCTTCCTAAGAAGACAGTGGCCAGACAGGATCCCTATTAATTGTCTCAGTTTTGCCCTGCTAAGTTTAAGAATTTCCCTAGTCCGTTTGTGGTACGTTTCTGGCCACAGTGCCCTGGACACGCGATGGCTAGTAATGTTGGCCCATCTTCGGGCTGCTTGTTTAAGTATTCTACTTTTGATTGTTTCCTTTGAAAGTAATCAATGGTGGGTTGACGTCAATTTGTTGATTGTTTCCTTTGAAGGTACTCAATGGTGGGTTGACGTCAACTTGTTTATTTCTCGTCATTTCCTTACCCTTTTTTGCCAATTCGTCGGCGAGTTCGTTGGCTTCTATGTTGCAATGATTTTTAACCAGCATAAGCTGACTTGGTTCTGTACACATAATACCTTCCTTAAGCATTGTGCGACAATCCCTGACTATTGTCGATTGATCTAGTTTGATTCTAGTGCTTTGAGAGCAGCCTGACTGTCAATGTAATGTAGTAGTTCTGCGGCTTTAAGTACGGCTAGAATCTCCGACTGAAAGACACTGGAACTATCCGGTAGTCTTATTGACATTTGCAGGTTTAGATTTGCAGAATAAATGCCAGACCCTGTGCCTTCCGAGGTTTTTGATCCGTCGGTATATAATATTGCCAGCTCATTTGGTTTTATTACTGCGTTTCCGTGCCATTCTTCTCTTTCTGGATACGATAAACTATATGGTACATATATCGAGGTCCAGCGAGGGGCAGACTTCATCCGTTGTTATTGAATTGTCATTAAAGAATTCGCCCATAATTGAGCAGTGTCCTATTTTGCTCTTATGAAAAGAGCCTGAGTTTGTGAGCCTGAGAGCACTATTTCCAGCTATTAGCTTAATCTGTAGATTAAGCGGCAGTAAGTTGAGAAACGTCTAAGGCCGCCGTGTGAGTTGATCGAAGTGAACCCGTAATGGCAATTTCGGTACTCCTTTGTGCTGCTGCTAATTTCTCCGTTGTTGTTTTCCTAATCGTTGCTTTCCACCATACAGGTGCCCCGTACGGGTCTGACTATCATGACATATAGCCAGTGCATCAGTGTTTGTTTCAAACCCCAGGTTTTGCCTGCTGTTCTTTTGATCTAGTATCTACCTTAGCTTCCTATTTTTTAAGTTGCTAGAAAGAATCCTGAGAATTAATATTCCATGACCAGTCTGCGGAATTTAAAGCATTTTTGATGTCCAGTTCAATCCCCGGAAAAAAATACTTAATATGAAGTCTCAACCACTCGCGAATGCTTGATAAACATCCGAGAGTACCTATAACTGTTCATTGAAAGCTTCTCAATTCAACCGTTCAACCGTTTAGGTCCCTTCCATTTGTCCCAAAAATAAAAACTCACACAAACGAATATGGTTGTGAGAAGCTTTGGCTATGTTCCATATGAACTTGCTGCGCCAACTATTTTTTAAAAACATCTTACTCTGTTATTCCTCGCATCTTCGCCAATTTTATAGGTAATACGACCACATGAGCAATAGTTTTAGTGTGTCATACAATATAACAATGCTAACAATTGAAGCCCATACGAATTGATCTGTGACTCTCAATAAATCCATAAAGCTGAAACTCATCAACATCTACTTCCTAATTTCCTTCAAAAGCTAACCTTTATTATGCCATTTATATTCTACAATAACACTTAAGGCTTTCAATTTCACGCAAACTTTAACAGAGACTTCATTATCCTGTGTAACTATCACCTATTAGCAGTTTCATAGGGACAATCAGTGCTAATGACTTCCTATATATACACACCATCCAACTGATTTCCATAATTATTACAGTATGTTCACGTACATAGCCTTCAAGCACGACATACACTACACACATTCAAATTCATATTTGTGTGCTCATTCTGATTGACTTGTTATGAAATCCTACCAACAAGTCCATCTAACGCCATGTTGGGATAATGATTCAATGCCTAATGATGACCAATAGCCTTTGGTCGGTCTTGGGCTTAGGCTATCTATATCATATTTTGCCATAAAATAAAAATAGCCACGTAGGTTTTATCCTAGTCAATTTAACGAATTGAGTAACAAATTTGAAGATAAAGCTGTAGGTTGGATAAGAAATAAAACCACAAAGGCCATCATAAATGTCGTCATGATGATAAGAACGAACCATAAAGACAAGGAAATCCCAAATCATATTCCCGCTGAGAAGCATTACTCCTTAATCTATCTCAATTGGTTTTCATCTTAAAAAGGATATTAAGTATCTTGCTCTTGCCATATACAATATACATACCTTCTTACATTGTTTAGAATTCACAAAAATCTGTTGTTGAGTTTTAAATTATATACCACTTACGGCTTTTTGATGTACATACCTTACCAGAAGAATCCTTCCTTAAAGGCGTTGATGTATGTGTTGTGTATGTAGATGTCATAAAATAATATTCCCCACTCAAATCAGTGCTCATTTCTAAACCAGCGAAAACATTTATTGGTTTTACCTGAGGCACTACACAACATTGAGTTTCGGTTAAAAATCGTTGAATCCTTGAGGTTGAGCTTCGCAATACTTTGCAGAAAGGGTGGGCTCTTAAATTGACATTATTCGGAAATTGTTGTTAACCTTTTCGCAGTGGAATTCAGACCAGGTAAGGATGCCGCGGTTTTATGTGGTTGAGCAAAGCAAATGGTTGAGCATTCCCTTTCGGATGGCTAGGTCGGCTATGATATCAACTATCATTGTGGCGTGAAGTGCTGGGAGCATAATGTAATTTCGCCTCTAATTCCACACGAAACTTCTATGATATTCCCTTTATCGTGTGCTTTTTCGTAGATTTTATACAGCCGCAGAATATGTTCCATTTTTATCTGCATAGTGCAAAATATCAGATCATGAAGGAAAACTTTTAGTGGCCGAGTTCAAAGTTAATTTCGGTGGTGATGGGGAGTTGGTAAATATTTTATTTTCCCACTTGTGATGAAAGTTTTACCAGTAATATTATTACCGCTGAAGTTTTGGTGATTTAAATTAATTAAAAATATATGTACCAGCCATCTCAAAAATTGGTGTGGGCTATGGATTTAACTTCTAAACTATGACTTTGAAAGACGGATAATTAATTTCATTGTTTAATAGGTTTTTTATGTTATTTACTTTAAAGCAAAGTTGGCTTAAAATAACAATTACTAGCATCATTTCTCGAAAAGTGATCACAAACGGGAGCGGGTCATAATTCTGCATTTCAAAATTCTGTATCGACAAAATTCTGTATATTTATTTTTTAAAAATACTGTATGGACAATATTCTGTATTTCAGAATTCTGTATTTCAAAATGCTGTATATCCAAAATGCTTTATTTCCAAAATGCTGTATATCCAAAATGTTGTAAATGCAAAATTCTGTTTTCCGAAATGCTGTTTATGCTCCTATTCTATATTTTGAAAAAATGTTTGCATAAGGAAAAACAAGCTTTGATACAATTTTTAAAATTTATTCAGAAAAAGTATATAAAACAAATTGAAATTCACTTAGGTGCCTACACATAATTTAACAAAAACATGGCAGTGGCGTGGTGACCAAGTGGCAGGTGGTATAGGAGTATGTAGTGTGGCGATGGCGATGGCGACGGAATGGAAGTGGTTTAGTTTAAACTAGTCATATTATATTGTAGGGTCTGGTGATGACGAGGATTTTTGCATTACAACTGTGTATTTCTGTTTACCCGGAAACTAAAAATATGCGAAACGTCCAAGATAATTAAGACCAATTAACAAATACGGCATTTTAAGGACTGATTAATTCGTTGCACTATTCGTTGTTTGTCACATAAATCACTTTCATACCACTTTGCCGTCATTCCATCGCCACACCATTCCTATGCCACCGCTACGCCACTGCCTCACCACTTCGGTGCGCTAGTCTAAGAGTAAACTTAGTACTTCAATATATCTATCTACCTATATAAAAATGAAGTTTACCACTCACTGATCATCAACGCCCAGCCTAAACCCTTTGCTCTAGAAAGCTGAAATTTTACACAGAGGTTTCCTTTATGATGTATACAACCACTAAGGAAGGATTTTTCGAAATTCAACCCCCAAAGGGGTAAAAAGGGGGGGGGGGGTCAAAGTTTGTATGGGACCATTTTTATTTTTCATCCGATTGACTTAAGACTCGGTTTCTGTACTCTCTATGAGAAATAAAGAAACTTAATTTCTCGGATTTTGGAAATTCAACCCTTAAAGGGGTAAAATTTGGGGTCAAAGTTTTTATGGGAAAATTTGTATTTTTCATCCGATCGACTTCATACTCGGTTTGTGTACTCTATTATAAGAAATAAAGATAATACTTTTTTCGATTTTGGAAATTTTGCTTGGGGGGGGGGGGCTTTCTTAACTCACGAACCGATCGTCGTATCGATTTGAAACTTTTTAATGCGTCCAAACTTCATCGCTGTTGAATATGCTGATCGCTTCATCTAACTCCAGCGTACGTACTCCAAAGATATTCAAGCGGAATTCTGTAAGAATGAAGTTATACTGCTAGAGAAAGTGGTAGACGTCCTCACGATCTTTCCGGTTGCATATGATGCACAGTATAGGAAGATCTGGGCAGTGTGGAATATAATTAAGGATTTGCTAACTAAGAATAAGAAATATGGTGTATCCCATAGATAGTGGCTCAGTCTGCCATAGTATGATCTGTGTTGAGATGTCAGCGCTTCACCACCAAATATTGACTATATATTTTTTGAACTATTTTCTCCAATAGGGCGTTAGACATATTTTTCAAAGATACTAACTGCTCCATAGGTACTTTCTTAGGTAGGGCAATAAAAAGAATGAGGCCAATCCCCATTAAAGGAGATCAAAATTAATCCACAAATATCTAAATGTGGTATATCAGGGGATTTATTCTAGACTAACTAGAAAATTATTAAACGTAAATGAATCGTGCACATTATAATAGCTGTGTAAATAATGAATTTGATACTGTAGTTAGTATTGTATTTTTAAGTTTATTTTGTTCATTGGAAAAAATGCTCTGATTAATTTTGGTATAGATATTTTCGATTTCAAAAAAAAATTAAAAAAAAAAAAAAACTGATCAGAAAAAGCATATTTGTATATTGCTGAAATGCTTAAATGGAAAAACGTTAACGAGTGATCAAGAATCTGCAGTCCATTGGTTTTTTTACTAGGGTTATCGATCAATATCTGTTACGATTTATAAACCGCCATTGATGTTATATTATTATTATCATGGACTCTCTAAATAATTATTAAACGTTTCTGTAATCCAATTTCTTCGTATAGTTTACGAGCAGATGATATCAAGGGGAACGCAATTGCTTGCACAGGACCATAGGACTTATTAGGACTTAGCATATCTGAAAAGGGATATAGAGATGCATAATTATGTTGTTATTAAAGATTAGTCCGAGTACCATGTACCGTACCCAAACCCTCCGAATATAAATTCTTGAATAATTCTTATTTTTTCCTTATAACATGCGCCCTATGACTAAGACTTATGACCTAAAATACATATACAGTGGATTCCGCTTTATTGGGACACCGGATAATCGGGACAGCCGCTTAACTGGGACAAATGCTAAAGAACAGAAACGAATGCATATTTTAGATTGAATTTATTGGGGAGAGTACGATAACACTACGGCGCCAAAAATTTATAACGGTATTTTGTATATTGATAACGGTATTTTGTAGAGGGGTTAAATACAAGCACTTTTTAGTATGGGAGGGGGGTCTATCTTACTCCGTTTAGGCGGGAGGGGTAATTTAAAGAAAATGATACTTTAAATGAAAAAAAAAAATACACTAAAAAACAATGGCAAGACTTATAATAAAAGACTATATCATTTTAGAAAGCCCGGAATCTGTTCTTTCATATTATTTTTAAATCAAATTAGTCCTTTAAATAGTTTTTTGAAAAAAAACAATTTCAAACATGAAATTTAAGGACAAAAATTGGGGTGAGTAAAATAATTTTGGCGATGAAAACTAATGACAGATTTATGTAGAGGCGTTAAATACAAGCAAGGCGTTAAATAATTAAAAAAAAAATTATAAATAAAATTAAAATAAAATAAAAAAAACGTACAACAACGAACTATAGTATTTTTCAAAGCCAGGAATCCGTTCTAAATTGTCTAAAATACAAATCAGCAAAATTTTGTCTACCAATGTGAAATTTCAGTCCAGAGACTGTATCTGAAAAATGTTGTTGACATTGGGTAAACTAATATAATTTAAAGAAAGTTTGCATATACTCAGCCTTGCACCCATCCCAAAATCCAACAGTGACTCCAAGCATGCTGCCCCCCATACCCATTTCAAGGCGCAAGAGTAGCAATTTGTACTCTAAGCGGTCCGACATATAAAAGTAATTTTAAATTTTCTCAAAAATTAGAGGACGTAAATCAAACTGGTTTTCAGTGTTCGATTAAGAATTGATTTAGTCAGTAAAAACTATAAACAAATTAAGGGCCGGTTTGTTCATCTTTGGTTAACTCTAATCAACGGTTATTCCAGCTGATAATCATAGAATCTGTTTGTTCAGTCAAATTTAAACCAGAGAATCCATGATTTGGTTAGTTAACCAGAGAAATCGATAACCAGCCGATTTTGGTCGGTTACCGGCATTTAACCAAGGAAATTCTAAAATTTTGTTTGTTAAAGCTTTTACATAGCAGTCAAAAACAAAACAGCTTTCTTTCAAAAATAAAAATTAATTTAATAAATAATAAACGCAAAATAGTGTGTTGCTTCGTATCTGCTATGTCGACGCATTTTCAACAACTGGCAGATGAATACGATGCAATATAGTGTGAGAAAAAATTGAATGCATTGCTGCGCCTGTGACAATTTTAACCATAGATTAAACCTGACAAATAAACTGGAAAACTGGAACGATTTGTCGCAAATCTATGGTTTGGTGATCAGAGTAGAAAATAAGTGAACAAACACTTTTTGATTACCACAGATATATAATCATGGGTTAAACTAAATCTATGATAACCTAACCGCAGTTTTAACCAGCTCTGAACAGACCGGCCCTAAGTATCTACTTTCACAATATTGAAAAAATCAACATACAACTTTTTTTTAAACTTTTTTCCTTAAATTTCAAGTTTGAAAGTATTTTTTTCAAAAACTATTAACAGCTATAACTTGATTTAAAAATAATATCAAAGAACAGATTCCTGGCTTCCAAAAATCCTGAAATCCTTTATTGTAAGTGTTGCCATTGTGTATGAAATTATTTTTTTTCATTTTAAGTATTATTTTTTTTAAATTGCCCCTCCCGCCTAAACGAAGTCAGATAGACCCCCCCTTCCCTACAAAAATGCTTGTATTTAACCCCTCTACAAAATACTGTTATCAATTTTTGGCGCCGTAGTTATCGTACTCGTGCCAATTTATTTCGCTTATTGTGGACAGCAGCCGCTTATTCGGGACATATTCATCACACATCTTAACACATTTTGACATAAAAAAATATCGCCACATTGCTTGTCTGTCTATCACCGAAGATGAGAAAGCATATTGACCCAATGCTATTTAAGTAACGCCATTTTCTCGTGGTGTTGCGCACCTTTTTGACTTTGTGCAGTTCTAGAAGTGTCAAAGTGTGTGCAAAGCGGTTTGTTGTTGTTTTGTCAACGTGGCTTGCTATCAGTTTCGTTTCAGTAAGTTGCCGAGAGGAGCACATCGACAAGTAAATGTGAAATAATCGACATTATAAGTCAAATAATTTTTTGTTGTGTTTTTTTCATACTTCATCATGACTTCGTATTATTGGGACAGCCGCTTAATTGGGACAAACCAGTCTAGCCCGAAGTGTCCCAAATAAGCGGAATCCACTGTATCCAAAACATCTTGATAGCTATAAACCAACAGTCAATACAAGTAAGGCCTTCACAATAGCAACAAAGTTATTTGAATTCGACTTGGTTTAATTTATTTGTTGACACTCTGTTGTCAACACGCGTCATGCTGTGCCTGATCCTGACCTATAAACAAAGGACATGCTGTCAGATTTTTCTCTATAATCCTCCCAATAAAGAAGGTCAATTAGAAAACTCTTGTTGAGTAGATAAGCTAATCGGATTGAGATCCTAAGATAATCAGTAATTACCAATCATTATTAACACTTCCTTTGTCAGCTGACGTCAACACGTATTATGTGACGTAAACAAAAATTAAGGATTTCTCGCGTGTTGTCATAATTGAGGCTCTGTTGGCAATAAAAATTGACAGTGTTCGCTATAAGGCTTAGTCAGCGATACAATGTGGCAGTGTCCGTTGAACTGAAAAACCTGAACTCTGTCAAGTCAACTGGTAAATAACTGAGTAACCAAAAATGGAATGAAACCATATTTTCTAAGAAAGTCAACAAACCAACTTTTCAAGAAATTAGGTCGCCTGTTAGACACATTTTATTTTTTTAAATGAATCTCTTATACACGCGAAAAAGTCGTTCAAATGATTCGTTTTGGGTGTGTTTGCAGTTTTATTGCTAGTGTCGTTGAAGAAAATTCTTTTCCTTTTTATACTGCAACGTTGGAAAATTTTAAATTAATGGTCACTTATATAATATGAGTCTGACTTTACACATCATAGTCATTGGTATGTACTACACTCATTGTTTACAAAAAAAAAACTACAAGTTGGCACAACGGGTTCATATAGGAGCAATAATAAGTAGTTTCAATGTTTCTATTTTTGGGACGAATGGAAGGAGCTATAATTTTATACTGATTTGAGAAGCTCTTCCAAAGACAGTTATACTCTCGGATGTTTGTCAGACATCCGCAAGTCTTTGTGAAAAGACTATGTCTGTTGGTTGTCACTGGGAAAAAAAGTAATCTAGATTCGAGTAGTTGTGGCTGATATATTATGCAAATACTGAATTCGTATGGATTCGCATTCGCAAAAGAATATCTTATGTGTACGTCAACTGAATAGTAAATGGTCTTTTGGAAAACCATGTTTGCTGGTGGAGTCATTTAGCGATGATGTTGACCCTAGTAAATTAAATTTTCACTAAGAGCATCACGGTGGATTGATATGACAAGTTTTACTATTTATTGCTTGTTTATTTTGATGTAAAACGTTGTCAGTTATAATTTAACTAGCTTATTCCTCGTCAGAAGGGGGATTGAAGTGTCCAGATGTTCTATGCGAAGTACTGGTGTATGTGTATTGCATACTACCCTTGATTTGCCTTATTAAGATGCGAGTAAGGTGGCTGAAACAATCAACCTAATTCTGACTGAAACAGTCTACTACCTCGTTTATAGCCCCGGACAGCCGATCAGTTCTGCCTGCCTTAGTTGAAGCGGCCCATCGCTAATATCTGTTAAAACCTTCGCGTAGGAAGGTACCGCTGATTTAGGGCTGCAAGTTAATGTCACCATCTTCTCTGCTAGGAAAAAGAGTAGGTAAATATGGGCGTAGTAAGACTAGAACGAGGCGTCGTATTGTCTGTGCATATACAAGGTGGGCCAAAAGAAGTCATCCGATGTTGTTTGGCTCTCATTTTTTTCTAACTGAAAAACTTCGATTCTGTTTTTTGATTATGTTTATTTGAACCATTAGAATTTTATTGGTCAAGTCGAGAAGATGATATCGGCCAAATGGGCGCCGTCACAATTGATTGCCATACGGGATCGTTTTATGACATTTTGCATCAATCGTGCCAAATGTTGTCAATGATGGCTACAAGGGCATCGGGCTTGTTCACGTAAACACTGGACTTCAAAAAACCTCACAAAAAAAAAGTCTGGAACAGTTAAATCGGGTGATCTTGCGGGCCAGTGCAAATCGCCAAAACGAGAGATGAGGCGCCCCGGGAACGCCGCCTTCAGAATATCGGTTGTGGCTCGCGCAGTGTGTGCCGTTGCTCCGTCCTGTTGGAACCACATGTCCTCCAGTCCTAATTCGTCCAATTGCGGCAGAAACAACTCGGTCCTATAGCGCGCACCGTCCACTGTTGTCGTTTGACCAGCGGCGTTCTCGAAAAAAATGGCCCGATGACTCCTCCAGCGTGAACAGCGCACCATGCAGTAACTTTGAGCGGGTGTTAATGGCTCCTCGTGCATTACTCGTGGATTTTCGGTGCCTCAGAAGCGATAGTTTTGCTTGTTCACGTAACCGCTGAGGTGAAAATGAGCCTCATCGCTCATTATAATTTTGGTCGAAAAATCGTCCACTTCGTCCTCGAGATTGAGGATGGCTTGGGCGTAGGTTACACGCGTTTGGCGGTCGACAGGCACCAGCTGATGCACGGACTGGACTTTGTACGGGAACAGGCGCAAGTCTTTGACCAAAATTCGCCTTAGGGACGACCGGCTGATGGCTTATTGCGAGGCACGGTGTCTGGTCGATGTTTCCGGCGACAGCTCGACATCCTCGGCAACAGCGGGCGCTCCGGGACCGGCCACTCTTGGCAACGTCTCGTGGCCAAACGGCGCAGTGTTTGCGCAGTCGGTGTCGGACGGCCGGGGAATCGGCGACGGAATTCTCGCTGCCACCAACACTACAGACGAATTGTTACGCAAAAAATTAGACACGATTATTCCGCGTTGTTGGGGAGTATATCGCTCCATGGCTTGTTCACTTGTATTCTACATCTGTCTAGTCCACAATAATGTCAAAACAGATTTGACATTGGCGGCCATTTGCAAAAATAAGAGCATCTTCCAATAGGGTGATCTCTTTTGGCCCACCTTGTACTTTATCAACGGTATATTTCAATAAAATCTGCGCATGACAAAGAGGTTGCTTTGTAGTGTGAGAATCACCCACAGACGATCGAAGTCAAATCTCAAAAATCTTGGACTTTTTTCCTAAAAAATAAAGTATCTGCGCACAATGTATCAGTTTAGGCTGGGTAGGTTTTAAGCTCCTAACCTTTGCCATAAAGCATTATTCGTTGTATGGAATCATGATAAGGTTACAGTAAGTATAGTCCATATTCCATGCTTAGAAAGCAATCATTGTTTTCTTTGCTATTTAATTCATGCTGACAAACCAATTTAATTTTCTATGTATTACCAATCCAAGGTACTTTGTACGGTAAGAAATATTTAGTCGATTGGTGGTTCAGTTAATTAATGGTTCATTAAAATTCAAAACTATCAATTTATTTGTAAATATTATACTCCACAAATAATTCTCTTAACAGCAGTAGTTGCTAATTCATTAACTTTCAGTGAAAGTTCAAATTTCGTTAATTTAACCCCCAAACCTTCAGTTTAAGTCTTTGATCATATTTACTTCAGTCGTCTAGACGTGCCATAATGAATAATTGTATTGTTAACTGCCAAACACCTAAGGGATATCCCATTTTCACCATGTACGACTAAACATCATAAATGTCATCAACACCAACTTCAACACAGCAGCAGTAGGATAGAGAACACCAAAAGTAATTACAATCTCCTGAGTACTGTACTGTTGGTGTCATTTGTTATCAAGTTATACTTCTCAGTCAACGACCCTCAAAACATTTGAATACCTACATTTTTTATATTTTCAAATGAAACCAAAAATTGCTTCTTTTCCGAAACGAAATAAAAGACTTTGTAACAGCAATTTTTTATGGCCGCCAATGAAAAGTTCCTGTTGGAAATGCTGTAACTCTGCCATTTGAGCTCCAAATCCAAATTGTAAACCAAACATACTCGTATATGAAGTTATATGCGCAAGAGGAAAACCTATATACCTCCGAAAGAACCTGCTTCATTAGTTGACTTTATTCACATCAGAGAAACCAACAAATTCGATGAACGTTTGTAAGCACATTGCGGTCTTGCAAAAGGCAATCACGTTTTCAGAGCTTTGGTTTATTAAAGCAAATACAATTCAATGTATTAAGTTGGAACTTAGATGCTCAGATAAAGGGCAACATTTCAGCTTTTCCAGAAAATTCTCCCGAGAGAAGCACCTAATGAATGCTCAACATTGATATGTGGTTCTTGGTATAGTTTCGTTGTATTTGTACGTAGTAACAATACTTATTATAACCTCTGGAAGTACAGTCGAACTTGGATAACTCGAACCATCACTTGCCACAAAAAAAATTCGAGTTATCAAGACTTCGAGTTATTAAATAAAATACAAATTTGATATAAATATGTATTTATTAGCGAATTAGCTATCGTTATTGTTATTATTATTAGATTTACATAATTATTATTTAAAATATTCAGTAGTACATGACTGAAGAGTGGATTTTTTTTAAATGCAAAATGCTTCACGAATTTGCAACCAACTTCCAACTACTTTAAATCTTTCTCCATTACATTCATACGTATCTTCACTCCGTATATTATTTCGTCTTCCCTTTGTGTTTTTTTAGGCGCCTACTATTTTTTTAAAAATAAAAACTAAGCTTTGAGTTCGTATCGACCTAATAATAGGTCTATTCGCGTACTTTTCCGAGCAAGGCAGTACAAATCTGTCAATTTCGAAAATTTGAGCGCAATTCTCTCAGAGAGCGGAAAATGTACCGAAAAGTACGTGTATATACTTCGAGCTACTTCAAGCCATTTCCAGCTAATCACCAATTTGAACAAAACAAAACTATTTCAAACTGCAGCGAAAATTCACAATTTTAATTAAATTGATATAATTTTGTATTCTATCAATATCTGTATAACTCATAACCGAGCAATCGTTGGAAAATATATTTTGTTTATTCCGTCTATCTGTCAACTTTTTGCTTTTGACAATTTTATCAGTACATGCCGGTAGAAATTTCCTGAGCTGTTTCGAGCCAGGAGGGGAAATGTTGGTTACTCATTTATTTTGCTAGTTTTCTCTTTACCTGTCATTTTTGATGAGAACGTGTATAGACTTTGTGCGGTTGCGATCGATTGGTATCTATTGCGTTGGGTTTAAATCGCGTACGCGAACGAACCTAATGTGTGTTTTAACCCCTACTAATAAGAAATTTCAAAATTCTTACTGACACATAGGGAAATCACGATTTTCTACACGTATATATACTAGAACTAGGTCATAGCAAAATACAAACACGAAAGCGATGCATTTTAAAATTATTGGCACCACCAGTGCCATGAGGACAACTCCAACCGCAGGACTTGAGGCTATCCTCAATCTGCGTCTGCTACACATTCATGTACAACTATCGGCCACAATTAGTGCAATGAGAATCAGCCAATCGGTAAAATGGAATTTGAATGAAACGGGTCATTCTATGATCATACAGAAATATTTTGGCCGTGTACCTGTCACGGACTACATCACGCCTTACCTAGAGTTTACAAGACCCTTCTCTAGCACCTATCCCAGCAGAGAAGACTGGAGAGACGGACTCGTACGTAGCACACCAACCATAGCCGTATTTAGAGACGGATCAAAAATGGACACTGGGGTAGGGTCAGGTGTCTTCTCTGAATCGCTGGGTATATCAAAATCGATACGCCTCCCCGACCATAGTAGCGTTTTCCAAGCAGAGGTCCTGGCAGTGACAACAGCAGCCCGTGAGTTTGTGGTAAGAGCAATACCACCTGAAGGCATTACCTTCTTTATCGACAGCCAGGCAGCAATAAAAGCCATAACTGCGCCAGAAATAAAATCGAAGCTTGTGAAGTCCTGTCGCGAAGAACTCAAGGTTCTTGGTACACAGCACAAGGTATCGCTCTGCTGGGTTCCGGGACATGAAGGCATTCCAGGCAATGAGAAAGCAGACGAATTAGCAAGACAAGGTTCGACAGCTGTTTCAGAACAAGCTGATCCCTCTGTGAACATCCCGCCTTGCACACTCAAGCTTGAAGCAGGGAGAAAAGCCACAAGAGAGGCGAACGCAAGATGGGCCACTTTAAACACTTGTAACACTACAAGAATGCTATGGCCGTCCTTCAACGAATCAAGAACCGAGAAGATAATGCGGAAGGATAGGAAATCCCTGTCCACCCTCGTAGGTATCATAACGGGTCACAACACTCTGCGGTACCATATGAAGAAAATGGGCTTAACGGAAGAAGAGCTTTGCAGAGGCTGCGGTGATGAGGGAGCTCTTGAGGACACAACCCACTTCCATGTCACTGCCCAGGTCTCCAATACACCAGGTATAAATTCCTAGGGAGTCACTTCTTCACCGACCTAGACGAGCTTTCCAGCACATCAATAGACCAGATAATGAACTTCGTCAAATCTACAAAATGGTTTGTATGTAGCAGCACAGTAAGTAATTTGAATATAGGGTTATAATGGGTAAGGGACGACCTCTTTCCACCACGGGCATCACAATGGGTCAGTATTGACCTGAGTGTGGCACGGAGAAATCCTCGCCAGCCCACAAACCTAACCCTAACCTATCAAGACATTCGAGTTATCAAATAAAAATTACATGTAAATTTCAGTCTTGGCGCTATTGCCAACCAATTTCATTCGAGTTATCGAAGTCCGACTTATCGAAGTTCGACTGTAATTAAATTACAAAGTCTAAAATACACTCCGCGCCACTTGAATAGCACACTCCCTAAGGTCGGTTTTCTATTGCCAAAGGGTCCTAAACCAAGCATGCTAGAGACCTAATTTTTTTTTTTAATTAAGGTTCATTTAATTGTTGTGATTTGACCAGAAGGAAGATTTAAAAATATAGCTTTAAGTATTAACATAAATTTGTTAACTAAAAACAGGAAAAATGTGGGCCACTTGAATAGAACTTGCATTTAGTTTTACCGTTATCTTTGGCACGGGAACTCATATTTTTCTTTGATTGAATTTTTTTGTTAATTTAGACTATGAGTTAACAAAAAAAAAAAATAAAAAAAAAAATGGGTGGAAAAAACGCCGATGCGGAAAAAGGACAAATCAAAGATTAAAAGACGCTAGTGCTAGACTATATTTATTGCCAAATTGGCTAAGAAAATCGAGCGGAGCCAACACGTTATATCCATATTTTTAAGTAATGAATCTAACTATGGATAAAAACGTGAAAGGCCACATACATAGTATCCTTACAACTGTGGAAAGGCGACTTATATTAGGAAAAGCGACAAATTCTCACGACTCTTTTCCAAAAACCAGGAAAAAATGTGGTATCAAAGCAAGGCTCATAATTATTCGTCGTATTATTTCGAATGCCAAGGATATAAAAAGACTAAAAATCAAGAAGAAGACACCTCTTAACCCGGTTCGAAAAGCGCAAGTCTTCGTTCTTGTGGCCTGGATTTCGTTGTGGCACCGTGTGGTCTTTTCCGACGAAAATTTTGGAAGGCCCCGATGGCTATAGCTACTATATCCATAACATTCATCATTTGGACCGACTGCATAGCAGAGTTGAAGGAGTGATAGCGTGGGGGCCGTTTCGTATTAATGCACGAAAATTAAAATTTTTGTTAACCACAATGATTGTCTTACTGATAAGGCTTTAAAATATTTGCATAACCTTTTTGGACATCTGCCGTGGATCTAACAACATGATAAAGTGCCAATACATACAGCCTGGGTTGTATTTATTTATAGAGCCAAACTCACCGGATTTGAATATCATCGAAAATGTTTGGCAATGGGTGACACGTCAAGTTTATGGATCGGGACAGCAATATTTGACTGTATATAAACTAGCCGAAGCCATCGAATTAGCTTGGATCTCGATTAAGCTAAATTGGCCAATTTGTATATTCACCCCTTCCAAACCGGATGTGTGAATTTTGGAGCAGAAAGGTGGCTCAAAACACATTTGGAAAATTTTTTTAGAATCTAAAATACTCCAATTACCTTAATTTTAAGTAAAGTTAGTGTTAAAAAGAGGCAGAATTCTCTAAAATGATTTTTTTGTTTAGGTGTTTTATTCAAGTGGCGCCAAATTAGGGGCCCACATTTTTCCTGTTATTAGTTAACAAATTTTTGTTAATACTTAAAGCTATATTTTTTAATCTTCCTTCTGGTCAAATTACAACAATTAAATGAAATTTAATTAAAAAAAATAGGTCTCTAGCATGCTTTGGGACCAGTGGGCGATAAAAAACCGACCTTTAAGTCGCAATAATAATTGGCACGGAGCAAAAAAATAACAAGCAATAAAATTTTATATGTTCGTACAGTACGCATTTTCTCCGAAGGCAGATGTACAAGTACATAGGTAGCTCCGTGGTATCCCCTTTTTTTCTTTATTGGGTCGTCTCCCTTGTCTGTCAAGGGGGAATAGATTTGCTTGGCCATAATATATCAGAAAGTGGAATCTTAAAACTTTTTTTAATTGAAAATCGAAAAAAAAACAGCAGAATATTTTGGTTTGAGTACAATAAATGACCATAATCATAGTGTACCCCTATTTTAACCCGAAAAGACTCACTTACATTACATATTCGATATAGCATAGTATCATATCGACGGGCTGGATTCTTTGTCTTAGTTGGGACAGTTTTTAATATGTTAAAAAGGAGGCTTGGAAACTTATGCTGGTCCAGAATTTAAAAGAAATTAAACGTAAGTTTTTCTATTTCATTACCAGTCGCATTGTCTTTTGTTAATTACAAATAAAATTAATAGTTGGCGCAACAGGGCCCTAAATCTATCCTTTTTCAGGACAGTAATACTCTCGGATTTTTGTCCAATATTCGCGAGAGGTGGTGGTGGAAAAAACTTTAAGATGTAAGTTGTGTTTTCCGGGAATCGAACCTGTTACCCCTCGGCACTGCGCCCATATTTTTAACTACATGAAATTCTAAGCAGCGATTATACGATAGTACTATGGATCTTGTTACAAAGCATTTGGTATTCCTCTTTTGTACTTATTACCCAGCGGCATTCAAAGGGTATGTATTTCATATTTTAAGTCGAATAAATCTCCAGGATATTTTTTAGGGAACGGCATAAATCCATTGATAATTTCAGGCATTCAAATCTTCCGTAATATTTCACAACTTTTTTAAATTATACTGTATAAAAAATTAGTTGGCAAAATAAATTTATAGAAAAATAAAAACAAATTGTCATAAGTAGAAAAATAAAATTGTCATTCATTAAATAACAAAGACTGTTTCTTAATAAGAAAATAATACATATAATAAAAGTTAATTGCCGAGAATTTTTTAATAAAAGGCCTTAAGATATCAGATAAAAATCGATATGAGAAAGTCAATATATTAGGCCAATCATCTCTAAACTTCCCGCAAAGGGAAATACAGACGAAAGCAAATATGTATTATATTTTGATATGAAGTATATCAAAAAAAAAAAAAGGAAAATAATAAATAAAGAAGCAAGAAGAGCAAAATTATATACAGAGGAGATTATCTAGAGAAACACAAGCCTATCAAGGAAACATCACCCAATGAGTACATGAGTTCAAGATAAAAAAAAAACGAGACCTCACTGATTATTGAGATGTTCAGTTGCAATAAATAAGTATTTTTAAATTTAAATTTTTAAATTTTTAAATTTAAATTTTTAAATTTTTAAATTTAAATTTTTAAATTTTTAAATTTAAAGCTAAGTATTTGTTCCAAGGAAATGTTAAATTCATTTTCTAAGAAACCACCAAAGTTAAATTATAATTAATTTTACTTTAAGTTTAGCGATCAGGTCAAGAAAAAATTCAAAATTCACCACGGGCAGCGCGGTTGATGTGCACATCGTCCCCTTCACCCCTGGATCATTTTATATGGTTATAAATAATATAAATTTGGTAAGCGATTTTTAAATTAACATTTAATTTTGTTATTATTCCGTTAAAAGATAATATATAATATATAAAATATAATATCAATGATAATTTTTGTTTAGTTGAATTATTATTATCATTACGTATAACTGGGTTTTATATCTCGGTATTAATTTATATTATCGTGTGTCAATTCATATCCTTCATCAGTTTATTTTTGAGATTTTTAACTTGAACCAACGTAATTTTTGTACCTTTCTCTTTTAAATAAATGTTTTCGTTAGTTTAGTTTTTATAAAAATGGTATTTTAAAAAACATTCATGTAAAGGTAATCTATAGTGACATGAAGGCCTCATTTTTATTATTTGAAGCTTTTTTAATTTTGGCATGCACATATATGCGTAACGAGCCGTCCAGTGCTACCGTCAGCAAGAACGGGGGGGGGGGGTTCAAATCCAACGAGCTAGGACGAGCAAAAGGTAGCATGCCAAGCTGTCGGTATCTGGACAGGTACACCCTTCCACTTTTGCTGCCCGGACTGACTCCATGTACCTGTAAACATTGCGACATAACGGTAGCGAGAAAGGTGGTAGGGACAATAGAAAATTTCGTTACATATATACATACATTACATACATAATACTTAATCATATTACAATTTTGACGCTTGCAAACAGAATATTATATTCTTTTCAACAATTTCAACAGCCACTACAAAAACAAAAAACAATTGTTAAAAATCAAATTTAGGAATAATAAATAATTCATCTCAACGCTCCTGGTCTCAACCAGAAATGGCTACAATTATATGCATTTTATTTTTGTCAAAATAACGCAGCTTGAAGCTAGTTCTTCTTAATTTTTTTCAGCATTTTATTTCGCATACTCGGGCGTATACGCAACATTTTTTTATTGATTTATATTCGGATTACATTAATATTCAATTATATTGATATTAATTCAATCGATTGCGTGTGCAACATTTTATTGATAGATATTCATAAAAAAGATTTCGATGGTAGGTTCAAAAAAGGTATACATAAATAAACTGGAAATCGCTTCGCTTTGAATGTACTAGGAAAATGAATTCCACAAAATTTCAATAATTGCATTTGCAGTGTGATGTGTAATCTCTATTAGAAAGTATATTAAATAAATCAAATTGCCGTAGGAATACAATATAATAAATTTTGCATTTATACAGTATACCACTGTAGTTCGAGATTCGAGACAATCAATTTAAAATAATTTAAAATCTTCAAATATATTTTTTTATAAATGACATTCATTTAAATTTATTCTTACATCACTAAAGTTATACTTGCCCTTATTAGTTCCAGGGCCTGCTACGATTATTTGTCATCGCGTGTGAGTTTTTATTTGCAATAGTGTTCTTGTATTCGGTTGGAAATCAAAGGGCACGGTAGTGCCCCAGCCAAGTTCTCTAGTGAAGGCACTTACCCTTTTTACAGGAACAAACTCAGGCTGTTTTCGACCCCCCTCTAACTTCGGAACCAATCAAGCCAAAAACTTCAAACTTGAAACATTTACTATGCTCATTAAAAAGGTCCACCTCACCAAATTTCATTTCTATATCATTAGTGGTTCTCAACATACAGGACTTCAAACATCGCAAAAACTGTAACTGACTCACTCACTCACTCACTTAGATGATGATCATCAAAATTATGAAGCACTTCCAGTTCCAGCCATCCTAGAATCGTGAAATTTGGCAGAACGCTAGATCCTGTAGTGCATACACTGAGAAAAGTCCAAAACTTGAGATTTCCATTCAGGGGGCGTGGTATACGCCCACACTTGAAAATTGGTTATTATTTATTTGGGCCACTTCCCATTACCGTAGAATGTTGAAATTTGGTAGTGCAGTAGGACTTGCAGTGTACAGAAAGACAAAAATCATTATATTCTCCACTCAGGAGGCGTGTTATCCGCCCACTTTTGAAAGTAGGTTATTATTTATATTATTTATTTGGGCCACTTCCAGCCGTAGGATGCTGAAATTTGGTATATCGATAGTACTTACAGTGTACAGAAAGAGAACATTTTAAAAATTCATATTCTCTTATCAGGAAGCGTGGTATCCGCCCACTTTTGAAAATCGGATTGGCATCGCCTTAGAATGCTTAAATTTGGTAGGGCGATATGACTTGCAGTGTACAGAATGAAAAATATCAAACATTTTATATTCTTCATTCAGGAGGCGTGGTATCCGCCCACTTTTGAAAATCGGATATTATTTATTCGAGCCACTTCCAATTGCCGTAGAATGCTGAAATTTGGTAGAGCGATAGGACTTGCAGTGTACAAAAGGAGAAAAAATATCAAAAATTAAAAATTGTTCATTTAAGGGGTGTGGAATCTGCCCACTTAAAATATAAATAGAAGTTAATCTACCTGCTGCAGCCACTAGTCAGTAATGAGATCTAAATATACGCCGAGTTATTTTAAGTTTAAGAAGGGTAAATGTTTAAAAAAAAGTGGTAGGTTTACTTGGCAAGTTTTTCGTTTATAATATGCTAATATGCAGTGAAATTCGCCTATAGCGACTTCGGTTATAACGACCATGCGGATATAACGACGCAAATTCTGAGTCCCTTGATTTTACCCCATATTTTCCATACAAATTCATCCTGATATAGCGACCTCGGATATAGCGACGATTCCGTATATAGCGTCCGTTTTTTGCTACAATTTGAATATTTTCCTGAATATTTTCCGGATATAGCGACGAAATATAAAAAATAGCTATTTGCCTATGCAAAAAAATTGCCGTTGGTTTCGTTTGTTTAAATAGCGTTTGTTTTTTGCTAGAATTCAAATTTTTTCCTCCAGATATAGCGACGAAAAACAAAAAAAAATTATCTAGTTGCCTGAGCAAAAAATACAGTTGATTTCTTTTGCTTGTCCTTTTTCTTTGTTTTTTCTTCATACATAGCTAGTTGTTGCAAACTCAGAATCGAAGTTAAAACTATGTATTTTCAATTGTAGTTGATTCGAATGTTACTTTGAATCTTGCAGAACAAATTAAATTCGTTTGATTTAGCTGCATAATATTTAGCTTATTATATAGTGACATTCATGACCTAAATCATTTTTTTGTTATAGATGCATTTTTTATTACATTTGTTATTACAGGTTTTCTTTATAACTTTGTCTGAATAATAAAACTATGAATACAGCATCTGTACCGTGTAGGTACCTATCTACCTACTAGTAAAGAATATTTTTTTTTGTAATTTGTCTGACCATCGGTTATAGCGACATTCGGCTATAGCGACCATTTGAGCCCGGTCCCTTCACCGTCGTTATATCCGGATTTCACTGTATCTTAAAATATTGCAGGAAATACGCTACTTAAATATATACGAATATAACATAGAATACAAATTCGAAAAATTGCAATATCCTGCATAAATTGCGTTACAGAAGTTTGGCAACATCATGGCTGTCGGTCGCATCATAGTACCCGTACCGTAACGCTCCGCTAACAAAGACCACGATCAGATCTGAATCGCATAGTCTGCATCCTCATCTATTAAAACCGATTCGATAAATCATGATCACCATCAACTCGTCCCCCGAGTCGAGTCCTTCAGTAGGGTGATTGCACCTATTTCTGATTATTGTTTTGGAGAGTTGTAACCACCATTCCTTGAGGGCCTTATTCTTTTTTATACTGACTTGTTTACATGAACTAAGTTGAAGTTCCATACAGAGTAAAATTATTTCAATTCCACCGAAATTCCCTAAAGGGACCTTCATTTCAAAATTATCTGTTATGAGAAATATATTGAAAGTGTTCCTGAACTTTGTCCGATTGTCCGGAATCCGTTAGTAAGACTGCAACAAATTGCTAAGTCTTTTACTTGTTTCTCTATTATATTCGAATATAATAGCCAATCCTTGTTGTGAATATTGAAGTCGTTGAAAATAATAACTTAAGCGATTATGATAAATCTTATAGACTTTGCAAAACCTTGTATGACAATCTTAAGCCATAATAATGTCGATATCATTATATTTCATCTAATAATATTCTATGACATATTTAATCTTCTCAGACAAATAGACAAAGCCCACCGCTGTTGAAACGAGAACGCATTCGGATTAGCGAATATTGTAGATTAATGAATTTATTTGTGTCGTCTGCAGACTCTAGGTTATAATTCGTTAGTTAATTGGCCTGACAAAATCTCCTCTGGTACGCGCAATTACCTAGGATTAGTAGAAATAGAGATTGGGTCTGCAACAAACATTGTGTGACGACTTTTAGGGAGTGTAGGGGTGGTAGCACTCAAGGGGAGCATTTAACATCGTCCGTTTTCTTCTTTTATTTTTAACAAAGCCTAAACTTCCCAAAGTACTTATTGGAAGACATATTTGGACTTCTATCTCAAGTGTCCCCCAGGCATGGAAAATACACGCAACTAAGTTTGTCGTCATTGCGACATGACCTCGATGTAAGGAAGACCAATTTAGACAAATCTTGAAATACATTAGGGATAGTATCATTAATCGAAAATTGTCTTTTTACATCTAGTTCCCACCTCTTTTCTAATTCCGTGATATAGCGTTAACATATAAAATGCCCTCCTCTTAGCTGAAAACAGAAATTTTCCAAATAAACTGTCGAACAATGAGATTATTGTTTCAATGCGATAATGGAACGGTGAAGATTTATTGCCATTGAAAGCCATAACTCTGCGTTTGTGTCTTAGAAGACTTCAGTTGTTTATATTTTCAATTAAAAACATTTTCCAACGATTTATATATCCCTGTGCATCAATTAGCTTCTTGACGAATTTTTGGGATGCCGGCAGGCCAAAGGCCAATAACTTTAGAAATTGTTCCCAATTAACTCTGCTGTAAAGTTATATTTTCGGAAAATTCCGAGAATCGTATCATTTAACTGATCAAATCAAAGGTAAGAGGAAAAAAGTTTGTAAGTCGTATTTCGTTCGTGAAAACATAAATATCAAGAATCAAAGACTCACTGCACAGGTATAGAGCTTTATTTTTTTATAGTAGATAATTAAAAGAATTGCAAAATTTCGAGCAATAACAGTACTTTTAAGAGGCCTTTTATATGTTGTATGAAGGAAGTGAAAAACTTGAATTTGTTTCACTTTTTATCAGCAAATATTAATTTAAGAAAACGTGCACAGCAAAATTTCTGCGGAATGAAAATGGAATGAATAAATATTTGGTTTAAGTATAAGAACAAGAATTAAAGCTAAGTCAAATTTTATCCACACTGCCTGAAGATAGTTGAGGTGGTTAACACACATATTCATGTACTATACAAGTTTGCCTTTATAACGATTAACCTTTCTCTTTTTTGTACGTCATCTTCATAAGCACTTTGGAAATTATACTGTTGCAAACATTTTTTTTTTTAAGCAAATAGAAAACATAAAAAGCAAACGTCCGTCGTTAAATGATTTTAAAAATAAATAAATTAAAAATAGGGACAAATGAAAGGACCTACAATTTTATGCCGAGTCCAGCTGAATTGAGAATCTATTTCAGGACAGTTCTACTCTCGGATGTTTGTCAGATGTTCGCGAGAGGTGGCGCATTGGAAAAAAACGCTAAGATGTAATTTGTGTTTTTTGCGGGAATCGAACCTGGGGACCCCTAGCTTACAGCAGTCAAGCACACTAACCACTGAGCCACTGCACCCACAAAAATTAAAAGTACCTCTAAAAAATATTAAATAAACGAATATCACATTATCTTCGACGCCTGGCTGTTGCACAAATAGTATCGATTTCAGGTGTACAATAATCTACATGGATGGGGTGGGTGGCCAAGGAGTCCTAACACCAACATTTGAGACTCCAAATCCAGGTGATTTCCCTTCCGCCTTATGCCAGGAATTTTTTTTTAGTTTTGAGTTAAAAAAAAATACTTTTCATGGGAAAGCCGAACCAAAAGGTTTCAACACCGTCGCAATATTAAAAGCTATGCAAGCTTCAGCACCCTGAATTCATATAATAACACATTTTTCACGAAGTTAAGTAAAAGCCTTTAAAATGGATCCTGATTTGTGTTCGGCTACTTATAACTTGAAAACCACCGACTCCATTGAGCTCAAGTTTGCAGATAATCTTAGGTATTGGCCCAGGAGTGCACCTAAGAAGATTGGTCAAAATTGAACAAAGGGGCATGGATCTGTCCATACAAAAAAAAAACATTCAAAATCTTATATCTCCAATCCATTGAGCTCAAATTTACAGGTAATTTTAGGTATTGTTCCAGAAGTGCACCTGTGAAGATTGGTCAAAATTTGACAAAGGGGCGTGGTACCGCCCATACAAAAAAAAACATTAAAAATCTTATATCTCGAAAACCGACAAATCGATTGAGTTAAAATAAAGACAATCTTAGGTATTGGCTTGGGAGCGTTCTCGTGAAGATTGGTCAAAATTGGACAAAGGGACGTGGCACCTCCGATACAAAAAACATCTTCTATGGGGTGAAACTGGATGACGTTACAACTCGATAACCGCTGGCGTTGGGCCGATTTTCATATGATTCTTTTTTTGTTTTGTCCGTATTGCTGTATTTCAGGTTTATGCAGAAAGAAAATTCAATAAAATCGATTTATTTCTCATTTTCGCATTTTACGAAAGAACATTATTATCTAAGACCTATGCAATACAATTCCTGTGCCGGGCGGGTACACTAAAGCTATCCGCCTTCATTCCCATTAAACAAAATAATTGAACACAAATAACAAAATAAATCTTGAAATATTTAAAGTAACTATTTTAGGCAAAAAAAGTCGTCTGCCTGGTCAGCTATTTTAATATATATAAATATATGAGTCTTGTTCGTTATCGGAATTAACCACCAATTTATTCGAAAAAGAGCTATCTACACAAATTGAAAAAATCGAAATCTTTTTTCTCATTGAAAAAAAGAAAACATGGAATCGAAAGGGCGGATTTGTGTGTTCAAAGAATTAAATTTGTTTTTTGCAATTACTTTTCATTAGAATTGCTTTTAGCTACCACGTGCCTTTATTTTCTTTATAGTACTTTATAGTAGATTACCAATTGCATTTTAAAAGTCTTTGTTTTATGAAGTAAAATGGGGAAACAAATTTCAATGACACAGTTGATCATATACACCGGAACGAGAAAGTCTGTGTAATGTTGCAAGTCAAATATTTGTGCTCCACGCAATACAGCGTATATTCTGGTACTTTTATTTGTTTCAATATTTACTGTACATTGTACACGGATTCTACATATTATGTAGAAAGCAAGGCTGTTGTGTACTTCAGCTTGTTGGCATAGAAATAAAGAATGAATTTCTCTCGTTTCACCATTATTTGGACAAAATGTACAGATGGTGTCATTAAGTACCTGTATATAAAATAATCTATACCTATACACTTCTTACATAATAAATGTACCTCTTTGTAAGTACTTTGACAACGTAGCCGACCTTAAAAATAATTATAACCATAAATTGTTAACTTTGCTTTTATTAGTTTTATCATAATGCATTCTTAACTAATATGAATAAGTAGGTATATAGAACTTATTGGTAGATATATTTAAACCTGCTTACGGCTCAGAGAGCAAACAACAAATTTAAATTGGGTTTTAACACCTTTTACCTGAACAATGTGCAAAACGAGTTAGAATCCAACCACACATTTATCAACTTTATTATTAATAGTATTCGAGATGCCAATATTTATAGGCATATCCTTGCCGAAAGCCGTACACTTTGATTGATATAGCGTTCGATCAAGCCCATCATTCTGTCGTGGTCCAATAAATGAGGGTTGATTAATAAATGTCTCTTTGAGGAAAATGCAAATTATGTTCAGGACTTTTTCCTTACATTAGGAAAAGTATTTATGCAAACTGTATTTGAAGAGGATGTTTTAAATGATGTAAGCAATCAGTTGTCGTATGGGAATTATCATCGAACATTTTTACTTTATACGGAGCTTTTTGTGAAGAAGAGTATATAATAGAAATGAGAAAACGGACGCGTAAATAAAATTCATTCAATCACAATATTAGAAGATTCGGCAAAAAGCGCAAACTTAAGCAATTTTTTATATTGGCTTTTGGCAAATTCTTGTATAAAGAGTATATTTTTTTAAACTGTCAATAGAGATAACCTACCGAAAATATTTCGTATTCGAAATGAAATTCGTTTAGGTACTGTTATTGTACATATACACCGTTTATTTCCTTTGTCCCGATTTATACGTTGCGTGCATACGACACTTCTTAATTCTCTTTTGAGCACATGAACATCTGCCAAAACAAGGTAAAATTATTCTTTTATGCCAGTGCCAGCCCGGTCCTTGCCCTCAGAAAAATATTAAGCAAGTATTTAAGATATACTTACAGAAACTAGGTTAGAAAATAGTATATGGTATATAAATAAGACGAAGGTCCATGTAGCTATTGCTATAAAATTAAGTTAATTTGTAATTTATTTTACTCTTTAATAAAAAATAATTATAATAACTTCTCTATTGAAAGAAATGTAGAATGGGCTACACTAAATGCCAATTAGTATTAATCCTATCTTTTTCCAAACAAAAAAACAAACATAATTCAAGTAGTACTTATTGCTATAGTTTGTTTTGCTTTTTTTAAGCCAATATGCAGTACCTACCACATGTGCACTCGTGGCAGGTGCTAAGTATCATACTCGTAAGGGTACTTTAAACTCGTTGAGCACTTGGATGTATAGGGAGTCAGATATTCTATTTCAATGATACAGCTTATAACAATGCGTCAGTCGCACTTGACATGCTTTCGACAGACTTTGTCTAAATCTATAGGTAGTAGGATTATGTATTTAAATTCAGATATGGATATGGTAAACGGCAATTTTAGGATCATAGTGTATTACCAAAAGTCATTGAATCCTAGCATCAAGAAAAAAAGTGCAAAGATCTCGAAAATGTTTCTCTTAAGCTAATGCTAAAACTATTTACTTCTAAAAAACATAATTTTTTTTTTATAATACTTCTTCCGGGAAAGGCGAACCTATAACGCTTCAACAGCGCCCCGAGATGCTTGCAAATGTTAGTTCTGCACTTAAATTGCTGCAAATTATATACTTCTGGAAGCGAGTTCCAAAGTTTGTTTGTCCTGTAACAGAAGGAGTTTTGGAAAGTTGATGTCCTCGCGGTTGTCAAGTGTACTGTATGGTCATGAGCAATAACATCTACCATGGAAGTACCTATAGAACAAGCATAGGTCAGCGACTTGTCTGCTGTGCACCAACGGTTGTAGATTCGATGTGAGTGTAGGGTCTCCAATATGTTTGGATAAGTGAGAGTTTGAGTTTGTAGAGAAGGAGAAGTTGCTTGGGGCTAAAGTACCTATTTGCTCTAAATAGGTAGCTCAACTTAGCGGACGCAGATCTTGCGATATAGGAAATGTGGTCCTGCCACGTGATTCCTGAATTGACTGTGACTTCTAGAAGGTGCATTGAGTCCTTGGGATGGATTGGATGGTCATCCATTTGGATCTGAGGAACTGTTGATGCATTTTTCCTACAAAATGTTGTGAGCTGTGTCTTGTTTGCATTAAATACCAAGTTGTCTTTTCCCCACTTCAAGATTTTGTCCAGATCATCATTTAGAGAACTAATTTGTTCACATCTCTGACTATGTGATGTAGCCGCATTCACAGGCCCATTAATAGTAAAAGGTTCGGTTAACTTCCGTATAGTGGTTACTATCCGATAAACATGGAGACAAAACTTCCATATTGTTATAAAACAAATTTTAATTTTTGAGAAATTTACCATATATTATTGATATGGTAAATTACAGCAAAATAAAATATCATGCTTAACTAACAGCTGATGTAGGCTTAAACGTGTCTAATTCGGGTATCTACATTTAACCAAAATTAACAATGTAGATAACTTGACGAATGGGCCATTTTTTTTTAAACGAAACCGGCTGGAAGGCATACTGTTATATTGGAATAATCCGACGATTGGCCTTTATTCATCTCTGTAATAAATAATATTTTCATAGCATAATTTTGTGAATGTCTGTATTGATACCGACAAGAGAAAATTAATTGCACGTTATTAAGTCTGATGAAAATAATCAATGTGAAATTGACTTATGTCCTGATCCTTTGTCCTATTCATTGACTTTATTTAAGACTATTCCTTTTCTCTTGTATGCATTTTTTGTATGAAATTTGTATACCCTCCCCAGGAAGGTATATTCACTTTGTCATTACATTTGTAACGCCAAGAAGGATGTCTTTCCGTCTGTCTGTCTGTCTGTTGTAAACACGCCCAAGCGAATGAAATTTTGTAAGAGATCTTCTTTTTATGGTCGTCAGGTTGGTAGTAAAAATGACCATGTCGGTCAAGTAGTTCTCTTACCCACCATACAAAGCCAATATTCGACCCATATGTGTCTCTGTATGTTGAAAACACGATAGTGTCAAAACGAATCGACTTAGGTGAATGAAATTTTGTGAGAGGACTTCTTTTTACCGTCGTCAGGTTGGCATTTAAAATTGTCTATGCCGGACAAGTAGTTCTGGTACCTTCCATACAAAACCAACATACTAACTTGAATGGCAAACATTTTGCATGACTTTTATGCAGTGGAGGGTATCAAAGCATCGCCGATTATAACACTTCTACTTGTTTTTATATTTAATTGAGTGATATTAAATATCAAATTTGGGAACTCCGTGAACAATTGTATTTCGCTTTCGGATAGCCCACTTCCTGAAATATAATCAAATTCATTAAACGTTCTTCAACCCAAATATAATCCATCCAGAAATTCTTAGTAAATACGCCTAACTTGAAGAGGATGTTGGATATAATACACCTCATAAGTATGTGCTGAATAACTTTAGGTGCGTATACTATGCCTAGTATACTCTATGCATGAGTAAATACGAATATAAAATGTGTCGTTAAATGGAATGCGATGTGAAGCACACAGCTGCAGAAGGGCATCTTAACCCATTTTATGACACAGTCTATACATAAACGAAGAAATATATCCCCAGAAAGAGCGATTTGTGAAAATTTCTTACACTTTGTTAACAAAGATCGTAAACATTATGTCATATGTGTTATCTGACAAGCTATAAAATAGTGCAGATATATATTACTATATTTATTTTCATTTTTTAGGACAATAATTAAAAGCTTTTATGTCTCTCTCAATCTCATTATTGTCTCAAAGAAAAACTTAAACATACATACTCTAAGTAAGTTCATAGTATTTGAAAGGCTATTTATTTTATCCCCCTTCTGTTTCTTATATAAAACTATAAAATATCATCCTACAAAGAAATAGAAAGAACGACGTTGAGTTAAAAAGTAAAGATAAGAAAGTAGATATAAACCTCAAATAATAAATCCAATATATAACAAAAGAAATTACGATATATAATAAGTATGTATGTATGTGGAACGATTGATGTTCAGCTTCCAATTGGAACAATAGATGGAAAAAAAATTAAAGAAGAACATGACGTAGGATTGGGATATTGGATATGTGGGTATTTTCCGGCATGGTATACATTGTCAATAAAATAAAATCACGTAAATAATGGTGTAATCACAGTCGATAAGAAATCGAATTCAATTGCGTATTTATTCTATGATGCAATTTCTTGTATAGCTTTCGGGAATTATGTCAAAGTATAGAGCTAGCTGCCTTTATATCGTGAAATGTTTGGCAATTTCTCCATCTGTCGTAACTATATGTTTTGCTGATTCAAATGACTTAATCATAACTTACCAATTATTAGTTTTATTGGGAAATGGTAGAGTTCCTAACCCAATAGAGCCCAGCCTATAAGAGTTCACACAGACATTATATAGATGCCCATTTAGACACTAGTTTCTTTTGAAAAGAAAAAAAATATATGGTCTGAAATGTCTCCCCCATTACTTTCTAAGACATTTTGGAAGAAAAACCCCTTAGTTTCTTTAAGGCCACTGACATTGCTACACTATAATAATGTAACCATGATTTAATTCTGATTTCTGAAAGATGGTTTCCTAATGAAACAGTAGGTTTAATCGCGTACTCGGTTTAAATCGAACGTAATCGATATAAATCGATCGCAATCACACAAAATCTGACTTTCCGTTTCCACGAATCCTACACCTTTATATGTCCTTCTATGCTGCGTTATAAATTGGGAGCAGGGGCGTAGCGAGGGTTCGAGCCGTGGGGGTGACTTTCATTGAAATGCCGACGTATTTCAGGAACTTGCTGTATAGAAATCATGAAAATCGGCCCAGCGGTTATCGATTTATATCTAACGTCAACGAGTTTCACTCCATAGAAGATGTTTTTGTATGGGAGACGTCACGCCATTTGTCCAATTTTGACCAATCTTGACAGGAACACCCCTGGGCTAATGCCTAAAGGACCATTCACATAAGATCGACGAACTACCTACGATCGAACGACTATTCGCAAGTTTTGACAGCCCGTTCACATGAACACTTTTATAGGTCGCGGCAGTTCGCGAATTCCAGCCATCAGTTTCTACCCTCAATGTCTAGTTTGAGGTTAAGTTCGAACGAATGTTTTATTCGCTAGTTTGTGGAACGCTAATTAAATGATGTGGATTGCGATTAAATTCGCGGCAAAAAGTTTGTAATTCGAAATTTCGTTATTTAAACTGTTTATAAACTTATTTTCTTAGTACATTTTGATGGGATAATTAATTATCCTCCTCTTGGCCCAAACACACGTTTGCCGCGAATTGTTAAAGTTCGCATTCCACATCAATAAGCCGCGAACTAGCGAATAACACATTCCTTCGATTTTAACCACAAATTAGAAATGCCAACCGTCCTTTTTAAAATCGAATCGAAACTCGATAAATGTTAAGGATTTCAGGATGGGCAAAATCCTCAACTTGTTGTTCCTTCCCGCGGGCGCCCGTCTGAAAATGGCTAACCAGCTTGTCTGGTTAGTGTCAGCCAAGGATTTATGCTTACGCTTTAATCGTATGTCGTGATCCATTAGTTGAGGTGGGAGAAAAACCCTTAAATCGTACCTGATACCAGAGGTGGAGAGAGCGCATAGCAAACCGTGCCTCTGGTTGCAATCGGCCGGGGGTAAAATCGGCTATTAACGAGCTCCTTCAGACGCCCAGGCAAGGTCTGTCGTATCCCTGTTGCCTTACCCCGGTATATCGGCTCTGCCGGGATGGACCTTCTTTTCCGACCTACTCGTGGGAACAACATCTAAAAATTTCAACATGCAAAACTCGAAAACAAACGAAAACCAAATAAACCGACCAAAACTAACAAGACAAGACGAACCAACCCAACAAACCCAGGACAAACGCGACGACCAACACACTACCAGCGATTCGGACCTACTGACGACAACTCTCCCCATCTTCAAAAACCTCAATATTGGAGGTGCGGAGGAAGTTTCCCAATCCTCATCCACACCTGCCAACATTGGATCTGAGACTGAGGACGAATTGCTGGGCGACACGGAATCTGAGGACAACACCCTGAAACCACGCGCCGCCGTCTCTGAGGCGACAAGAAGGCGCAGTAACTACAGGGCCTCTAAACGATTCCTCAAAAAAATTTCTGAGAGAGACCCATCCTCTATCAACGATAGAGACAGGGCCTTGATCAGAAAACATAAGAGGGCAATAAAGAGTTACGAAAATCTGGGGGCTCATAAACCCAAAGAAACTACAGCTCCGATAAAGCCAAAGGAAACCGTAGTGAAGGGGGTACGGGACAAATCCAAAGGTTACCCTAAAAAGGCTAACAAGGAACAGTCCAAAACCTCCAAGAAAACACCAGAGGCAACAAAGGCACAGACTTCCAGCAGAGTCTCTACAGGCACAAAAGCCGGAACCTCGGGCACCTCATCCAAGAGGCAACGGTCAGAGGAAGAGTCCAAAGAAAGTCGACCGAAAAGAGCAAAGGCTTCAACGAGCCTTGACAATACCCCGAACGAACTCATTGCAGCTGTCATCGACGAGCAAGATCCCGATGGTAAGATCACAGCTGAGCGCTGGCTGCTTGCGGAAAAGGAGATCCTCAAGGCTATGCTGGCCAACATCCAAAATGGCGGACCGGAATACGCCTTTGATGGAGCCGGATGGCACAGAGGAGTCAAGGTAGTGGGGTGTGGCGACAGGCATACCCTTGATTTTCTCTCCATAACCATCGCCAACTTTGGCGAACTGTGGGAGTGAGCCAAACTCAAGGTGATACCTAAGTCTGCACTACCACTCAGACAAAAAGTGAAGCTTTGGATACCACCCCCCTTCGACAAAGAAGAGGACGATAACATTGTGGTTCTCCTCGCTGGGCAAAATAAGAGCGCTGGAATAAGCGAATGGGTTAAGGTCTACTCCAGAAGAAGTGGTGACGGCAAAGAGCTCTGCTTTGCAATCAACCAGACCTCTGCGAACACCCTAAAGAAGACCCCAGACGGGAAGCTAAGGTTTGGACTGGGTGCCGTGAGGGCACGACTGATCGACGATGAGGAGCCAAAGGCCGCAAAAGCTGCTGGTGGTGCAAATTAATTTGCATCACTGTAAAGCAGCAACTTACGACCTAATGCTGTTCATGTCTGAGGTAAGTGTGGACGTGGCACTAATTCAAGAACCTTGGATTTTTAATAACAAAGTTCAAGGTCTGAATTCCGAACACTACCATCTATTCCACACCAAAGAAGAAGGTAAAGTTAGAAGTTGCATCCTAGTTAGAAAGACTATTGCTAATATATTTTTTCCTCACAGGTTCAGCAATGGAGACACAGTGGCTGTAAAATTCGAGGCTCCAGGTAAGAACCTTATCTTCGCCTCAGTTTACATGCCACATGAAGAAGAAAACCCACCACCTGATACAGTCCGTGAACTAGTGGACTACGCTGACACACGGAACACATCAATAGTGCTGGGTTGCGATGCTAATGCCCATCACATGCTGTGGGGCTGTATGGACACAAATAAAAGAGGTGAGTCTTTGTTTGAATATATTATTTCCACAAATCTAGTTTTGTGCAACAGGGGAAACCATCCCACTTTCCAAAATAGAAACAGGGAAGAAATTTTAGACATAACTCTTAAAAGTAATAACGAACAGGTTAGGGTAGAAAACTGGAGAGTCTGTCCGGAGAACTCCTTCTCGGATCATAACAGGATACTCTTTACAGTTAACCTACATCCTAAGACACACCGTATCTTTAGGAACCCTAGGAAAACGAATTGGGCAGACTATGCGAAAATGATTACGGAGAAGATACAACATCCAAAAGATGAAAATCTCACTGACACTCACTCAATCGACAACGCAGTCCAACTAATTACTGAAAACATGCAAAAAGCCTTTGTTAAACATTGTCCCATCTCTCGCAATCGCAAACCCAAAAAGGCAACTTGGTGGACCAGCGAGCTTAAAAAGCGGCGAACTACTGTGAGACAATTGTTTAGCAAAGCAAAACAGAGTAGAACAGAAGAAGACTGGACTACGTATAGATCCGAACTTAATCTGTATACCAGAGAAATTAGAAAAGCAAAATTTGAATCCTGGAACACGTTCTGCGAATCCATGGAGAGTACAAGTGAGGCTGCCAGACTACGTAAAGTATTATCCAAAGACCCCACGGTCCCAGGATATATTAAACGTGCTGATAACTCTTGGACAGAGTCTAGTCAAGAAACACTACAACTCTTAATGGACACGCACTTTCCGGAGTCCAGTGAAATCACTAGGTATGAGCACAATCTCACTCCTACTCCGTCGGGTACTGAACCGGAAGTAGCCACGGAAAATATTATAACAGAGCACACAATCGCATGGGCAGTCCACTCGTTCAACCCCTACAAATCAGCGGGACCAGACGACGTCATCCCAGCAATGATGCAACATGCTCTCAGTGTAATACTGCCATGGCTGAAAGTAATCTTCAAAAGCTGCATAAGGCTCTGCTACATACCGCAAAGCTGGAAAGAGGTAAAGGTGATATTTATTCCTAAAGCAGGAAAGCATATGCACTGCACCGCAAAAGATTTTAGGCCGATAAGCCTCTCCTCGTTTCTCTTAAAAACACTGGAGAGAATAATCGACTCATACATAAGGGATCTACTGAATGAACATAACCTATGTAGCACTCAACACGCCTACCTTAAAGGCAAGTCCGTGGAAACAGCTCTGCATGAAGTTGTGTCAATCATTGAAAAAGGCTTACACCATAAAGAATTCACTCTGGCAGCTTTTTTGGACATTGAAGGAGCATTTAATAATGTTAAAACAGTGGCCATAAAAACAGCGCTCGAAGACCTGGGAGTGAAACAAGAAATTACAAACTGGATTTACGAAATGCTTAACAGCAGAGTAATTAACTCAGAAATCGGTGAGAGCAACATAAGGAGAACAGTGACCAGGGGTACTCCACAAGGGGGCGTCATATCTCCTCTCCTGTGGCTCCTAGTGGTCAATAAGATCCTTACGGCTCTAAAGATAAAAGGGACAAAAATTGTAGCATACGCAGACGACATTGTAATCCTAATAAGTGGAAGGTACCTACCCACTATTAGCGAACTCATGGAATCGGCTCTAAAGGAATTATCCTCGTGGGCAGGACCAAACGGCCTCGGAGTAAATCCAAGCAAAACCGAAACTGTCCTATTTACTAGGAGAAGAAAAATCGAGAAATTCGATCTGCCGATGTTGAACGGGATTCGTCTGAAACTTTCCTCAGAAGCTAAGTATCTGGGCATTATCCTGGACTCTAAACTTACCTGGAAACGTAACACAGAAGAAAGAGCAAAGAAAGCACTATGTGCCCTCTACGCATGCAAGAAAACCTTTGGTAAACGCTTGGGTATGCGCCCGTATATAATCCATTGGATGTATACAGCAATTATTAGACCCATACTTACTTATGGGTCCATTGTATGGTGGAAGGCAATAGAAAAGGTAACCTATCTCAATAACCTATCCAAGGTACAGAGATTAGCATGCATCGGCATAACGGGAGCAATGAGATCAACACCTCAAGCCGGGCTGGAGATGATTCTAAATCTTCCACCCCTAGGTGAATACATTTGCAGCATGGCAGCCAAGGGAGCCCTCCGCCTAAACGAGGCAAAAACCTGGAAGCACAGCTCCTATGGGCACGGTTCCATAATTCAAAAATACTTGAGTATTGATCTGGCTAGAAAAACGGACTACATAATTCCGTACCAGAGCTTCAACAAAAACTACTCCACCTACATACCCCAAAGACAGGATTGGATTACTAACACGCACACAAGCGTACAAGAAATACAAATCTACACTGACGGGTCAAAAATGGAAGTAGGCACAGGAGCAGGAGTATTCTGCGAGTCCTTAAGCATAAATGATTCGTATAAACTCCCAGATGAATGCAGCGTCTTTCAAGCTGAAATCGTCGCCATCGACAAGGCAGCAAGTACCATATCTACAAAGAATCTTGACCCTTCTAAGATTACAATCTTCGTAGACAGTCAGGCGGCCATTAAAGCACTAGACAGCGCAACTATCAAAGCAAAGACAGTCAGGGACTGTCGAAGAGCCCTAAACAAAATAGGCGAGAAACACAAGGTCACTCTCTGCTGGGTTCCCGGACATAGTGACATTGTGGGAAATGAAAAAGCAGACGAGCTAGCGAGAACTGGGTCGGAGCTTGATGCAGTAAATATCATTGCATCAATAGACATCCCAATTAGTGTAGCAAAAAGAAATATTGACCAAAAATCAAGGGAAAAAATCAACACCACCTGGTCTAACAGACACGACTGTGTTATATCCCGTAGCCTTTGGCCAAAAATCGATGAAAAAAGAACACGATGTATTCTGAGAATGAATAAACGAGATATTCGAATCTTAACGGGTGTACTGACAGGCCACTGTACCATCGGTACCATGGCCACAAGACTGGGCATTAACTCACCAGACTACTGCAGGAGCTGTCAAGACGTAGAAGAAACGGAGACCATCAAACACCTGCTCTGCGAATGCCCAAACCTCCAAAAAAATCGACTCCGTTATCTGGGAGACAGACTTTTCGGAGACCTAGAGGACATAGTGCAGGTACCTTTGACGGACACAATCAGGTTTGTTAAAAGTACGGGATGGTTTACCAAGTAGACCAATTCCGCCAAGGAACAACGCCAAGAAATCAGGTAAATTGTTTATGCATGTTTTTTGTGTTGTCCAATAAAATGTAAATTTTATCCACGACCAAAAACTAAGGGATCACAATGGACCAAAAGGCCCCCGTGGTAGCACAGCACACAAGCTGTGCACTTCCCTCTAACCTAACCTAACCTAACCTAAGGATTTCAGTCGGCAAATTCACCGATGCCGACCGTCTTTTTTAAAATCGAATGGAAACTCGCTAAATTTTAAAGATTTCATTCGGCAAATTCACCGATTTTATGGAGTTTATGTGGAACCTTTGAAAATGCCGACTTTTGTATACATTTACAAGTTTAAAAACCTATACCCAATGGAAATCCAACTTAAGACCCAATTTTTTAAAATTGATCGTTGATTTGCCGACTCTTGAAAAGCGTGGGGGGTGCGTCATCACCCATGCCCCCCTCGCTACGCCCCTGATTGGGAGTCATTAGTAAAGATAAACTGAAGACAAATGGCTGCTGGAGATGTTGAACTACATTCCAATGCAAAGCTAAAAAAAGCATAAATCTTATAGATATAACTGACTCATTTGGAAAAGAAAAATATTTATGATAGTAGAATACTTTTGAATTAATCAAGTCACAGCGGATTCTTTTTTCCTCAGTGACAATACGGGTTATATTTTAATGGTGACTTTAAACTCATTGTATACCTACTTAAATTTGGAATATTAATTTATTGTACAAAAAAAAATTATAGCACGTTTTCAATGCCAAACTATATTTAATAGCTGGAGATCATTGGCAATAAACATCCCGCATTTCCCATATTTAGACATTTGCAAGGCAACTGATCAAATACAAACTGAAACCTTAACACCCAATTACATATTGAAATAAAATACCGAAGACAAATTATCGACCCCTTTCAACATCAAGTTGTAGAGCATAGCCATACTACTAGCCACACCTCCTACAAGCGGACTGTCAGAAGTTAGAAGCGGGGATTCGGTCACCCTTTCTTTTTCCCGAAGACATAACGCCAACGGGAGAAGCTGAATACTTCGGTTAACCTCACCTTTGAAACAGCCATACCCTATTACAAGCGGACTGTTAGAGGTTAACAACGGGTGACTTATTCAATCACTCCTTCGCCCTCGCCGAAGACTAACCGCCACGTGGAGGAGCTGACTACATCATTCAACTTCATTTCGACACTTTGAACACCTCGTCAGAGGCAATAGACGGAGGGTTAGACTGTTTCGGTCACCCTTCGCCTTTGCTCCTTTTTCAGTAGACAATCCCTCCACCAACTTTTAGTCAAGCAGAAGAACGGATTGATTCAACTATACCCATTTCTACCAAGGACCAGCCTCCCTCCTTAGTGATGGACTGTTAGCTGTCGCAGGGGGGCAGCATGACCCCCCATAGCCATACATATTAAACTGCAAATTATTTTTGGGGTTTATTTCCATCTTATTGTTTATTTTTGGGCGCTATGCATTTTTTGAGCGTTATTTCCAAATCGATTTGGGCGCTATTGCCTTGGGCGTTATTGCCTAACGCCGATTCTAAATTCAAACATTTATAACCAATTGAGTTGACTGTTTCAGTCATCATTATGACCTCCTTGGGTATTCAAATACAGATTTTAGGCCTGGCGACGTTCTGGTGTCAAATCGTGATCCCTTTTAGGAACTTATGTTTCGAAACAACTAAGTAACAGTTCCTTTTTCGTTTCGGAAGTGGCGCAACACAAAGTAGGAATTGTTTTTGACGCATATCCTATATACCATCTTTGAGCATAAAATTTCAGCCCAAAGTGTCAAGTATTGTGCCTAAGTAGACGAGGCCATAAACATTTGCAACACAAATTGGGAAAAATGCCTTATTAATATTAAATTCTGTTATTGTGTATGTATACCATATAATTTGTTATGTTATGATATATGTCATTGATTTTGTGTACATATGTTATTTTATCTACCGAAATAATATTCTGACTGCATCAAATATTTCATTATTAAAAAGAGAAAACAATTACGTTTTATGGGGAACATCATTTTGCCCTGATATGTTACTATTGTACTTCGAAAAAACCTTGATCCTGCCAAAATAATCTATATTTAATCAAAAATCTCTCCTATAATTATTTAAGCTATTTTAAATGCTGATAATGAGCATTATAAAATCAGTGTAAAAAAATCCACGATAGACACAATATAACATTTTACTCTATTAATTACACCATATCTACCAAAACTGTAAATTTAAAATTTCTTATTTTCCATTTGGAATTTTTTTTACAAATAAAAAATGGATACCTAACAAATTCCTATTTGGGAATAGTGGTTACAGTAAAAACTTCCCAATGAGGAATTTGGTCTTATTTGTGTAGTTAATGTTTCTTATTGAGTATTGTGGCTATTATGCGTGCTAAAAACTTCGCATTTGGGAATCGCGTTTACACCGCGTCTCCACGAGCAATATTTCATAGATTGCCATCTGTCATTTCTCATAGAAAGAAATAATGATAGTATGCAATAAAATGTAGGGTGGGCATTTCATAGCTTACTATTTCCATACTCATCACACCACAAACCACATACTGGTTTGTGCATCACACGAAAACACATGTGTCAGACAAAGAAAGCACACCCCATAGAATACTATCGATAGCAAGCTATGAGCTGAGCAATAGATAGAATACCATTTTTCATAGAATACTATTTGTGGTCTCCACGAGCAATTCTCATAGCATGATATATGGCATTCTATGAAATATTGCTCGTGGAGACGCGGTGTTAATTTGCGTTGACAAGAAGTTTCTACTTAGGAATATGTTCTTATTTGCATGCTTAATGTTTCTTTTTGGGAATTGTGGCTATTATGCGTGCTAAAGACTTCCCAATTGTCAAACCTGTTAAATTTGTGTTGAAAAGAAGTTCCTATTTAGGCATTTGTTCTTATTTGCGTGCAAAAAAAGCAAAACGTCAAGAAGTGTTTAATTTATCGATTTAAGTTTTTGTACATTAAGTTCTTTTTTCACTTTTCGATAAAAGGATGTATGTAGTTGTTTTAAACGGCCTATGAATCGTGGTATGATCCAACTCAACTTTATAGGACATTATTTTGATGTATACCTTAGTTCAACTGATTACAAAACAGGACGGATGTGTGAATTATGTATGTTGCCTGAATTTATATGACATACGAATTCTTGGGCATAGTTTCGTCGCTGGGTGTAGCAAAAACTTAACAAAAACTGGTACACTGCTACTTTATAGGAATTGGGAGCGCGAAGACACACCTCCACACATTTTACACACTGCGCATAAAATGTTTCATGGAAGAAACAATTTTGTCACAATAATGCATCTGCGTCGATATAAAATTCCTATTCCAAATTGGGAAATGTAACCAAGCATGTTTCTAAAATGTTACTTGTTCGGAATATTTTCTGGTAACAAAACCGACTTTACGACGTCGCGCAGGACACATGACACATGAAGTCGCTAAATGCTCCTTGGGTAACGAAGTAAGATACACGGAGATACCTCTTTTTAAAAGAAATTCGCATGTAGCAATAGAGTTTCCAGCTGCATTGTCCGGCCCATAATTTTTTCTGGCCATAATTTGTTCTGGTTTTCATGTTACTCTTAAAATTACTAAAAGCTATTTTGTGGTTAATATTGCCAGATAACGGTTTAGACTAAAAATTTTCTTTTTAATTTATAATCTCATCATCATAACCTCTTCCGACATTATCGGCTGTGGGAATTTGATGACTCTTCGGTTTGGTGGAAGAGAATACACTTTCAATGAATTGTATACGCACCAGTGATGTGAATAATCGAAATCCTTTGCCTCTACACGTGTTCTCCTTTAAAACATTGATATGGCTCTAGAGCCGTTTTACTGCCATAACCTCATAGTGAAGAATCACTGCATGTGTTTGCAAGCGAAAACATTTTAATTTTTTTGTACCTCCATTTGGGAAATACCTTTGTGATATGTG
>OY015313.1:6506231-6624539 GCA_955612985.1 Cheilosia scutellata
CGCAGCTAAAATTGGGGAGAAAATCGAATGTTAAGCCCAGATTATCCACTGTTACCTGCACAATTGACCGTTCTAAACACTTAAGGCACCTGAAACTTAAGAAAAAACCACACTTAATGACGCATGGAAGTAGCAACGCTTGTGTTTCGCGAAAGATCACATGAGCTGGATGTGCAAAATGGAATGAGCACAAATGACTGGCTGAAGGTTATTTTTTCCGACGAAAAAAAGTTTACCATATTGGCCGGATGGTTAGTAATTATTATTTCCATGTCCTGAGGAAAGAGGAGCGGTTTTTTAAACCGTCACAATAGCAGAGAAGGAGGCGTTATGGCGTTATTCCATTTTGCACATCCCAGCTCATGTGATCTTTCGCGAAACACGAGCGTTGCTACTTCCATGCGTCATTAATTGGTGGTTTTTTCTTAAGTTTCAGGTGCCTTAAGTGTTTAGCAACGGTCAATTGTGCAGGTAACAGTGGATAATCTGGCCTTAACATTCGATTTCTCCCCAATTTTAGCTGCCGATAAAGCTGAATTTGACGCTATTTTAAGGATACTTCGCGTTTCGCAAGGTGTTAAGGCAGAAGATGTGTTCCCTTTATATTTTTTTTGGGTAATACGAAGGGTTTTTAAATAATGGCTTACACAATGATCACTTCGCTTTTATTTTCGGGCTATAGCACGCATGAAAGACCTGCAGAGCAATAAACATCTATTCTTGCCCTTTCCTCCACTGTTAATCATTTTTTCTTGCCCATTTTTTATTAACACTCAATCAAGAAGAATTACTTTATAAAATGTACCGTTAAACCGAAAAAAAACTATTCACTTCTAAAAAAAAACCGTTGATTTGCTCACTGCTTCTAATCTAATGACTCGATTTATTTCCGCATATTTTTTACTCTATTTACAATTTGTCTTCAAAGTTCCGTTAACTAAATCTCTTCTATACACAAATTTTATATTTTGTTGTTAACAAAATAGTCTCTCATTTACCATAGTCGTTTTTCTTCTAATCCACCATGTAACGGGAGAAATATCGATTTTACTTTTCGAAAAAGCCTGCTTCTAATCTTATGACTATGCAGTGTACATACATAATGACACCACAACAGAAATCAAAACGAGGAATTACACTTGCCAACCGCTGTTTCCTTGGCCTAAGAAGGTAACTGAATAGTAAGGCCTTGTCAAGAAACACTAAGGAGACTCTATATAAGACCCTCATCATCCCAGTCCTGCTCTATGCGCAGAAGCATGGCGGATAAAGATCTTCTTGGTCGTTCCGTCGCAAAATTCTTCGAGTGATTTGTGGTCCGTTAGGGTTGACGGGTTGAGGAGGAGATTTAACAGCGAACTCTACGAGCTATATGGCTAGGTTATGTAGAGCGAATGGAAACCAATGCTCCGGCCCGAAGATTGTTCGATTCCTACCCGGAGGGACAACACAGTAAGAAGCCCTCGCCTTAGGTGACGCGAGTTACATAGCAACAAAAGCTGGCAAAAAGCATCATCATCATCATTATCAACAAGAACCAGATGGCTTGTCAACAACGTATGTCAATCCATCGACGTAACAATAAAACAAAAAACCCCCGCTTACAATATACCGAATGTTCATATTACGTAGTACTTACCCTATAAAGTGTTTTCGAAAAATTATAAAAATATCAATATAGAAAAAATCATAGACTTAAAAACGTGTTGAGTTTTAATTGAACTAAGACCTACTTATAACTGGCGCAGCCAGTGGAAGGGGACCTCAACCAACTTGGAATGCGCAAGACGAGGCGGTTAGCCAAAGATCGGGCTAACTTTAGAAGTGTGTTGGTTGAGTCCCAGGTCCACCCCGGTCTCTAGAGCCATCTAAGTAAGTAAGTTGTACTAAATATAATATTACTTACATTTAGTTCCTGCAAATACTTATATGTACTTTGATTAAAAAAGAAATTAATTATTATTATACTAGGGGCCCCGGTAAACGTTGTTTTGCCTGCTCGTACATTTTCATTGTCCGTCAATTGTTCTGCGGCCGTTTTATTATTTGAAATTTTATTAATGATTTTTTTTTTGAGTGTTCATTATTTGAAATTTTATTCATTATTATTTTTTTTTTGAGTGGATTTTATATATGAAATTTTATTCGTGAGCTTATTCTTGCTTTTTAAATGTTTTTTTATTGTTGAGTTATTATTTGAAATGTTGCGGAATCGGTTCGCAGCGTCACCTACCGGATCCAATTGTGAATCTAAACCATCCTTAGACCCCCTCAAACACACACACAAAATTTCATTAAAATCGGTGCAGCGGTTTAGGAGGAGTTCGGTTACAAATGCGTACAGAAGAATTATATTATATATTATATATATGAATAAATATATATTTTGTTTAAATAAAATGGTCTAATCAATATTTTTCCATTTAGGTGTTATTCAGATTTAATAAAGTACCATTAACTTACCTTTACTTGGTTTGTTCTGCTTGATAACGGACTTTGGGTCATCATCCACACCAATTGTTGTGACTGTACAACAAGCTCTGGTCGTTTAACTCTACCTAGTACCTACTACCTGTCTCATTCAACCCTAACGTCTTGTTGAATTGGTATCTTACTTGTACCTTTCTGTAAAACTTCCGAATTATTCGTAGAGTGAGTAGAATTCTTTCTTCCTTCGTAGAAGCCAATGATGTTCCCTACTAGCTCAAAGAGCCACTTTAATAGCGGGTTGTTATGCAACATGTGTGCTTGTCGGAATCATTCATCGAGAATATGGTTGGGTAAAATTCAGCACAACAGTTCAAGTGTTCATTTTGACTTATTTTCATCGATGCCGCTAGTCCTTGGCCCTTGATGGTGGTTGAAGAATTCTCAAGAAAGGTTTTTGTCGGTTTTCAGTCATTCAAATTGGCTTCTGAGATATCTGTACTGACATAGACATTATAGACATAACCCCGCTATACAACAAGGTAGTATATTCCGAGTATATGGCAGCTTTGAATGTTTGGTCATCTAGAATATTGGAGGACACCCTACGACGATTTGATGATCTGATGACCACCATGATCCATTACGAAAATTGAGGAGTTGGACAATTTCAGTGGCATACTGAAACTGAAAACAAACTCAAATAAATGCGGTTTCTGCTGCAATCAAACTGATATATGTAACTGTCCTTAACCATCTTTATTCTGTCCCATACCTGGAAAGTTAGTTGGAAAGCAATGGAGATTGCTTTCCAACTAACAGAAAAAAAGAACACAACAAATTCTTTTGAAAGTGTCCACTTAGAAAGTGTCCAATAGAAAGCTTTGAAGAGGACATTTGAAAAAAGCATTATCCTCCCGTACTCTCATATAAATCAATGCACTCAAAGGGACCTACATTTATCCATACACTGTCTCTGAATGCACTTGTCGTGACAGTATTTGCGCGCAGCTTTGTGCCCATCACAATTGCTCTGACATTTTAATATTTTTTCTCCCCACACAAAAACACTTTATACCATTTCAGCGACTGTTGTTGTCAGTGTAGATATACCATAGTGTATCGTCAAAAAAAAAAAAAAAACCAAACAAACGTTCTCAACTAGAATCCATTTCGGTCGCACGCGAGAATCCTTTGTCCCACATTAAACGGTGCTGTTCCGGTGCCGCTTGCATTTTGTCAACTGTTTCGCAATACAAAGCGTTCTAACATGATTTTAATTACAAAAAATCACCCTTGAGCTTACACACAAAAACACATTTAAACTGACACACAGAAGCAACCGGAGGGGGTGCAGCTATTGCTGTTGCTGCTGCTGCTGCTGCTTCTGCTTCTGCCACTGCCGCTCTAAGCCACCCCCTAAGCCTCATCATAGCTCCATCGCCAAACGACTATACCTCAGCAGCACATCCTCAAAGCGGATCCACATAATAATGATGAAAATTTCGTTGATGACTCTGTGTTTTCTTTGCCATTTCCAGAGCCGGCTCTGCCTGTCGGGTCGGTGTGGGTGGAGCGGCAACACAATATGTGTGTAGAGTTTTATTTTTTAGGTTTTAATTTAAACCCTTTCCACTTTGTGTAAGTGAGTGAGTAAGTAAGTATGTGAGCAGTACCAGTACAGTGCCTGGAAGAAAATTCTTTAAAATTTTCATTTTTGTTTCTGCTTCATACTCCATAGAAGTGTAGCAAGGAACACGTCGTCTAAAAGCTTTTGTGGTCTTATTCGTCCTCGCAAATCTTGTATACATTTTCTTTTCTCCTAACAGAAGCACACAGAAAACACAACCCGGATTTGTACACTTGTATCGTATAACCGTTAAGGCAAACTGCTAGTACCCGTTCCCCTTCCCCTGGTTAATGTATAGGTAAACATGAACGCGCCGTTCTGTACGAGGCCCCGCTAACAAGGAGCAACAAATACAGAAAACCAACGAAAAATAATTTATAAATTTTTCAAACAAAGTGAAATTTTATCCGACAGCTCCCCATCTTGTGTTGGGAAGGCTTTACATACCCGCTCGTGCTGCATGTAGTGTTTGAGAACTTTGAAGAATATAGCGAAAGAAAAATTCTTGTATTGCCATCGGTACCGGCTTTTCTTGTTCTTCATTTTTTTTTTCTCTGAGGGGTTCCTTCCAACTCCAACCTTGATGTCAGCTAGAGTCTCTTAGAAGTTTTCCACCCATTTGATGGTTGGTTGGATTTGGAACTTTCTGTCGAAGCCGACTGATGAAATACACTTAGAAGGGTTATGTTATAATTTCTTCTTTGGAGTTGTCGAGTCTTTTTTCTTCTTTTTATTGTCGTGTTCGAAAAAAAAGTAGAAATCCGCAAAAATCCTAAAATAATTAAATTTTTGTTAAAAACAACACAAGCAAAGAGTTTCTTTTGAACCTTCCGAGAAATTGAAGGTGCATAGTACCACACTTGAGACCTTCAGGTGGCTATAGCAGCTAAGATGGTGAGAATAACGATGTGAAGGTTATAATGGAGTAGATATGATGCATACCTCAGTCAATTGAACAAAGTGTTGTTGATTAGGGGTGAAGTTAAGACCTAAACCCAAATAAGTGAATAGAAACTTCCTATATTCCGCAACTGTATTTAAGCCTTATTGGTTTTTCTCCAACGCCTTTGGTTGGGTTTAAGCCTTGTTGGGTTTTTTTCCCTTAGCTCTAGCGGTCAAAATATAATAATACTGTTATTCGATCATGTGGCTTAAATGAGGTTTTGAGAGTGACACTTTTGCAGGCACTTTATCTATGAGTTTCGTCCAATATCTATTTTTTGGATGAAGCGTCGTGGGACCTCCCATACAATAAAAAAAAATGTGCACGACTCGAATCTCGCAGAATCTCAGTCATTTCAGCAAATTCTACGTTTAAAATCACGCACCCACTCAAGATGTACTCAGGTTCAGTAACTCAATCCTTGTTAATTAATAACGTAATACATAATACATAAACATACGTATTAACTACAACTACTTCAGGATATAAACATTACCTAGCAGTTACATTTTCATTCAAATCGAAAATGGCGTTTTCCAGATATGAGCATTCATAGTTCGAAAAAAACACTGTTTTGCAAGTGTTTAGCTCAAAACTGAGCAAAAGGTATAACTATGGATTTAAGCATTACCTTCCAGTTACATTTTTATTATAATCGAAAATGGCGTTTTTGAGATATGAGCAGTTTTTTTAAATAACTATAATTAGGGATTTGGATTTGGGTGGATATCAAAGGACGCAGTCTTTCTAGAGAAAAACTCCGTTTGCTATCAAGTTAAGAATGACGATAAGTATCTTAAAAATACGTTTTTGACCGTTTTCGAGAAAAAGTCAACTGGGTAAGCAGTCATGTTAAGCATGCCTACATTAACTCAACTATCAATTTAGGTTCAAATTGTTAGAGCCGTTTTCGAAAAAAATCTAAATTGTTTAATATTTCTTAAAATTTTTATATAGGAAGTACCGTTAATATTAGGGCTAGCATAAAAAAAACGCCTCGTAGCGGGAAGCCCACAAATTCTAAATACGAAGTTTGAAACAAATCCGTTCAAGCGTTTAGATTTCCCAACTATGAAACAGACAGACATACGCACGGACAGAATTGCGAATTTGAGTTCCCCTTAATCGAAATATCAGAATTGATCAAAATTTGTACGAAAACAATATCTTTCTCTTACTACGTACGTATACGAGAAAGTTGATAAAGGCTGTAACTTTAAGAAAATTATTTAAAATGACAAATTAATGATGGTACCTACTTTGTTACTAAAATGACAGTTAGATTTATAAATTTTAAATTATACTTGCATTTAAAAATATTTAAGAAAAACTGCTAATATGTCAAATCCTACTGCCTTTACCCAGTTCTTCTCGTTTATCCTGAGTTTATCCTGCACGAATTGCCAACGCATTTGCTCGAAGCTGTTCTTTCGCTTCGGCGCATTCCGCAGGTGTTTGATTTGCACGGCGAATCGTCAATTTCCGTACATTGCGACTGCGTGTGCCAATGGTTGATCTTCTGATCGGCGGCATAATGTCTCCCTAACACTGAAAGTGCAATACCGAAGAATTCGAGTTATTCAACCCTATCACAGAATCCATTCGTAAAATATCCCCTACTCTATGAACTACGAACAATTTACTTCACAAAATCCGAATTATTACCTCAGTAACCACTCTCTCTCATTTTCGAAATCAGCTGTTTTATGTCAAACATCTGTCATTTTTGAAATTTATTGAAATTAATTGTGAGTAAAACTTTCAAATAATTAAATAATTCTTCTTTTCTTATCAAAAAATTAAATATAAATTGTTTAAAAATGGATTCAATTTGCTATCTTAATACATAATTGCTGAGACCTCCGTCCAGGCGAAAGCGAAATCCGAAAATTCAGAGAAAAGTACTTCAAGACTCTTGTCTCTTGTGATCCCGTTGACTTAGATGAGACATCGTAAGAGTATACGGTATACCTAGTAAATTCAATCCGCGGTACTAATAATCATTTATAGTTTCCAGGCTAACTTTTACGAAGTCACAATGGCGAAAATTTCCATATAAAATTATCCATTGTGACCGTCAAAATATTTAAGTTGAAGACTAAAAATGATTATTGGTAAGGCCCAATTTGTTTTATATTTTAAAAAGAGTAGTAAACTTACAGGCTTCAATAAACCTGCATTTAAATATGGAGGTATTAGAGGAGCTGGAACATGAGTTTGACCATGGTGTGCTTTCGTATTCAATAACTTTGATATATGTGCTTGCCTTTTCCAAAAGCCCGTAAATCATATGCCCGTAAAACAAAAGAGCGTAATTGTATGGAGGGCATGCTGCCCCCGTGCAAACGCCCTGTCTGTGGTCACTGTAGCTGTAGGATTTGGACAAACACAAAAAAAAAAATAAGATAGCTCAAATCGGACGATCCTCTCGAGTTATGGTGGTCTTACATATACATACATATAAAGATATACCACATTATATCAGTCAAATTTGGTATATATTTTTAATAATTTGTTGACAAAATTTAAAATTTGACCGGATTTACTGCAAAAAAAAACAACAACAAAATCGGAAGTTTTCTTTTTTGTTTAGAAAAAAGTAAGTATGTACATTGTACAATTGTATAGCTGAAAATCCAAATAATTAACAGTAGGTAACTGCAAAACCGTATTTTTCAAAAATTGATGCCAGAAATACTCAGATACTCAGATACTGAATTAGTTGTAAAATGGTATTGTCAAATTGGAGACGTTCAGATTTCTAGTTTTGGTCCGACAGCAGTTTTCTCTATTTTAGTAGGATTAGATTGATCACATTACCAAATTTTCAATTAAAGTTGACGTAGGGATGTGTAGGCAAACAACTTAGCTTCCGTATTCTCATTTCAGCAGCTTGCATTCCTGATCTTATTCTTTCGATTATTTTAGCTTTCCACTATTTTTTGGAGGAACAATTTAATAATTCGAGCTGTAATTTCCGCGTTTTTTTTTTTTTTTTTTTTTTTTAATTTCTTTGTTGCTATTTAATTTAATTCATTTTACTTAATACTAAACATAAATATTTAAACACCTTAATGTTCTCACACTTTTGCTTTTTTTAAATATTTACGTTTAAATATTTATGTTTAGTGTATTCGATTTTCACGTATTCGGTTAAATTTAATAATCATTTTACTTTATATTCCACGAAATAATCGACATCACAAAAACGTTTTTCTGTATTTGCACTTAAATATCAAAATAGTACGACACACGCGACGTATTATTGTGCGAATTAGGTAGGATGCGGACATGCGCAATGTTATACCATGTATTTCTATATATCTACCTTTGGCTTTAGCAAAGGCCTTGCTCAAGTTTTCGTGCAAAATAAGCTTTGTTATAAAAAAAAAAAAAAAAATGTTTGCCCAAGGGCTCCAAGGTGTCAAATTGGCCAGGCTCGGCTCTGGAACTTCACACTTGGTCAGTACGTATCCATTTTGATGTCCTAGGCCTAGATAATAGGGAATATCAATTAAGATTTGCATAAAGAGGAACCTGTTCAAACCTATGAACTTATTAGCCCATCGCGTGGCGTCTACGATTTTGTGGAAGTCAGATTAAGACGTGTCATAGGATTACTTCATACGCACGCTCATTTGCATCTTTGTGTACGCTTTCTTGCAGCTGGCATATAAACAAACGAAGCTCTGTCCACGGAGCGGCAAAATACGCTTGTCGTCATTTGCAGCTTGCATTGCCGCTCCGTGGACAGTGGTTCGGTGTTTATATGGAAGCTGCAAGCAAGCGTACAACAATTTGCAAATGACGAAAGCGTGCATATGACGTGCAGCTACGTGGACAGTAGGCCTAAGTCATCAAAGTAGGATTCTCTCTGTTTTTGTTTGTTGTGCCATATTTCAATGATTTATATTTTAGAAATACAAAGAAACTTTTCTTAAATTATTCCGAAATATTTCTAAAATGTTAATTTTGGTCTGGAGTTCTGGACGCTTTGCAAAACATTTCTGATATGTTTAGAAAATGTTTCTATTCTTTCCATTTCGGATTTCGGAAACGGACAACTTTATCTGTTTCTCAAGTTAGTATTGACGATAAATATCGCGAAAAGTGTGGGGTAACGAACGAGAATGTCATCCAATCATTTTTAAGTTCTTCTAATAATAATTTTAAACCTCCAGAATTTATTTCAGTTTATTTTTGAAAAGTCTTTTTAAATTTTTGAAACAAAAGTCAAACATTTCAGAAATTTTTTTTTTTAAAGAATGCTTCCTGGAATGTTTCCTTGGTGTGGACAGAACATACCTTTAGTTGAAAAGCAGATATTGGTAATATAGATTTTTATTTCACTAATATCTGTCTCTGAGGAGAGAAACGGTTCGATAGCGTTTCCGTCTGGCGAGTGGTATATGCTAGGCAGTCTGCGAATGCTGTACAAATCTGGTTTTAGTTTGCTTCTGTAAGGTTCCATTTTTGCGTTTTATACTTGATGTTGGTTGACGTCTTGCAAATTCCGTTGAACCTGAAATTGTCCCCCCTTAAGTCTACCAAAAAAAATTTTGAAAATGTCTAAATCGCAGAGAGTCTCAAACCCAACTTATTTTATTAGTTTTTTTTTATTTTTGGTCACATATCCTCTCGTTCTTTCAGAGTGATATTTATCTTCAAACACAAACGAATCCAACGAAGGCGCATATGACTAGATTCTCTCCACATAAACGTCCTCCACCTCATGTACAGTATAGTAAACCTCTATAACACACACCTAAGCACTAAAAGGACTCATTCATTATCATCACAACACATCCCCGCATTTAGTGGAACCAGCACTGTCCCCCACAACCTCAACTTTACATCATTTTCATCTAACACAACCCTATCTGTGCATCTATCTCTAAGGCTATTACAAAAGTAATATACAACCCCACCACGTCCAGCTTAAAATTAGAAAAAAAAAAAAAAAACAAAACCCGTTGTAGCTGTATTTGACCAAGCAGTTTCCACTGACTCTTATCCTGTCTCGGTTATTATTGCTGTTTGCTTTGCTCGTATATATGTATATCCTATGGAGAAACCCTTTTTTTGTGTTCGCCACGAACTTACAACCCTATATGCACTGGTATACATCAATCATGGCGGTCTCCATTGTCACCCTATCTTCGAATACTTAGACTCATTATTTTAGAGAGTTTAGATAGCTAACTCCATGAATCTCCCCCAGAGGCAGGGCGTCTTGCTTTTCATTTCGTATTCAAGCGGCCCGCCACATAGACAACACTAGCTGAGGAGCGGTAGCAGTAGCACTCCATGTGCACACGCACACATAGCTCATGTGTGTAGAGACTAGAGGCAATTAGGGTCTAATGATGCCAGCAGGGTATGACATGGCATGAAGCTTTGTCACGACTCCCTCTCAACTACTAGTGGTCGTTGGGTTGGGCTGGGTGTTATATGAATACAACGGCCAAGTGCTTAGATGGGGGATGACGTGTCTTTATGGTAGGCGAATGTTTTTTACAATTTTTTGCTTAGCCATCGACAAGGTACTTCTTGTTGAACACGGACAAAGCCATGGACGACCCAAGTGGAAGTTTGCAATCATGACGATGGCGGCGGCGGCGGTGCTGCCTTGAACGAATGGGGGTGCTATATAGTGGTTGCTGTGATAGAATAGCAAATCCACCCTTCACGAGATTAGGGATTTGAAAGCGCTGCTGGGTCAGTTTCGATTGTAATCATAGACGCAACTAGCTTTGGGTTCATAAATCTGTCAGAGCAACTTGGGGTTGGCAGTACCGCTCTACAATCAAGATAATTACATGAAAAGGGTTTTGTTTCTTGGTGGTCATTAAACGCGGTGAGGTTGCTCCTTGCTCCACCTGATTACACAAACATACATGCGTGTGTGTAATCCTAAAATAATAATAAAAATACAAAATTGGTACTCCTCCGCGTATAGCGCATTCCTCACAGGACCCCTGCCGCTGCCACATCTGTGAGACATCGCGGCGTATGTGCAACTTTATCTCATTGTGACACGTACTTCTGCCATTATAGGTTTTTATAACTTGTACACATCGATACGCATTAAAATTTAACGTCGTTTCAATAGCACATGCACAGCACACCCCTCACCCCGATAGCAAGAAGCCAAGTCCTCCCGAGTGTACCACTCAACTTGAATATCCCGCGAACAATAGCTGCGAGAATAGTCCTCCACTCAACGACTGTATCGGTGTAGGTGGTGGTTAAGGGTAGTATTAGTAGTGAACGAAACGACCTTCGCGCTTCCTTGGGTAACTTTGGAAATTTTCATTTATGCGCGCGGCACAAAAACTGCGTGCTGCGTCGCGTCGTAGCCTGTAGATGGCGAAGCGTCAGCCAAAGAATAGCTAAGGAGCAGAGGTGGAGGGTCATAAATGTACATAGAATCCTTTTTTTAATGGCACTCGCGGATGTACGAGGCAGCATTAGTGCGTGTTCTTAGAATACACATTTTTTGGCGTAGTAGTAGTGGCTGCGAGGTATGGTGGCGTGGGCGGGAGCGTATATCTCTAAGGACATTATGAATCGTTTATGATGCTGTGTTCGCATTGGCACTGTGTATAGCGAATGGCCCCATCTGGGCTAGCTACAAAACTACCATAAAAATCCCATTTAAAATATATGTAAGAATTTATATGCACGCTGTGACATACGCACACGGCGGCGTGCATGGACTAGAGTTGTAAATAACATGAATAGATATCATTTTAAAATTGATATGGATGGGCTTGGGGATAATCGCAATTTTCTTTCGAATGGCGAAGTGTGTGTGTATAGGGTTTATCTATAGATATACAGTTCTACTGCGACAAAGTCAGAGATAGAAGAGGGTTCAGTTCAGATGAATGTACGCAATTAATTCGTTTGTTCATTTGGAACGCAGCCACAGAAACTAGACGCATGGTGGCAGTCTTTTAAAATTGCTGATTGTATGCAAAATCCTGCTTTCTCTGTGTTAGAATTCAAAATATTGCCGTTGCCGGCCAAAAAATAATTTTCCTAGCCACTGTGACCTATCTGTAAAGACGGCTAATTAAATTGCACATGCAACCCCTGACATTTACAAAAATCCAGCACCGACTTCAAAGAGAATGAAATGTCTGCTATTTTGCTTTTAACTACTGTCCGAATTGTATACCCTGTGGCGTTGTGTTGTATGCGAAGATGGGTGTTGCTCCTATCCCTGGTGCCGCTATGTACTTAAAATTTAATAAACTGCAAAAATTAATAACAAAAACCCCGCTGGTATGAGTTGCCGTTTTCCTCCACTCACGAAATAAATCGCAGGGATGATAGAAGGAGGCAGTTACTCGCCCCAACATAATATTGACCTATGAATCCTGCGTGTCGTAGAGCATCCAATTTTATGTAAACAATGTTTGCGATACAACATTTTCGATATTTGATAACAATTTTTTTATACGGAGAATTGACTGAAAGAAATGAAATGATTAGTGAATCAAAATTTTAGATTGTGATGGTTGCAAATTAGTGTGGCTAAAAATAACTATGATTCCAAACGCAAAGTATTTTTTGTTTATGTTGGACTCAAACAAAACTGTTAAGGATAAAAACAACATGACAACAAAGGTTTGATGATAAACTGCACTAAACTTGTAAAATTAAGTACAAGGGAATTATTCCGCCGAGGTAGTACCTAATAATGATACTCGTAATTTACTCAAATTTTCGACTCTAAGGAGCAAAATTAACAGCTTTGGCAGGATGAATATCCTCAGAGAAACCGGGTGCTGCTCTACACTAATGCGAGCTTGCGCAGTAACAGTGCTTCCGCTCACCATCGAAAAGGAGACAACTCAATTTTCGAACTAATACATGGACAAATCCAGAGCTATCATCATAAAAGCTGCATCTATGATAAACAGCTGTATAGAAGCGGAATATCCTCGCGGTCTGTTAGACTGTACACTTTATGCAAAGCGTGACTCCAAGTCGATTAGTCGCTACCTTATTTCAGTTGCCGGACGGGGTATAGTTCTTGTCAAACCTCGCACTAAGTCACCTGCTTAAAAATAACTTGAGAAATATATTCGGGGATCTAAAATTAACTCACTTTGGATGGACAAAAAAAGGAAAGAGATGAGAAAGAATTTTTTTTTTTCTTTGGAGGATCATTGACATTTTAGAGCTACGACTTGAATAACACGATCTAAAAAATCATCAGGACTGACACTGACGTTCGTTCGACTAATCGGCAATTTATTTAGGTATCTTTATCTATATATATAAAAATAAGTTGTATTGTGTTTGTCGCCAATGTTCTCTGTAATGCGTGAACCGATTTTTATTCTGGAAATTTCCCATGAAAGTTGGCGTTGATACCATGGTTCGTAAGTATATACGGTCTTTAAGGGTGTATTGCTTCATGAGTTATAGGGGCGTGGCACCTCCCATACAAAAAATGCATTCAAAGTCTTATATTTCGATGACCACCCAATCGATTAAGTTCAAATTTACATACAATTTTAGGTATCGGCCCAGGAGTATTCCTGTAAGGATTGGTCAAAATTGGACAAAGGGGCGTGGCACCTCCCATACAAAAAATACATTCAAAATCTTATATCTCGAAAACCACTGAATCGATTGAGTTCAAATTTACATACAATCTAGGTATCGGCCCAGGAGTATTCCTGTGAAGATTGGTCAAAATTGGACAAAGGGGTGTGGCGCATCCCATACAAAAAATGCATTTAAAATCTTATGTCTCGAAAACCACTGAATAGATTGAGTTCAAATTTACATACAATCTTAGGTATCGGCCCGGGAGTATTCCTGTGAAGATTGGTCAACATTGGACAAAGGGGCGTGGCACCCCCATACAAAAAAAAACATTCAAAATCTTATATCTCGAAAACCACTGAATCGATTGAGTTCAAATTTACATACAATCTAGGTATCGGCCCGGGAGTATTCCTGTGAAGATTTGGCAAAATTTCACAAAGGGGCGTGGCACCGCCCATACAACAAAAACATTAAAAATCCTTTATTTCGAAAATCACCGAATCGATTGAGTTACAATTTTTGGACAATCTTAGGTGTTGGCCTGGGAGCATTCACTTCTCTTCGACAGTCATGGGAGCCAACGTTTTTAAAATTTGTAACATTGATATGCATTGTCCTGATAGACAGAATACTATGTAGGCAATACGATTCATGGAAAAACAAAACATGTAGGAACACAGTGTTCAGAGCATTACAACAAAAACTTTTTGTCACTGATTTAAATGAATTTGCAATTGATTTTTTTATTTTTCTATTTTGCACTACGAAGTGTGCAGGGGGTCCGCTAGATTGCAAATGCAATTGCCGTATTAGGGAGGGGTAGGATATAAACACTACAAAAATATATTGGTTTTTAGTCGCCTTTTTTATATTTATGCCTCATTTAACCTCCTCACTTCTTCGGCAAGGTCTTTAGCTGTTACCGACAGAATAAGTCTATCGTCTTCGCGCCTTACTTTGATAGCTTTTGCTATCTCTTGACTTCCTTTTGCCCAGTTACCTTAGCCCAGAATAGGGACTCGAACTTAACAATCTACACTGACGGTTCAAAAATGGACTGTGGAGTAGGTGCAGGTGTATTTTCGGAGTCTCTGAGCATCTCAAAATCCTTCAGGCTCCCGGACACAGCCAAGCCAGTGTGTTTCAGGCGGAAACATATGCTATCCGGGAAGCCTGTCGCCTAATCAAACTACACACGGACATAGTTCCGAGGCAAAAGATAGACGTATTCTCTGACAGTCAAGCTGCGATCAAGGCTATCGCCTCAGTCAATATAAACTCAAAATTGGTACTAGAATGTCGAGAGGAGTTGGCTTCGCTTGATCAGTTCAGGATTACCCTGATCTGGGTTCCAGGCCATAGCAGTGTTTATGGAAACGAACAGGCTGACGAGACGCAACCGAAAAAGAAATCCTCATTCACTACCTAACCTATGCGCTTGTCCGGCACTAGTTAGGACTAGACAGCGAACTCTGGGTAAACCCTTCTTCACATCCCTCGAGGAAGTTTCGAAGAATAGCATCAAAGAACTTATAACCTTTTTTAATTCCACAGGCCGGATCTAAACCACCCTTCATATACTCATATACTCACAATAACCAGGTGAAATGAGTATGCGGTAACAAAACAGGACATAGTGCTAGTGCTAGAACCTTATCTGGTACTTAGTGGCGGAATGTGAGCTATTGCCCTTTCATTTTCTATCTTGCTTGAGCGTGTCGTCGGTACTAGCATCATTTGTAAGACTGGTAAGATAAGTTTTCAAAGAGTTTCATATAATAATGAGATTAAAATCTCTTAAATATTGTCTGAGCTTATTATTATTATTATTTATTATTATTATTTTTTTTTTTTTTTTTTTTTTAATACTTCTCCCGGGAAAGGCGAACCTATAACGCTTCAACAGCGTCCCGAGATGCGTGCAGATGTATGTTAGTTCTGCACTTAAATTGCTGCAAATTGTAGCCTTCTGGAAATATATCCCCAGGAAGCGAGTTCCAAAGCTTGCTTGTCCTGTAGAAGGAGTTTTAGAAAGTTGATGTCCTCGCTGTTGTCAAGTGTACTGAATGGTCATGAGCATTAGCTTCCTGTCTTGTGGGGTTCCCAAAAGTTGCATTTCGTGGGATAATGTCTTTGAGTTCCTAGAAACATCTACCATATGGAACTACCTTTAGAACAAGCAAAGGTCAGCGACTTGTCTTCTGTGCACCAAAGGTTGTAGATTCGATGTAAGTGTAGGATGACCAATAAGTCGAACTGCTCGTCTCTGTGTGTTGTCAGGTAGGTTAAGTAAATGTTTTGGGGCCGAGCTCCATATATGGGAACAATATTCCAGGCCTGGTCTAACCTGTGCTTTGTAGAGAAGGAGAAGTTGCTTCCTTACAACGAACATCGATTATACTGATGTAATTTAGTCGGTCCGTTCGAGTTCGATATAAGCGGACACTACTGTACTTATTTAAGATGATAAATTGTAGCCTGAAATGTTGGGATTTTTACATCGAAAGTACGGCATAATTTAGGTTTTGTGTAGGTATAGTTGAAATCAAATTTTAAACGACTAAAATATTGTTCTTATTTAATTTTAGATTTGTTTTAAAAAATCGTAAATCGTAAGTAAGACAATACATAAACAGTTAAAATAAGTGCGATGTTGGGTGTATGCAAAGTTTCTTTTTATATATATAAAGCAGGCCATAATGGTCTTCAGACGCATGTTCGAATATGGTCTTATAGGTCGCTTACCATAAATCATTACGGTTCTTAACAAATTCCAATAAAAATGTATTTTTTATACTCTCCACAGAGTCACCGGAGACCCCATAAAATTATATTCTAAGTCAGGATCAAATTCTGAATTCTCTTGGGCACGACCAAAGCAGGACGGGTATAGCTATTATAGTGAACATTAAAAAATAAGTCATAATGTTGACGACGTAGTTAGAGTATGTCTGTAAGTCTACCGCTTTTACAACGACTGCGATGATGTTAGTCGGAATCAAAACCAAACCGAGAATTTGACACATTTTTAAAAAGTGCGATTCGAGTTCATATGTACAAAAAGTGACTGAATTTTGTAGAAGCCATTTGTTAGGAAGTGTCTTGCTTAACTTTTATTTTCCCTATGTGATAGCTGAATATCCGTGACGACTCTTATTTTTGCTCTTGCGATTCAAAAACCCCATAGTGAAAAGTGAATAGACGAAACTAAGCGTCCACAATGGGCACTGTGCCACTCACAAAAGACCTTCCGTCTGGGGGTAAAGTCAGTATTCTCCAAATTGTTTATGACCCCATCACCCTTTTACCACACCTAAAGAGCTGTATTATTCTAACAAACGCCTATTCGCACAACCCCTACAACGGCATTCTGGATTCCATCCAATTACTCCCTTGGGCTGCCAGATACAGCAATGTCATCTAAAAACCGTTAATTGTGACAAATGCATATGACATTGTCTAACAACCCCATAAATGACTTGAAATCTTGTTTATACAATAAGCACCCAGCCACATCGTGTACCCCTAATCCTCGTAGCCCAAGCCAACAATGGATTATTGAAAATTGCACGGCCGATAGGCAACTCTCGACAGAACAAGAGGAAGAACGCAGCAATCTCTAAAGCGGCCGTCATCGCACACACAAAAGGATTCTCTTTCTATTCATCCTCACATCCACCCATTCCTATCCGACTAAGCTCAAGAGTCCCACAAACGATGCCAAGAATTCGTGTTCACATTCAGATTCGACGTCAACCCCGCATTAGAAAGAAAGAAATAAGCGCACCTCCGACAAACCGACGAACACAAAAGTCATCTTCCTTTGCAAATCATTTCACTTTTAATATAATGTATGTATCGAGGCGGGAGGAGCGAGCGACGAAATGAAAACTTAGCTGAGGACCAGGCATATACAACACAACCCCCATAACCACTTCAACTAACTATTAAGTATGCTATGGAATATATAAAAAAAATCTTAAACATTCATTGCCTTTGTCCGTAACATCCTGTTAAGCATCCTTTTCATCTTTTCCATCATCCACCCCTGGACCTGTATTTGCTTGGCAAAAAAAAAAGAAAATTTTAGGAATCTCAAGCGGAAGAAAAGAATTTTCACAACACAATGTGCAGAGAGTAGGACGAGAAGGTGGATAGAGCAGGAAAACACACAAAACAAAAAAAAACGAAAACCTTAAGTGGGTGAGTCAGTGAAAGCGGGAAGCACCCCACCCACTCTAGCGTATTGCATTCTTAACCAATGTCAATGTCGTACGTGCACATTCGTCGTCGTGATGCACTGTGTCTATACACGAAGTTGTCGTCATCCCCTTCAAGAAGTCCAACATACGGCTCCGTTGCAATTCTATACTCTGCTGCACGTGGTGGGTCACATTCGCATAGGTTACGAGGGGGAGTTGCTCCAATCCCTGCATCTCTGGTGGCGATATGTTGATGACGACGACAACAACAATCAACCACCATGCCAACCAGCCGCCAGCCAACAACTTTGATGAGGTCGCATTCACGTACACATGTCGACATGTCCCACCCGACTGCATCCTGTTCACCATCCAGTTGGAAGCACTTCGAACATATCCTGTATGTCGCATGTGGCATGGGGGGGGGGAGGTATCGTGTATGTGTGCTTCTTCGTCTAACATATCTGGGGGATACATCGCAACGTATACAACATTCGCCACTTGAATCAACAGACAACACTTTCGTTTCGTACCTATACCTTGTCATGCCACCCACCATCATCCTGGGTCGCCCCCCAGTGCTCTGCTTAGTGCATTAGAGAGTCAAGTGCAGCGCCCGCCCGACTGTCGGTGATTGTATGGTGTTCCGAGGTATCCGCACAGCAATAGCAGCAGCCACCCTAATGCTCTGGCTGCACACCGGCAACGAAAGTGAAATTGTGTAGCTATTGTGCACTACTAATAGACTGCTGCAGCTGGGGGTTGCTTTCGACGAATGAGGGTTGAAGGGGTGCAGCGTGTACAGTGCACGGCTTTTTCCTTTATTCCGCTGCGTCATTATCATCATCATCATCATCGTCATGGTATCACATCGTCTACGAAGGTGTCTAGGTGAAGGAGATTCCGATCCCGATCCGAGGCAGTGGTAAGGTTGAGGTGGTCTGAAGAGCGGCAGAACGTTTTTTTTTCACATTTTGAATGGAAACACTTTCCACGTGACTTTCTCTGAAAGGCGACGCGGCGACCGTGGTTAAGATTTGCTTTGCGAAAAGTGTGAGCTGGGCATTCAGCTCAGACACTCCGGCTCCAGTCGAAGGGTGGCGCATTTGTCAGTGTGTGTGTGTGTGTGGGTAAGTGGTGTTGTATTCATATTGAAGTATTAGAACCGACCAAGAAGGGATGATGAATTTGATGCATAACTTTAATTAGAACGCAAAACAGAAATATGCGAGGGTGAGCTGGTTCGCTAATGGGTTTCTTAAAAAAAGTCACCCTTCCTGCGGGTTTGTCTGGCATGGAGATATGTTGCAATTAGGAAAGGTTTTTTAATAGTTATATAAGACGGGCTATAATTTTGAAAATTTATCAATGCCACTATTGAGAGCACGTCAGGTATTAACTCTTTTCGAGCTTGTAAATTAAAATAATTTGCCTCAAAAATGTCGAAGGAGTAAGATTGAATAACAAAAATTGTAAGCCTTAAATGTATGAGAGTTTTCACTTTATGTCGACCAGATCCAGGACCCTTTTTTAAGGGTTTGCATATTTGGAAAGCCAGAAAAAGGGTTTCATGCTTAGACGCCTTTATTTTTCATTGAGAGTCAGTAGCAAGTGCCGGTGAATATTGGTAGCTTGGGGTTTTTTTAGTTTAAGCAAGTAAAAGTGTTATCATCGGCCTGGCCGTTGCTTTGATATCCTCTACTGCATAATAGTGATGCAAAACATTAAGCTTGTTAGCTAGTAAGTACGAGGCATGGGTATAATATTGGTTTTTATGGGAGGTACATAATTTTCAATACCAACCTGACGACCGACGGGAAAAAAAAACTTCTCATGAAATTAGATTCGCCTAAGTCGATTCGATTGGACTCGTGTTTTATCGTGTTTTCAAAAGACAGACAGACGGACATGAATAAATCGACTCAGAATTTGATCCTGATTTTATGGGGTCTTTGGTGACTCCTTCTTGGAGTTATAAATGTAATGACGAAGTGAATAAACCTTCCTGCGGAGGGTATAATAATTAGTTGGTGCAACATATCTAGGTATATCTATATCTATGCTGGAGCTTCTCACAACCATTCGTTCGTGTGAGAAAAATGGAAGGGACCTATAAACTATAACTTATAGGTCTATAAACTATAACTTATAGGTCTAAGTAAAGTACATCGAATCCGAACGACTAAACTGAGAAACTTTCTCATCAATTTTATACCTACTCTCGGCCTTGGGGTGTTTGTCAGACACTTGCGAAAGGCCGTATGTGTACATATACCTAAGTAATTTACGTTTTTCGGTGTGTTGATGACCTTGAGGAACTTCGATCAGTTGTGAAGACGACCCAACACCCAACACCAACCACCAATTCCATACTCCTGCAGTAGATACACATCAGTGTTCACTTCGAGGGAGTCGCAGTCGGTCGTATGCATTCTCCAAGTCTGTACAAAACATTGAGTAAACAGGTGTAGCATATACTCAAGCCTTTTCAAGTACCATTCAGATAGTGAATAACTGATTGCTTGTGCTTCTGCCTGGACGAACTCAACTCATCGAGCTGCATCATCATTTTGGGGGCGGGTGGGTGTCTCGCTTCTCTTGCAGTTGCGACAAAATCTTAAGTATATCATTGTCCAACATCATCCTGTACAATAAATTTGGACCCACCTTTTGCCCAAAAGCGTATACCTACCTATCTATGTAACTAGATGAGTTGTTACGATCACCTCCAAATTTAGTGCACATAAAAAAAGGATCTCTCTTTGCAAAAATAATTTTATGATTTATGATTCTGATACGAGTATTAGATTATACAAATAAAATAAAAATCCGCCCCCGGGTGGACTCGAACCACCAACCTTTCGGTTAACAGCCGAACGCGCTAACCAATTGCGCCACGGAGGCGATACGTTAAGTTCTGCCATTTGTCGAACTGGCATGCACATGGGTCACGTAAGCTTTAAAGTTACATGTGTCAATTTTTGAAATTCTGGCGTCACAAAATTTGACTCATTAGATCTACCAGTAAATGTCATTCGTGAGTGCGAAAACCCCAATTGAAACGCGATCGCACAATGTGTTACTGCACCTGTTGTGTCCTGCCACGCTAACGCTATGTACTTGTACCTACTGCCACAATTACTCATGGCGGGGACTAGGGCTAGTGCAAAATAAAGATGGTGTGCCGGTATTGTACCACAGCCACCGCGGCGCGAGGGATAAGCGGCTCATCCACGAGGGGTACGCCGCCAGTGCCCAGGAGCTCCTCCGTTTTAATACCGCGATTGCGGATAGGGATAGTGTCGATACCGGAAAGCAGTTCACCGAATTTTGGTGGCTTCATGAAGCGGTGAGGGCAGACACGCTCTCCCGGGCTGGTGCGTTACCTAGGTAACATTCCTCCTTAGTTTTAAGCTAGTTTGTAAGTTAGTATCGTAGGGGGTCTTTGGGAGGGGCCGGGCTCGCCTACATGAATGAGTGCTACCGAGACTTGACCGACGCTTATGGCCTCGCTCGGGTCCCGGCGGCGCGTGTGCACCATGTTGGTGACTGCCAGGCGACCATCGACGCAATCGGGATGGTGACCAATCGAGAGATTGCTCATCACCCTGATTATATTTAAGTTAGGTTAAGTAGCTTAGGTAGTTTTAAGTAGTTTTAGGTAGTTTTAAGAAAAACCAAATAATAAAGAGTCCAAGTTTTTAGCAAAGTTTCTTGGAAATGAAAAAACAGCACAAAACACAAAAACTGATAGATTTAAGGCCGAAAGGCAATAGTTATAAGGATATAGATAAGTTTAGAGTGCTCGTTAAGAGCCAGTAAGCTAGATTAAGATACATGTTAGTTTTTAATTAGATTTAGTCATTTTTGTCTAGTATGTAAGTTAAAAAAAGAATGAATAAAAATGAATTTAAAAGTCAAAAGTCAAAGGGGACTAATTCTTTAGGTACTTTTATATTTATGTAATGACAATGAGTAATAATGAAACCTCACTTTACATGTTCTAGGAAATCGAACTTACTTACTACGATCTTACTACGATCGAATTAAAATTTCCTGAAATTCTAGTTTTACCTTTACCACATCCATTTACAAACAAAACATTTCTTAAAAAAAAAAAAGCAGAAGGAATTTTCAATTTTCATTCGTCGTTAAACTATTGAGATAAAAATCAAAAGTTCGTTTGCCCTCTAGTGGGATTTCTTTGAAAGCCAAAGGTTGCAGCATTGAATCATTTTGTTTTAAGTTCCAAGAAGCTTTTTTTCGGGTATCAGCTAAAACTACTTATCGAAACATTTTCCAACTTTTAAGCTTTGTAATGCATCTGGGAATGTTTATTTGGTGTGTGACTTAGGAAATTTATTGATTTATCCAAGACACTATTGTGGTGAAAATTTATTTATGGGAATTGATTAAGCGCTGTCATATTTATAGGAACAATAAGCTCGTTGCATTGACTAAGCTAAAGCAGCAACCAAAAAAGAAAATTTCTTTGTGGTTTTGTTACCAACTGAACGAAATTGTTTATCTCGTTCTTCCTCCTTATTTGATGAAGTAGTTTCTAGATAATTTTGTTTTCTTTCCGTTAGTTGACTGATTCCAATGAGGAAAAGGAAGTACAAACAGTAGACGCTCGTGTCAGTGAACTAATAAAAGCGATTGCAACATTGTTTAGGCACAGAGACTCGCGGCAATGCTCAATCGCAAGCATACGAGTACATGTCTGCTTATTCTGCCAAAGAAGTCGGCCGACTTGAAAACGCCCTCGGATGGTATCACAGTCACCCCGGCTATGGCTGCTGGCAGTCTGGTATCGACGTCTCAACTCAAAGGCTTAATCAGAACTTTCAGAAGCCATTTGTTGCGATTTTTGTTGACCCTAAGGCTACAAGAGACTGCAGTCGGGCTTCGATTGAACTGATTCATGGTCTGATGGCCCAAATCGCCAAGGACACGCTTATTAACAAAATTTTAATGAACAAATGAGTTCAGGCGAATTTTATTCTTAAATACAACTTAAACTGAAATACATTACACACGTACTTTCACAAATGGTTTTCCTATTCTATATGCTATCGACCCACGTATTCGTTTGCCGGACAATCGATCACCGTAGGGGTTCAATGGAGGATTTCTGATTACAATTCCACGTCTCTCGGGTTTCCACACTTTGAACACACAATAGCGATCTAAAGGAATGCGTATACGGTAGCCAGCCGAAGAGAGCAGAATATCTGTGAACAAAATGTTACTTTCATTTGAGACTCTGGAAGATATTGCTTACCACACGTTGCAGATTTTTCGTAGATGGTTATCTCGTCCGAAGACTGCAGACCCGGTCACTTCTTTCATCATCCCCAATGGGTAAGCCAAACAGTTCAATGCCCAAGTACTCATTGTAGATGTGTTTAGCATCAGATGTTGGGGTGACGACCACAGGAAGATCGTGCAATCAAAAAATTGGCAGTCTAAAGAAGATAAATAAGAACAACGAGACGATGCAGCACTTGCCTAATCGAATCAATGTCTGCCTCTAAGAAACCAATTCGCCCCATTCCGCCAAGAAACAATGTCAGTAAAATATAAAAATTCAATATCGGTCACTTCGTTTTTTTTTTGTAAAAACAACCCCGAAAAAAATTAAACGTCAAGTTTTCGCAAGCAATTAATGTCCCGGACAATAAATGGTGTGCGAAAAGAGAGTGGAGAATTGTACCAAGCAATCTATTACAATTACCCACTTTTCGCCATCATTTCGCGGCAGCAGCGTACTGCAAAACGAAAAGGAGAGCGAAATTTTTCGTTCATGATTTCGTTCTGTCACTTTTGTATGCGATTTTTCGTTCCGAAACAGCAGCGTACTAGGCTTAACGAGGGAAGGATTCTTGAAATAATACATTTTTAACATGTGTATACAGTTGAACTCTCATAAATGAAGGAAAATAAATTCCAATAATAGAAACTTCGAGTTTAAGAAATGTAAACACAAACTTTATATTATCTACTTTTATATTATTATATGTAGGTACCTATTGTATTATTTTATTTTATTATAAAGGTATATAAAGAGAGTAAAATATTTTTAATTAGAAGCTTTAAAACTGCCTGTAGGTAATATTTTGTTGACTTTTTTTTCATTGCATTGCAGTTGGATTTGTAAAAAGTTTCCATCGCTTCATGTAAATATGTAATAGAAGTAGACTCAAGTAAATTTTAAAAACTTTAAAATAAAAGGGGTTTCCCGATTAGTACTACATAGTAATACATACATAAATTTAAGTACCTAGCTATGTAGATTGTAGGTAGGTACATATTAAACATATTTCCAAATTAATCAGAGTGGACCAGACCAGACTGAATTTCAAAAATTTTAAATAGGTAGCTAAACGTTTTATTTCCGATAAATACAACAATAGGTACTTCGAGAGATATTATTCTACCAAAAGCATTCAAAAAAATCGAAAAAGAGAGAAATTCAAGTTATATAGGGCAAAGTCCATGAACATTAAGATAGAAACGAATTTGCAATAAAACTTTTAGTAGGTATAAGTATTAAGTAATAGAGAAATTCGACTTAAAGAAGTTCGAGCTATAGAAATTCGACTGTATATTATTTATGTACGTATAGGTGAGGTATACACAGGGTTGCCAGAGGTATTATTCTCAACAAATCGGGAGGTTTCAGAAAAAATATATAGCGAGGCGGCATAGTAAAAAAATTGTGCACTTTGTGATGAAAGCATGAAATTTTTACCATGGAGGACACATTATATGAAAATGATTTTAAGATATTGGGGCACTTCAGATTCCGCCCTAAAGGGGTAAAAGGGGGGGTCAAAGTTTGTATGGGAACATTTTTATTTTTCATCCGATTGACTTCAAACTCGGTTTATGTACTCCCTATGAGAAGTAAAGAAAACTAATTTCTACGATTTTGGAAATTCAACTCTTAAAGGGGTAAAAAGGGGGTCAAAAGTTTAATTCAAATATACATAGGTATACATTTTAATGTATTGTGGTATAAAATATGTTGAGACAGGGGCGGACTAAGAAGCAGTGGCACCCGGGGCGGTAAAGTAAGCTTACACCCCTTAAATATTTTAAGAAAAAACATGAACAAACATTGACCCCCCTTTTACCCCTTTAAGAGTTGAATTTCCAAAATCGGAGAAATTAGTTTTCTTTACTTCTCATAGAGAGTACATAACCCGAGTTTGAAGTCAATCGGATGAAAAAAAAATTGTCTCATACAAACTTCGACCCCCTTTTTACCCCTTTAAGAGTTGAATTTCCAAAATCGAAGAAAACAGTTTTCTTTATTTTTCATAGAGAGTAGGTATACAAACCGAGTTTGAAGTCAATCGGATGAAAAATACAAATTTTCCCATACAAACTTTAGGGCGGAATCTGAAGTGCCCCAATATCTTAAAATCATTTTCATATAATGTGTCTTCCATGGTAAAAATTTCATGCTTTCATCACAAAGTGCACAATTGTTATACAATTTTATACTATGCCGCCTCACTAATAGGGAGATTGATATTATTTTGACATTTGGACTGGCAAAGAGCTTGACTTGATCTTTCTATTGCTTCTGCCCTTAACTTTAGCAAACTGGAAATCGTTTCTGCTTCCAATTCATTTTGATTGACGTACTCAAGAAGGGTATTTGTACTGTACACTGGATCGATAAGACAAGATAATTTTAAGTTCTTAACAGCATCTAACAAGGTAATTTTTTATTTATCCCAGCAGCAAAACTTTCAGTTCGATAATTTGAGCGAGCAATCTTTTTTTGTAGTATGCCTTGTCTAAATTTATAACATTCTGCTCCATTTTGGTTGGTTCAAAGCCGTAACGTTTGGCGGGAAAGTCAAAACTGTGATGTCCCCATCAGAGCTAGTTAGCTTTTCTTTATTGTAGTGACAAGTTGTATTGTTAAGGAGTAACAATTTTGAAAGGTTTCACTTGGTGCGAGCTGCTATATTTGCGCCCTCGAAAAATATACTGATTTTGCGAGGTTCGGATATCTAATTTTTTGTTTAGTTACTTATTAGAATTAAAAATGTATTAACCTTAGGCAAACAAAACAAATATATTTGAAAAAATATGTAGGTACATACAGGTAGGTATAATAGACATAAAACACCAGTAAACGTAAACAAAATAAGACAACTATATTTACTTAAAGATTTACTCTACGTCTACGGCCCTTCCTCATAGCGAAGTCCTTAATGACATCACAATACGACAGGAGTCGTGCTATGTCAGCTTCAATCGACAAAATTGCTACGCCAGAAAACCTTTCCTGACTCATCGTTGAGCGCAAGTATGTCTTTATCAGTTTGAGTTTACTGTATGATCTTTCACAAGAAGCTACAGTCGTTAAAAAAGGTTTATAGCTACTAAAACGATTGGAAACATTTCCTTTATGTTCAGTTCTACTATCCTCTTAAGAAGACTTTGGTTTGATTGACATTCTCATTTTTCAAATAATGAAGTCGCTTCAATTTGATTCTTCAAAGTTTTTATTTCGGCCCAAAATGCTGTGGCATTTACATATTATGTCATATCAACTTCTACTATACTTAACAATCTCTGATTTTGGTTTAAGGCCCCTATTGTGAGTGTCCATAATTGATCGTTGAGCGATAACTGTTGATCGCCGATTGTAAATTTTAGTATTGTGATTGTCGACTGCTTTCTCTTGGAAGTAGACAAAAATTTTGAGCGTACGAATAGCTAAAATCAATGGACGCAATCGACAACTGTCGTGACGATCGTTGATCGAAAATCACAATAAGGGCCCAAGTTCGAATGATTTTTTTTTTGATAGCTTGTAGAACGGGTTTTAACGTCGCGTCGGCGTGAATTTTGAATAAACTTGTGACAATTCGCACCAAGGGTGTTATCCTTCGAAGCAAACATTTTTAGTTCGAAATTTCGTTGTTTAAACTCTTTTCAAACTTGTTTTTCCCATATTTTGATGGATTATTTTTTGTTCTAGGTACGCTTGCAATAGTAAAATGAGCAATTTTTATTTATATAAATGCATCAAAAGTGGTTTGTTCGCATATTATCAATTCGTTCGTTCATTCTTATGTGAATATTCCTTTACATCGCCAATTTTAATTGATATGGACAGTTTGAACAATTTTGGGTTGTTATGATGACAATGAATGAATATTGTACAGATTAATTTGTCTAATGTCGTTTTCCATTGGGACAGAAAATCATTTTTTTTTTTGTATAGGTATATTACTTTCCATAATCCGTTTGGCAAAAAAATCAATCTTTTTTTGATCCGGATCAGTTTTTGCAGATCTCGATATTTTTCGAGATTTACACATTTTCTCACTAATATCTACCCATATTCTTTGCGCAGCTGTTATACGTCAATCAAAATTCACACAAAATTACGAAAAGCCTTCTGAAAAGTAATTATTCAGAGCAAAAACGTAAATAATGGACATGGACTTAATTTTGGAGCAATTGCTATTATCTTCTCATCTTCGTTATCTTATTCTTCTTCCTCGTCATCTGTGGATTTCGATTCTTCGTCGATATGATTATCCATATGAAGTTCGTATGTTTTCATACGAATAACGCACTAATGCATTTACAAAATCAGATCAATCTGCTTTCATCTTCCATTTGCCACGAAAAATCTAAGATCTGAAATAAAAATCTGATGTGCCCAATGGAAAATCATATAAGAAATTGGATTTAGAAAATTATGAAATATAAATAAGCAGGAAAATGCAATAACAACAAACATTATTCTGATTTTTACTTTTGCCGTATGCGTATGCCTGTATAATTGAAGTTGGGGAAAAAAGGCAAACATTTCCAATTTCCAATCTAATAGGTATCTTGTACGTACTATTAGAGGTTGCTGATGGTGCATTGGGTATTGTGTGTGTGATTTTGATTGTGTTCTTGTGAAGTGTGTACCTACATAGATTCATGAGAAAACACTTTTTTCGATCTAATTTCGGTTTCTCGACTGACGCTAATTGGACTGCATTTTAAATCAAAGTTCATATTCAAGACATCTGCAGCTTTTTTATAGGTAGCTAATATTTTTATTAGTAAACTTATCTTGTTTGGGTTTGTAATGTTGCGAGAATTACGAGTGTCACAGCTTAAAGATCTTTCAACCCAATTACCAATAAGTTGGTCCTGGTCATTTTTCCTAGTTACGGCACTGCGTTCCAGTTACATTCGTGCAGGCCAAAAATGTAATGCTTTCCTTGCTAGGTTTTCTTCCTGGTGTTCTACGTTCTGTAGACAAGACGAGTGTTTTACTAACCTTGACTAGCTTTACAATTTCGAGCTTCTTTAAATTGCAAGTTGAAGTGGTTTGCTTTACGACAGAGTAAATCTGTTGACACTGGAACATGGTTCTCTCTTTTTCATTTTAGATATTTCGAATTTCCTTAGCGTCTTCATTTCCCTGGTCCAGATTCGGTTTGTTTGAAATGGTCCAAATGCTTCTTCGAATTTAATTTTATTCCTGTAATTATTGACTTTGACACTCAATACTAAGGGACTAAATGGCTGGATAAATTTCGAGACAGCTACTCAACGAACTTGTTAATTTAGTTATCAGTCTTTAATTGCGGGTATTTGTTCCAACATGGTAATGAGATTTGGATGATGATAAAAACAATAAGATCGTGTTCAATTCCGATCTCTTCGTGTAATTTATTGAATTTTGTTTAATAAAATATTTATAGATAAAAGTGATTCTTAACTTTAATTGTTTTTATCACATGGACTACTGTGTCCATAGTGCCATCAGACAAGCGCCATCTGTGTATAGGCCTAGGCTGGGATAGTTGGAACATGTCTGACATCTCTTGCTGATGATTTAGATTCTTTTGACAGTTTTACAAACACAAACTTTGTTTATGGCTACCTTAGGATCATAGATAGAATTCTTAAAACAACTTTTACATTCGCCATCTGCTCGGGTTGCGTTCAAGTAGTAAAAGTGTGATGCATCGTTATGGTAAATGCAATCAAATTTCAGTTTCCAACACAATTGGGTTGCTGAATCAACAAATCATTTATGGGGTTGCATTGAAATATTAAACTTCGTCCTTGTTCATAAAGAAGATTATGTCCAATATCAACTAACTACTATATTACTCTTTCTGCCTGCTCAGACTAATGGCAACATTTTAACAACGGCTTCAAAACTACTTATTTCGATGAGTTTACCAGTCAATGTTCAGTTCTAGTTAATAACTAAATTACTACCTACGCATTCCCGAAGGAGTGTATCTTCCCCATCTCAAGTGCGTGCTAGTTACCTCATAAACGGACACACACTCAATCTCGTTTCACTTTTAATTAAAATGAAGACATTAGCCGCATTCCGAACCCCCTTCAGTATACGACCCAATGAGGTTAGTTTCACTCCTGTCAACTGCCAAGACAGATTCCATTGCACAGGAATGTGGTATGGTGCTCCAACTGTATAGTGTAGTATATACAAAAGCTTGGCAGTAAAAACTCTGATTCCAAAAGTATCACCCCCCCCAGTGAAAGTGCCAACACAAACAACGGTAGATATCCCATTAACCACAGCCAGCGATATTAAGTCCCTTTATTTCCAAGTTTTATGTCCACTTTGCACCACCAAACACAATCACATTTTCATCCCTCGATTCGTTGGCGTTCGCGTTTACAATCGTCTTTAGTCCTTCTTATCTTTATGGGCGGCTAACTGCTGCCGGTGCTCTCAATCCCTTATCGTCAGAAACAATATGGACGACACTCAAAGTGTCACTCTTGCAGGCACGAAGTCCTACCCAAATTCGTGGATATTGTCGTTTCATGCCTATTCAAAAATATTTGGATGGTTTAAGCATAAAGTGCGGAAGCCTATGTTATGGCCCGTTTTGTCGAATTTAATTATCACCAGCAAAAGTTTAAGGCAAGATGTGCCCTCGACATAGATGAATGGATGGGTGCGTTTAGATGTCCATGTCGCATGTTCCAGCAGCATTTTAGCTTAATTAAAGCAAACAAAGCCATTAAACGGTATAACTAACATCCCCGCTTGGAGAACGATTCCTCGAAGCATAATCAAAGAAAATTCAAAGGTGCTTACAACTAGTAACGCGCTCTGAAACACTTTCCTCCTGAATACACCATAATTACTGATGATGCCTTGTTGACATGCCGACTTCGTCCCTGTTTATGCTTGGTGCAGGTCCTCCCAGCCGAAGCGGCAAATAAACAAATCAATCCTTGCGTGCTGAGTGACATCAGGGTTGCGGCAGGCGATGGCGAACCCGCAGAGAACACAAAACACAACCACAAGCTTTTTATGCTCCTCATCATCATCCAGTGGAAAGCTGTGCGATGGATGAAAAAACTGCGCGAAAATATCCTGCGTAACAGCAGCATCCTGCAAAAAGCTCATTTCCCCATGGTTACATCATACAGAAGAAGCGCCCATCACCTTATCACGGAACTTTCGCTGCTCTCACATAGACTCGGCGTTCGTACGGCAGCAGGACCACTCTGATACCGTTGTCCATTCCAATCAGTTCCAATTCGGTACTTGAAGCGTTCACAAGCAGCCAGCAAGCAGTTTCACAAGTCTCGGGCGTTTTGCATGCGAAATCGGCGCTTTGCTTTCAACACAAACAGAAACAAAATTTAATATCCTGCGAAGGGATAATTAAATGAAAATTTTTTTTCTTTTTCTTTCGCTTTTTTGTCGCGCTTTGAATAAAGGACGCAAAAGTTCATCAGAACAGTTTTATGTGTGCTCGTCGTGCTCTATCGTTTCATGTTTTATTCGCTTAAATTTTGCGCTATATCCTTTTTATCCTGCTGCGGGCTGATGAAGGCGGGGACGGCGTGTGTTCTACGAAAAGGAAAATAAAAAGGAAATTCTTTCCCGTTTTCCATTTCCATTTCGATTTCGGAGGAAACGCTTTATTTGTTGTTGGTTTAGTGCGTTGTGAAAAGGATGCGATGCTGTGCATTTTACTAGAGTAGGTCAAGACGAGGAGTGCGTTCTGTGTGCGCGAGTGTACCGGGAAATGTATATTCACTCGTGTGTACACAATGTGTGCTGTCGGCAGAATGCCTGACTTCGTTGTTTACACATATACATATATTTCTTAAACAAAGTCCTTTAATTAAGAAAAACATATATATTTATTAAACGAAGAAAGAAAACCGAGTGCAATTATTTGTAATTGAGTGCGGTACCGTTCTGTTCGCGAGGATATTTATTTTGTGGATTACTGAGGATAATTTTGCCGTGCAAGGATATCAGTGTGCAGCTAAGGTAATTGTGTTGTGCATTAAAAATCATTTCTGTTTGTAATGTTGAATGGAAGTAAACTGCGAACGAATTTCCCCATTCGGATAGATGTCCTTGTGCGCCGTTGAGAGGTTGTAATTACATATCCCCCGCACGCAGTTTAATTTAATCAGAGCGTGACGGACAGGCGGCCATTATTAAGGATGGAGGTTACGCTGATCTCAGCATTTCAGCAATTCAGATGGAGGGAATTAAAAGGTCCTCTTTGTTGTTGGCGGGGCTGGGAGGTTGGACGCTAATTGCTTTTGACTAATTTAGAGTGAGAAGAAGAGTCCCGGTAATTGTTTCTTTTGAACATTGGCTTTCCAGTTGCCTTGAACTCTGTTCCAAATTGATTAGCTTTGCTGGCAGCTTTGTGAACTAAATAGTTCCGCATTGTTCCTGGTTGAGGAAGGTGTACGGTGCACATATATGCGGCAACTTGTGGTAGCAGGAAGGTACAATGTGCAGTTGGTTGTAGATGCATATACAATTTTGCTCGAAGTCTCATTGCTAATTCAAGGCAGATTCTTTAAGGCATCGTGCGTCGGTTGCTAAGTGTAGGACTTGCTTCATATTTAAACAAATTCGCCTGCCGAAAGGAATGCTATGTATATGCGGGGAAAGCGATGACGAATTTCGTGCTTTCTTCATTCGGATTCAACTGGCTGTATGTATATCCCAATTGTTGGCAGGTGTACGAGTAACTTCCCTCTGTTATTTTGAGGTACTCCTTCAAGTTGTGAAGGATTTTAATTTTGTGTAGCGCGCAGGACTGCCATCAATGTCAACGCGTTAGACTCTGTTTCAGCTGCTTGCACAGAGGACTATCCCTGGATGGATTTACATTTTAAAGAGGCCATAATTATAAATCCTGCGGCTTAAGACCGAAAACAATAATCCAACATTTGGCAGTCACTGGAAGTTGATTTTTTTCAGAATTTTCGTTCACCTATAGAAATGAACTACTTCTAGGGGTAGTTACAGTTTTCTGTTATCCCCAGGGGTGACTTTGTTTCCAGACTTTACCAAAAAAAAAGAATAGCTTGGTTGCAAAGTGAGTTCCCCAACAGCGCCATTGAGTTGTAAATTAGCTTTTTACCAAAGCCGGCAGTTGTTCTACTTACTTGCTTAGATGGCGCTACAATCCGGGGTGTACCTACCTCGGCCTCAACAGAAAGAGCGTTGGCAGTGGTTCAGAAGATAAAAATAGGCTAAGCAGGGCATGAGGACATGAAACAAGACTAGGCGCCAAAAGAAAATACAATTAGTAATGTTAAAAGAGTGAAACAGGACCTTTACCATCATTCCTCTTGTTCCGATTGGCTAAGGTCATCAGCCAAAAAGTAAGAGATCTTCATTTTCTGTGTAGCCCAGCTTCTCTATATGGAATTCGAAAACCTTACCGTTAAAAATCCAGTCAATGCAACCGACGTGATTTGTCTTTTTGGGCTACTTGCATATCTAGCTAGAACTGAAAAAGTTCGCGCTTGTATTTTCTCCTCCAGTCCACTATCAGTTCCGTCTGCCTCCTTTTGTTCTACCATTCGGCGCCAAAAGTAGAAACGGGCATAATAAGGTTTTTGTAGAGCATGTCACAGGATCGCTTTTTTTATAAATGATAGAAGACCAGTCTTGGGTCATGCTTTCTTCTATACCCACAATTGGTTGATGATCTGTGACATGCGCCAAGCCATCAGCTGCGTAGTTATTTTTTGAATTTTATAGCTTTTTAGCTAAACCAATCTCTTGTATACTGGCTAGTTTGACTGGTTCTTCATTGGTGGAACATTGGTCCTTTCCTTCTTCTATCGTACTAACTTTAGATGACACTTACAGTCTGGGGTGGACCACATCCCCAATCAACAAGTTACATAATACCTCGGCGCTACGGCTACCTTGTATTAAACATTTTTTCGACATTAAAATGTGGTGTTTTTTCCTACTTTGACGGAGAAGAAAGATTTCCACATGTCGCCAGGAATGCCTTGTGCCATCAGTTTCTAGATATATACATATAGAATACCAATTTAGCGGTTTCTACTCCTCGGTGATAAGGTAAGTTTCAAAGAGGTTGTTAAATATATACATTTTTTAAAGTCTAAGCTTGGGGGTTGGGTACGAAAACTCCAAAATTAAAATCCCCAAACTGAATATTCCCAAACCCAAAATCCCCAAGTCAATATCCCCAAAAACCAAAATACCCAAATAGATTTCGAGTGAATTCACAATGCATTAACAGTAAAATAGGTATGGGGGACATGCTGCCCCCTGGAACCCCCCTGCTTGGGGTCACTGTTGGATTTGGAGTAGGCGCAAGGTTAGGTATACGAAAATTTTTTTAAATATTTTGAAATAACATTTTGGGGATTTTTGATTTTGTGGATTTTGAATTTGGGGATTTTGTGTTTGGGTATAATCAATTTGAGGATTTTTCAAAAAGTGTGGATTTTGCACTTGTATATTATGTATAGGTATCCCTAAAGGTGCCGTCACAACAAGCAATGAAAGTGATTGCAGCAATCATTCCGAGAATTCGAATTTTGAAATTTCCTGCAAGTGATTGCAGAGAGCAGTCACACCATGCAAGCAATATGATTGCTGCGAGCGACTTTTTCCGTACACGCAATCACTTTTCGGGTCGTCACAACAGGCAATCGCAATCGATTGCTGAAAGTGATTGCAGCAATCGCTTTTTGCAAATAATTTGAGACTGTGAGGGAGTTCAGTTTCATTTCATATTTCATCGAAAATTGACGCAAAAAAAAATAATAAAATGGATAATATTGTATTTGAAGAAGAAGCTGAATATTTGGAAGCGAGGCAACTAATTATAGTGGAGATAGCAGCACGGATATTTCAGCATGTGAGGCAAAATAGAGCTCATCGAAGAGCAATTTGGGCTCCACCGTTTTACGATCCGTACTACGCTATTTGAAACATATGATAAACACAAATCTCTATATATAAATGTTATGTTGGTTTGTGTATGTATGCTTCAAAACTCGAAAAGTTTTGCACCGATTGAGATCACATTTTCAGACAATCTTTGATATTGGCTCGAGATGGTTGTTGTAGGGTGTGGCACCGCCCATACAAAAAAAAACATTAAAAATCTTATTTCTCGAGAACCACCAAATTGATTAAGCTCAAATTTACAAATAATCCTCGGAGTATTCCTGTGAAGATTGGTCAAAATTAGAACAAAGAGGCGTGGTACCCCGCATACAAAAAAAAAAACATTCAAAATCTTATATCTCGAAAAATAATCGATTGAGTTCAAATTTACAGACAATCTTAGGTATTGGCCCATGAGTGTTCCTGTCAAAATTGATTTACAAAGGAATCCACATAACACACAATGCAAGATGTTTTGTAGCTCGAAAATCAGCGTTTGATTGCACGCAATCGAAAAAATTGCAGATGTAGAACGTGCAATCGGCAATCGATTGCCGCAATTGATTTGATGTAATTTGATTGCTAGCAATCGCTTGCACGAAATAGTCACACCATGCAATCGTTCCTCCTGCAATCGATTGCTCGCAATCATTATTACTTGCTGCAATCACTTGCTGCAATCACTTTTCAGGTCGTCACACCGTGCAATATTTAATTGCAGCAATCATTTTAATTGCTGCGAGCACTTTCATTGCATGGTGTGACGGCACCTTAAGCTTGGCTTTGAGTCGGCAGACTCTTCAATCTCCTTCTGCGTTTACTACGCATTGATGCTTTCCCCTGAAACAATAATCTTCCCTATCTGACCTTATTTTGGGTTGCAGTGCTTTCACCTGCGCATCATAAGACATCGGCTGGTGTTTTCGGCTATCTCTTAAATGATATCGTGAGCGTGTCAGGTGTTCAAGTGTCACTTGGATCGAACCACTGGTTCTTGAGGTTTGTGGTAGGTGACTGCATAGCATACCTTGCATATCTTGGACTAAACAGAGACTTAGTTTAAGGTTAGCGAGCCTTGTCAACGATTTTGTTATAGGTATAGAAAGCTGTAGGTACATGAGAGAGGGTTGTCGAATTCTCACGATGGGCTTCAACTATTGGCATTCGCTGTAATAGAGGTTAACTGAGGTGCATACTATTTTTATTGAATTGCAAGTAAACCAGAACACTGCATAAAAATGTACAATGAAAAAGAATAGCGGTAAGGACATAGCCTTATGGCACACCATCGTTTTGAATGGAACCACGGCGCGCGGTTTTATTAGTCACAATTTTAAGAAAATGTTTACCAAATTGTTTTCCTTCTAATGGTTGGCCATACGCCGGCTTCGATCGAAATAATGCATCAACCGCAGTTGCTCATGAAATCTTAAGAAAGATAAGATCCTGGGATTGTGATGATAGTTCTTCTACGCTCAAATAGCAATCGTTTAATCACCCGTCAATCAAATTGACGTAAAAATTTCATCTGGCAGACGGACAGACAGAAGAACATGTCTAAATCGATTCAGAATTTGATCCTGATTCAGAATATTATATACTTTATGGGGTTCCCGGTGACTCTTTGGTGGAGTTACAAATGTAATGGCAAAGTGAATATATCTTCCTTTGGAGGGTTCCCACAATTACTACGGACCAATTTGGGGGCACTTTGGTTACAAAATGTCAGATATTTAACCCTTGAAGTGAATTCTATACAAAATTGTGGTAGCGGTAGAACCACTCCTTCTCATCGAAACCCACAAAATAAGCAGATAAATAAGACTAAGTTGCCTGTCAAGGGTCGGATCTGTCGAATCATAAAGTACTCGTAGCTTTTTGAGAGAAAGCAATTAAAATTGAAAAACGGAATATATGTATAGGTATAGGAGCAAACTACTCGATACAAACGCACACCAACTTGTGCTATGGTTTTTCTCTCAATTTCCGGATTTAGTGGGCTTAGTGCAAGATTTCCCCATAACAGCGCTGATGTTTTCATAGATTCCCTATACCACTTAGGTAGGCCTTTCCGAATCGAAATTCACTGGAACTCAAGCGGAATAGATCCCCAAAACACAAATTTCCCAGAACTCATTCTCTTCTCCAGACTCCTTCCTGCTTGTATATTTTAAATTACGCTCTTCAGGTTCGTAAGCATGAATTTAAGTCCCAAGTTTCCCTCTATATATACTTCTTGTATATATGAGAAAAAGAAAACCTTCTCAAGAAAGGAGAACTCCCTCCGCACTCCAATTTAATCAGGCCTATAACTAACAACAACATACACTCACTTGAGACATCCATTGTTGTCAACGGAAAATCCGCGTAATGAATGTACTTCCTACATCCTGCATCCGGAATCATTCTCCATAGCGCTCGTCGTCGTCGCCTCAATGGATCCTTTAGCTTCCTGTGGTATTGTTATAGAAAATAATTTTCCACGAAACACAATGCCGCACTGTGAGTGTGAATTCGCTCCACCGTAATCTGGAATTGTGCTATGCTGTGCTGCACTGCAATCCATAACCAATAATTCCCCAAACCACTATCGTCGGAATGCACAAGCTCGAAAGCAAGGATTCGTGGATTCTTCCTGCACACACCTGCGAACATAGTTGCGGCGCGACTCCTCCGATGGGAGAGTTGCAGACAAAGAGCATTCCACCGTGTACTCCATTTATTTACAATCATACAGCAATAAGCCACCGTCGTCGTCGTTGTCATTCTTGCTCGGAGGTGCTGAAGCTCCTCAGGTGGTGCAACTAGAACAGAAATCCCTCCTGCGGTGGCTTTAAGGATGAAATGCATTTGCAATGCTCGCAAGAATGCTTCAATATGCCATTTGGCAAATCCCTGCAGGTGGAAACAGTTGGAGCGCATCATAGTTCCAATACACATAAGCACCCTCGTGTTTGGGGAAATGCTTTTAATTTGCACCCCATGCCCGACAGCATCCATTGACAGTTCCATTAAAAACCGTCAGCTATTCGCGCGGCGTAGGGACAAAGTGAAGTTGAGTATTTAGGAGCTGGGTTGAGTAATGAAATTTCAACGAGATGCCTGTCAAAAGGATGTATACAGCAGTTCGTAAACAGTTTCGTTTTTTTAAGAATTATAATTATTACGCTTTGTCCTTCTGCATCGTTGGGCAGTAATTCCCGGTTGGTCACCAAACGCCGCGCCGATTACAACCAAAGAATGATCGTCGTCCTTTACGAGGGTATACTTGCGGACTGACCCTTCAACGTCGACTTATTGTTGTGTCGCACGTAATTATGTTGGGAATAAGTTTCTGAAAGAGGACTACAGCCACAATTTCTCGCCATCTCTGTAAATATTTATCTGGGGATATGAGGGTCATCTTCGTGATGGCCAGCCATCGACCATCCCCCGTCCGGCAAGTATATAGTCAACTTTATTAGTCGAAGTTATTACCCGTGTAACATTTTTTTACCCAAGAGTACTCGTCACAAGAACTTTGGTTTGGCCACTCTCGCTGCTGCTGATGATTAATTCTGGAATGGCCCTCCAGATCCACTCGCCCCCCTGCACGTCCTTCATATTAATTCGCGCGCACAAAGCAACTAGATGGCAGGATAAGGAAAAGGCAAGAAGTTACCCAGCTTGCTGATGGTGGGGTTGGTTGAGCTAGAGATCTGTCTACCACCCCCACCCTCATGGGGATTGTGCAATTCCATTTTCGGTGAAAGGTCATCCATTATATAAGTACACGGTGGTAACGTCAATTTTTCTTTTCATCCCCTTTCGCTTTATGTTTGCCTCTTTGTTTTCCTGGGATATTTGTGAAGAGCGAAAATTAATTCCCATTAACACCGAGGATTTTGTACGTTTTGACAGGTGGCCAGGACCAAGAGCAAGAGTGTTAAATTGATTTTACCCAGTTTATCCATTTTATCCACCAAAAGTGCGTCAGAAGTGTGAAAATCTTTCTTTAAATTGTTGGATGAAGGGTGCTTGAGCAAACTTGCGGAGAATGCCAACGGGGGTTGCTGCGGAGTCCATTTGTTATGGAGGCACTCGTGCCAATTGGCAAATTGGATTCAAGTCTGTAAAGATGTTGGTAATTAATTGATAAGAACGTAATCGAGGAGGTATTGTGTTGGGCGGCTAGAATTTAAGGCCAGGGCCAAGATGTGTTCATATTTTGCATACAAAAATTGAAATGTAATCCCCACGAAGATAGGTCCTTGAATGAATAATGAATGCTTCTACGTTCGGGAAATTGGATTAAATCAGGGATGGTGAGTGGAGTGGATTTAATTAGCTATATAGTCCATCCCCTTACAATGTCGACTGTTATCAATATTTAACACAGAGTAGGAAGTGAATTGTGTACCACCATATCCATCGAAATAGTAGTTTAAAGCAGTTATCTTCCGAGGAAGGACTCGCTAATCTTGAATATGCCAAAGAAAATAGCAACATTATATTGCTCTGTCGGAAATTAATGGTTCATTGAGTCTCAGAAGTCAAACATAAGCCCTACAGAAAGCGAACTTAAGGCAGATGAATTAACTAGATGGAATAAGTCACATAGCATTTACCTTGTATAAGCTTCTCCGACATATTCGGAGATAAGGTTAGTGGATATTTCTCGGGGCTAGTCGGCACGGTGAAAAGAAGGCGATGGATACCGCAAGCTCTCAACTTATGAGTCTACGTCTAATGACAATCCGCATCAAAACCAAAGTCTCTTGCATCAGCCTGATCTTCTCTCACGGCCCTAGAGAAGAAAAATATTAACAGATACCTTGTCTCGAAACGGACTTATGCTAATTGACTTTACTGCCGAATTTATCATTACTGGCAACCTGCATACGGTTTGCTCAACTGTCAAAATGTAATATAGCCGCCACCAAATCTTCGAACTGTCTAGCAAATTGATCATGTTGCGATCGATTCGAGTTGTCAAAATAAACTTTAACCACCCCCAATGTACGACTGCAGATGTATCGGGATCCCTACGTTATCCCCTTTTCCAAAATCCCATAATCTCGCTTTTTTTTTTTACTCTTTTTCCAAAATCTCCCGGGACGAAATCCCCTATGCCAAAATCTCCACAAGCAAACTAAACTTTGCATATACCCAATCTTGCACCTACTCCAAATCCTACAGTAACCACAAGCAAGGCGTTGGAGGGGGGTACCTCACTTTTTAATCGCGGCGACAGAATTAATAACAATGGGGAATCTAAAAATGGGGAATTTTGTCCTTGAGGATTTTTTCTTGAGGTTTAGTAAGGGATTTCAGCACAGGGGATTTTGGCAAAGGAATTTTCGAAAAGGAGATTTCATCACCAACCCGATGTATCAGATGCCACAACAGTGAAGAAATATTGTGGGCATATTTAACGCTGAACCGCTTCAATCACAAGAAGATACCAGAACCCTTTCTGATCGTGAGCTAAGACGATCTATGATTTCGATGACAAAAAGCCAGCTGAGCCTTTGCATTTGCATCTGATGTTTTCGGCATCATCCGATCATCTCCATGAAACCAACTCGATTATACAAAGAGGAGCTGCAGATATCGACTCTTTAGCTCTATAAGGAAAAGAGGATTGAAGAACATTGGCTGCTTCCAAGAAAATTTAAGAAGCACGAGGATCGTTCGAAGCGCGTAATCGGGAAAAAAGGAGAAAATTTTTACTTTCATGGGCCTTATTGAATTGTTCGTTCTGCTTGACTACAGAATTTGGGTCGTCTTCACCGTCTGGAGAAGCAATTTTTCTATATTCTCAATACCGTACCGACTGTGATTCAGCAATTTACAAGGTTTTCCTGGACTTGTCGAACGCATACACTAGATCGTCTCCAAGATTTGGCCGAATGGAAATAAATAGAACCTCATCATCGTTTGCCCGGTGATCAAGAAAGAAGAGAGAAGAACCTCCACCAACTAAAGAGGCATCGCAGTCTTTTTAGCATTGCATACAAGATCCTGCTTCTGTAGGTACTGTATGAAGGACTGAAATCAATTGTCATTGTCAACGGACTGTTTGACCCCTATAACAGCCTTTTTAAGCCTCTTCAGTCCACAACCGATCAAATAGTATTATACTGCGACATATCCTGGAGAAAACCCAAAAAGTCCACAACGATGTGCTCCATCTTCACTATCGACCTTAAGGCCGCATAATAAGCCAGCATTTATAGAGGCGAGTTATATAGAAGCATATCTAATTTGGCTTCCCTGCCCAACTCGTCAAAATATGCAGAACTAGGATGGATAGCAGTCACTTCAGTAAAACAATCTCACCGATTTCTTGCAAACCAACAGCAAGCTAAAGTCCAATGATAAAGATGGTCAGTGTGTGGACTTTTGTATGTCCTAAAGAAGAATACAAAAAATGTAGTTGAGGGACTTACGGCCAATCCACAAACAATCTTAGCCTGTTAATGTGCTTTTACATAGCATTGTAATTGCAAAATCACTCGACGGCTCTCCAATTCAAAGGAGCCCTCAATCACTAAGTTTTACCGAAGAGCCATTGTGATGCAGGTGGAAGCGTGTTCAATGTCTAAAGCCACTAAAGTACCTACTCCTTGGGTACTTCCGATAATACGTCTTGAAGTATGTAGATGCAGTACCGTTTCAACTGATTTACCATATCAATCGTATGTCTAGTAGATGGATTTCGATCAAAGGTTTAAGGGGATCATTTGGATGGACTTATGTAACTTTGGGTTTATACCACTTTAGCTTCTCTCAATGGCAACTTAATGTGTACAACTCCATCTATCTGCATCAAAGGCATAATGAAACCCGAAGGCATCCGTAGTTCGACTGATATTATGTCATCTGTCCCTACAGATTTGTATTTTTTCCAGCTATGTGGCTTCAAAAACAGCTTGTCTCTAAAAATCTGACCTTACAGAGATTGGATACCTATTTAGGGGAATGACTCCAATAACTTGGGACGTACCTGGGTTGTAGCAGACAAGATACTCTTCGCTATAAGTCCAATTCCAAGAGCAATTAGCTGTTATCAGATAGTTTGGTTTAACTAAATTTCCTTAGAAGGTTATGTCCAATAATATTCTTGCATTTTGCCGATAACCGCTAAATCGATGCAATTTCAAGACACATCTCAAGAAAATCTCTGGAATCTTTTAACTTTCAGATCGGTTCAGGAAACCGGAATAGTTGAGAACTCAATGTCGAGCTTCTACGAACGGAACGGTTCATCCTTTGATGGTTGGACCACGTCAATCACATAGCAACTACCCCAAAGATGGTCTGATATAGTAGGTCTCAGGGGGTCTCAAAGGCTCTGTGGCCTAACTTAGATCGGAAAATATCTGTAGAATTATTAAAACTCAGCAGATAAAAGTTACGAATGGCGATAGGGAAAGCACGCTACGAGATTAGGTTTCATAAACATGGACACGTGCAGGTATTATGAGGACCTACATGACGCAGAGGATATTACTAATCTTCTCTGTGAATGTCAACCTATTGCTCGGAATAGAAGGAAACACCTTGGAAGGTACTTCTTCGACAATTTGGAGGATGTTGGCCTCTCAAACAAAATTGAAACCTCTTTTTAAGGTCTGTATAGGAAAATTAAATTAAGTTAAGAAGGTTTTTGACCGTGAAGGCTCCCCAGGGATGGTGATGGGCCCAGTATGGTGCCTAGTCTTCTGTGATGAACTCACCCCTATTCAACCTAACCTAACCTAACCTAACTACCCCTGTATGCATGCTATGGATAGTTCTAAGAGGATATGGTTGGAACAAGTATATGTGACAACTCCTCTTCAAATTCTCTTTTGAGATTATTCAGTATTTTTAGTGAGAAACCTTAACATTTATTTAACATAATACCTAGTTGTACAACCCCACTTGTCTTCCATTGTCGGCAACACTATTACAAACGCCTGAATCCTTTACAAAAGAAATCCAAGACAAATGTGCTTCAAACTCGGTAATTTCAACCGTGCAAAGCTCACCCATTGTTCGGCGACATTAATGACTCTAAAATTATGATGAATTGTTCTTGAAGATACTTTGCATAATTTCTACACAATAAATTATCATAATTCATTAACTGAGTTAAGCCTGAGTGAAAGCGTCCCTCATACACTTACCGACCATCATTCTATTTGGCTTCGAGTACAATTTAAATTATTGCATAATATCCCCACTTCGTGCGGGTAATTTGCTCGAATCAATTGTATGTGTGCGGTTAAACTATACCCGCCCGACCTGCACCCTGCACGATGATGTGGTGCGCGGTGCGCCCTTGTCAAACACATAACACACTGTTCGTTCTCGATTGTGCCCCCAAAACCACTTTCACGTTGATTGCCAACTCCCACCAACTTTCGCAAGATAACCCACTTTTGTGCTGAATTTTCTCTCATCCGCCGACGTCATTAGGTTGACGGAAGTCCTGTTCCTCGCATCCGGCGAACATGAAATTGCAAATTTTCACCAAAAGTGAAGTCTCGCAAGTATACGTATGTATACCCAACAACACGCAGGAAAAGAAATATTAAATTCAAATGTGATTCCCTCCGGAGGACAAATATCTTTCGTTTACGTGCTCCTAGTTCCACCGCATCAGTATGTGCGTCTCTCGCTGGGTAGTGGGTATTTCATCTCAAACCCTTAGCTAATGGCTCATGCATATGCACGAGGAGCACTTTACCATACAATTGACGCCGCGAAGCACTTCCGCTCGTCGCTCGAGATAATCCTAGAGAAATGTTCCGTTGGAGACTTTCTCGCACACAGTCATTGCTCGGCAGAAAGGATACGCCGCTCCAACCTTGCTCCCAATAGCACACTGTATACTATTCCAATGGTGTATTTGAAATTGAGGCATTTTCTCTGTGTGTATATGCGTTTATGTAACAAGGACACTCGGGATGTGTTCGCACAAATTAATATTTTATAGCAAATGCGTTGCGTGGTGGAGCGATGTGCTCCCCTCTGGAGCGCCGGTATGCAGATTGGTTAGACTTAGGGCGTATGTACCAGGCGATTACATATTCCAGGACATAGATTATTTGTGTCAAGGCAAAAAGACCCTCGAAACCTCTGCTGCTCCGAATGGCGCACACATAACGGGTGGACTCCTTAATATGGCGCACTAATTACTTTCTAAATTGTCAATTAGAAGTGGGTCTTTCCAGCGCAACTAGGCCACCTGGAGATCAATGACGATGAGTTATTTTGGATGTCCTTTCTTTCCATGGCAATGATCTGAAAATAAAAAACGTTACAACTCATCGATAGACGGACACATTTAACGAAGCGAGTAATAAAAAGTTTTGATAAGGCAGTCAGTTCCGGCAGGTGAGCACTTCGTGTCTACTTTGAGGAATGGGCTGTTTATGAGAAAAACAGGAAACGAGGATAAAAGTTATTAAGTACAAAAGGTTATGGCCGGAAGGAATTACTTTTGAAAATCAGTGAAATTTGTTGATGTCCTTTGTTGGGGTGCCGAGAGATGAGGTGCAATGGCTAATGGCTGTTGGGCTCAACTTTTACCTAATGTTTGTTTGTTTTTTGTTTCAAGGATATTGCGTGAATGGACATTCTTCTGATGGAATTGAGTGGCAGGGTTTGTTTATCAAATTTCCTTGGAAGTGATTACTTTTCAACAATGTCTCTATCAACCTACGACACCGACGGTTCGTAGGCATACGACGAGTATTTTCTAATTGAGTTTGAATGTCCTTTTGGGGAGAGCTAAACTTTTTCTATTTCTTCGATTGACTATAGACAATCGTGTACAGATATTAATTAAATATTTCGTAAGAGACGTCTAGGAGAATCTTTAGCAAAATGATAGATATTTTCGTTAATTGCTTCTTTGAAGAGGTGTAGGTTGGCGGAAAATTGATTGATGTCAAGGCCGGGGAATGAGTAATGGCGCGTGGAACTTAGTAATTACAAGCCATCCTTTCATCTTGCTATATTCGTTTGAGAAAACTCAACTCTAGATGACGCATGCGGCTACTAATTTAGAAAACGTTTCAAAGTTTTGCATGCGCCTTCCTAGAATCTTCAATTAAGAGACTGTCGTTAGAAGTTTGTGTCCAACCCCTGTGCTCTTGGGAACAAAATGATTGCCGTTGATATAATAACTTTCATCAAGTTTTGTCAATTTGCTGTAAAGACCGATAAGTCTTTAATTTCCAAAATATTTAGTGTTTTACACGTTTTATAGGGAAATTTGTAATGAAGATGTCGAAAGTGATATACATACCTATACCTGTTTATGATTTTGGTTTTGTTCATAGTGCTTGAAATCCATTCCAAAGCTCCATCCATCTTAGGGCGTTTTACTTTCAATGCTGACGTGACGGTCTCAAGCCTAGCATTTATCAATTCAAAAATTTTACAGTTTTCGTAACACAAATATTTCCTTTTCTCATGTTTCAATTTTATTTTTTATGACTTTCGCTAGTTCTGATTTCATTTAGGTTACTGATAATACAGTAAGGCGAATGTTTTAATGTACAGTAGATTGTTGTACATACACTGAACCATGCTTCGACATAATATTTGAATGCCACTATTATTGGCGTTGAATTTTTAGCCTGAGAATAAAAGAACAGCTAGTAAGTATATACAAAAGTATCCCATGTTGCTTATCGGTGGCTCGCCATGAGTGGATTGAGCTCAAACTACAGTGGTTTTACAATTTATTTTCAAATTGTAATAAAACCTGGAAATGAATAGTTAAATCTATTTATATGAAACAAAGTTTCATACGTTAGACCTCCCATAACTCGAAAACGGATCGTCCGATTTGAGTTATTACCGCGAAGAAATTGGAAAATTTGAAAATTTTAAAAGGAAATTTGGGAAAATCTACCTGATTTTTATGATTTCGAAGGTATCTACTTATATTTCAGGGGCGTCGCAATGTGTGCACCATACGCACACGACGTTCCATCAGCTTTGATATCGATTTTAAAAAAACTTCGGGTCGGGTTGATGTGGCGGCCATTGTGTTTTGGTGGCGTCTGTTTAATCTGTGGATTTACTGTTCTGTCACTGATATCAAACCACTGGCAAGTTACACGATTTAAAATGAGTGTTGGTCAGTGCAAAAGTTGCGCGAGTTGTGCCCTTTTTACGGCAGACGCGGTGGCTCTTTAAAGTCGACTCTCGTTTGGTGACCAAATTCGAGACAACCGGTTCGGTAAGCAACATTTTTAAATAACATTCACTGGGTTTATGTGGATCAAACTATATTTTAGTGTGCGGGGCAGAAAAGCAACTTCATTTGCATACTCAAACTTATATCGGTCCGCAGGGCGCCCATATCGATTCCTTACGATGGCAAGCTGGGTGAATATTTTGACAATTTTTTTTAAATATTTTTTTCTTGTGCAAAAAATTGTAAATCCCTCAAAAACTACTTAAATACCTACCATTTACAGAGTTTGAGGTGATAACCTGAGAAGCTAGCGCGTGGAAAATGTATAGGACAATTTATATAAATATTTTGTACCTACATATGTAGTTGGAATATTTGCGTTTAATTAAGTCATGAATTAAGTGAAATGTATGTATGTATGTATGTATGTATGTATGTATGTATGTATGTATGTATGTAATAGAGACATTAGCACAGGCCTCGGCCCTCATTGAAGCTAAGCTATGGGCCTCCGGGTATCGTAGAATAGCGCCAATGCAAATGGACCATCGAGAGCCCAGTGGCTGCAAGATCTGTTTGCTCAACAGCAAGGCCAGAGGTTGATGCGATTACAGAGGCATCAGTCTGTAAGTTTTTATTTATTTGTTTCGAAATATTGATCCCACGAGTATCCGGGAAAGAAACATCACCCATGCCGCATAATAGCGACTAAGCACTCTCTTAGCCACGCATCCCTCAGCATATATGCTGTTCCATCTTGGATTCGAGATTTGATAATGCGGTTTACTCCCCTTAGGCAGTTCCTAGTTAGTTGCTCCTCAACAGTCTGACTGCCATGGGTGACCCTTCAGACGACTACCGCCTCCGACAGCATAGCCCATTAAGTCATTGCAACATTAAGCCTTCGCACCGGCCGGCGCTTATATGATTGCGCACACGTCAAGGTCCCTGCCCCTAGCGAAGGATTAAGTCATGAATTAAGTGAAATGTACAAAAAAGCTCAAAACACTTGAGTTAACAATCATTAAGATTTAAGACCTTCGATTCAAGTGACTTCTTTCGATTTTCATAATAACGATCCCGGATCAGTTCTGCGTGGAAGACTTGTGGCTACGGTTGAATGTATCTCACTCAGCATGGTATACGGACCCGACGGTTTAAAAGGTCTAATTGGTATTTCGGCGTATATAAGTGGGTATAATAATAATTCTTTACAACCCTCGTTGTTGCAGCTATAGACAGCTATACAAGGTGGCGCAAAATTAATCAATTTTGTTACTAAATAAAAAAAAATGATTTTGAATGCTGGAAATCTTTATTTGGACCTTTACAATTAGTTCTGTTAAGCGGAAAAGATGATATCGGACAAGTGGCTGCCGCCAATGTTGATACACATTTGTGCCCGTTTTATTGCATTTTCTATGACTTTCCGCAAGATTTCCGGTGATAACTGTTCGAATTCCTATCGAATAATCTCCTTCAGGGGCGGATCCAGGGGTATGGTCATGGGGGTCCTAAAAAAAATACGGCCCAGTCACTCCTCCCGCGCGAACGCCGCACCACACAGTGGCTTTAAGTGGATGTAATGGCTCTTCATGCATCACTCGCGGATTTTCATTGCTAGAAATGAAGATTTTGCTTATTGACGTTCCAGCTTAAGTTTAAATGCGACACAAAATCATCATATTCGTTGTTGAGATTGAGGATGGCTTGATAATAATTCACACGCGACTGACGGACAGGCATTAACTGATGCACTGTTTGAACTTTGTACGGGAACATGATCAAACCTTTCTCTAAAATTCGCTGTATAGGGTCCGTCTGGTAAAGCCCAATTGCATGGCCGTCAATGTGTCGTCTGGTTGATGTTTCTTGATTATCAGCGACATCGGCAGCCACAGCCGCAATATTCTCGACCGAACGACCAGTCCGTTGGCGGATACGCCCTGCATGGTCTCCTGTGTTTCCAGTCTGTTCGAGTCGAGTATAGCTAAGCGCGGGAATGTTTTCCCAGTTGCCGCGACACGATTAGGAAATCGACGTCGAAATTCACGCTGCGCTAACACCACCCACCGATTTTATTGGTCAAAAAAATCGACACAATTATTCCACGCGGAGTATGGCGCTCTATTGCTTGTCTGTTTGTATATTGCAGCTGTCTAGTTCCCAAATGTCAAATATAATTGACTTACGACGCCATTTGCAAAAATTATAACATCTTCCGATTAATTTTGCGCCACCTTGTATAAAAAAACAAGTCGGGATCCATAGCTTTAGAGTTTCAAATGTGATCGATGAGAGTCCATTGCATTAACCAGGTTGTGACTGTGAGTGTGGCAGACGCTGTGGCTGTGGGCCGGCGGCGCGCGGCTTTATTAGACGTTTCTGATTTTGTCAGTGCGAATGTGAGCGGCCGAACAAACTTTTCGCTCGTGAGTTTGGTGGAACTAAAAGAAATGCGCGTCACCTTGTCTCAGGCATCTTCGATCATCCAGCGAATTCTTTCTAATCAGTGATATAGGGAAAAAAGGTTCTTCAGCTTCATCCTGCACAAACAAATCGTCTCTATCTATATATACGCGCTGTCAAAAGCATACCTTAAATTAGATGAGTATGGGTGGCAGATTTGGATGAATTGTACCTCTCGCGTTTTTAGAAGATCAGATAAAACTGTGATATAGCCTAAAATTCAACCAATAAGGTTCATAATTACATTTCTTATGATCAGTCTTTGGCTTTCCCAGACAGGATTTTTTATACTACAAGAAGACAACTGCCTCTGTAGTTAATTTAAAACTCCACTAACCTTTCTTCAAGACCACGTAAATGACGCTTAAATTTTATTCATCTATCTCATTTCCAACCGACAGAAGAGTTGCAGTGTGGTCCATGATATGATTCCTAATTTCATTTTAATCAGGTTAAAAGGATTCCTGTTTATTTCCGCTCAACCTGCAGTGAGCAAAACTGATTCTTACAAATTCTCAAATTAATATTAAAGAACTATGAAAAAAAAAACACCGATAATTATTTTATTATTAAATCAGTTGTGCCTCGTTCCGAAAACCCCTAATCCGCTGACATACAGCCATTCAAATGTTTTCATTACATTATCATCAACTGAACTATGAAAACAATTTCCAGCCCCTCCCCTCATTCATCACAACAACTGCCACAAAAGCAGAACCAACAATAGAAGTCGAACAAAACTAAATTAAAACGATAACTTTATTATTGCAGAATCCCAACAAAATATCCGTAACTCGCTCGGCGAACTTTTTTCCTCTGGTTTCCTCGAAGTAGCAACACAACAACATTCCCACCCACCCACTGTGTTAGCCAGCAAGCTCGCAATAAAACACTTCACCATCAGCGCTGGAACATAATATCCTCCTTCAACATCCTAATACTAATTTAATCTTTCCTTCCGCTACAGAAAATACAATATTAAATATTCGTTATGATAACCGTTATCCCAGGGCAGTCAACCATTGAATTGCTCGCCATAACCCTCCCTACTCAATGCCCCGCTGATTTTAATATAAAAAAAATAAAAAGGAAATCAGCAACAGCCAACATATACCCTCTGACGTCGTCATTATGCGCCATAATTCAATGGACCCACCCACCACCCGCATCCTTTTCCCTATAACAAAACAGTCACCGCATGCGATTCAATTCCCCGCGTCCAGATTTATGGATACCACACAACAAATTTATATAAATTTATTCAGGTGCATAGAATGTGTGTAGTTGTGCACTACTTTGGCATAAGTATGCAAAAAAAAGGAAGAAAACTCTACCACAATACCGTTAAATTGAATTTTCCTTCGGCGAGAGTTTCACTCACTTTTGTACTTAATTTGAATTTTTCTCTTTACCTCATTCCAGGACTGTAAGGATATACTCGGTGTGCAACGCAAAAGTCAGGAATATAACCAACCCACCTAAACAATACGGACATCCGGTATCCACCTTCGCAACTACCATCAGACGAAGACGACTACGACGAAAGGAACAACTTTTATTTTCTATTTCGAGTTTTATTTTTTTTTATTGTTTACCTTCTTCGTCCTGGCATCAGTGAGAAAGAGTGCATCAGAGAAGGAACTTCGTTGAGACTCGATTTAGATACTCTTGTTTTGTGTGTGTGTGTGTGTCTGTCCATAGATAGTTCTCAAAGAAAAACTTTCACAAGGACGAGGACAAGTCTGTTGTGAGGTTCTTCCCTGAAGCTGCACATAAAGTGGACTTAAGTGCAACACATTTCCTTTATTTGTGTCCATTGAAATCGAGAAATGGGGACAATAATGCTGTTGGGCCGTAAAAGTTAACTGAACACACACGAACAGACAAAGGAAAACCCTTCATACGAGTCGTCTCATTCCGATGGGAATTTGATCCCTTTGACCATAGCACTCGCACATAGCAGCAAACGAATTCGCTTTCTTTCTGTGCCCAGGATGAAGTTCGAACTATGTACCATGATGACGCCAAGAGCGTTGCTAGCCATCGTCTGTGCGGTTCTCGTATACAGCACAGGAAAATCGACATGTGCACCTACCGATTTCAGCAACAAAAATTCGTCTGTCGAAGTTGGCGCCAATCCAGAAGCAACAATACCGCCGCCAACTATAGTGCCGTCTCTTCCATCGAACGACGACAAAACTTGGCCGCTGCAAAAACCATCTCGGAGTAAACACATCATAAAATCAAGTCTCTATAAAAAGCCATCCAAGGATAAGGGGGGTTTGGCCAAACTCAGAGATGAGAGACCCCATTATTCTCCAACATTAGCTACGACAGGTTATGATGAGAAGAAGGATAATTTAAAGGAAGCACCATCCACACCATCCACAGTCAATACGAACCCCATAGACACTGTTGTCGACAACGTCAATGGACCGAACGATTACACTAACAAAATCACTACTAATTCCTCCACCCTGCGGCACTCCATCTATGGGGATAGAGCAAAAAGTGTCTTCTCGAACATCGATGACGATGTTGACGACGACGATGCCGATGCCGGCAAGGATATTGACTTTATATCCGTCGTCCCTGGTAGGACAACAAAAGCAGATAAAACTTATGCAAGCGGAGCATCAACGACCGAAGGATATCATGCCAAAGCAGGAGTAGCAACAACCGCAACAATGCAAACTGGTCTCGTGGAAAATCCCAATTTCAATGCGGAACCCATTCCGAAGACATCATCCTCAACAGAAAGGAAATCGATATTCCGCCATACAATGACACCCACACCAGAGCAGCAGAACAAGTCATTACCAATGCATGCATCAGTGAGTTCGTCGTTCTCACAATATAGTGTCAGTACGACAACAACGTCGACTATTCCCAAGCTAGACGTCGGCCATGATGGCGTAAAAATAACAAAAAAGAAACAGCTGTTCGATAAACATTTTATTGCGGCGACAGGTCCTTCGAGTTCATTGCATCCACCGATAAGCAAGGATAATCCATGGCCGCTGTCAAAGAATAAACTTACCAAGGGCGGCAAAAAGTTAATGGAAGTCCCAAATGGATACTTGGGACCGATTATTATGAAGGAGAAAACATTTTCGGTATCCCATCATGGTAAGAAGCCGAAGCCATCAATTGTGGAGCAGCTCAGAGATAAGAAGCTCGTGGAAATCATAGCTCCCACGGCACTAATGGAGCCGACGATAAAGGTGAAAAGTTCGACAGTACCACCACCGCCGCCGGAGTTTGTCCCAATTGATAGCACATCAGCTGTAGCTACATCAACAGCGAGCACAACAACTGAGGGTACCAGTACATTACCTCCAGTTCCAACAGTGCTTACAGCGAAGCAGGAGGGAATCGAATCCGAAACGGCAACTACTTATTTTTTAGTAGTTACACAGGATGCCGAATCGACGACTTCGAATGAGGCAAGTAAGCCACCGGTAGGGGAAGATATGCAAGCAATGAGCTCTAGGGAGATGGAAACAACGCTAAGGGAAATATACAAAGAGGTCATCAGTGCGATGGAGGGGGCGGCGAAGAAGCAAACAGTTAGTACTGAGTCTCCGCTAAGTCCATTAATAGGAGGATCAAATGTGAGTGATCCAGAAAAATCCGCAGAACTTCTTTTAACAACAGCCAGCGATGTTGTACTCGATTCAGTTACCAATCCTTCGCTATCCACTGCCGGTGATCAGATACTATCATCAGGCAAAGATAATGAAATGTCCGATCAGCAGCGATCTACAGCCACTGATCTAGTGGTATCTGCAGATTCATTTGTCATTGCTGATCATTTTCCAGATACAACCATTGATCCCCAATATACTACTGATTTTTCGACATCTGCAGGCATCGACCAACAGCGATCTACGACTGTAGATCATTCAAGATCTTCAACCACCGATCGTAAATCAGTCGATCGTCAACTGCAACCTACCAAAATCGAGACATTCAACGGTCCCCAAACAAATCAGCAACAGGATTCGACAACTGAAGATCATATAAGATCTTCCACTGCCGACCTTGAATCAATAAATCACCAACTGAAGCCCACCACAGTTGTGTCATTTAAAAACCCCCGGCCTCTTCCTGATCATCTTACATCGGCAGCGTCTTCAGCCACTCATTTTGACCTGGTCCCTGATATACAGGCATCGACATCTGATCGTGCTACAACTGCAACTGCAACTGCGGGCAACTTTAGTTCAAAGGCAGGTCAGACAGTATCCGATGCAACAAACCACGCAAATCCGGCCCCTATTACTAGCAAGGACTCTACGATACAAGATACCATAGCGATCAGCGATCATTCGTCAATAAGTGATCGCACATCAACATCCTCACCTATGGCTCTTCATGACTCTTCAACTGGAGCAACCACCGGATACGAATCCGATTCGATTCTAACGTTATCTCCACTCATGGGTCATACTTCAACAGCTGCCCCGATTTCGGAAGATGTTGCAACAATTTCTGATGGGTTATATGGTTTTACACCTACTTCTATAAATACGAACAACGTGCCACCGATCGTTGCGGATCCTGCGTCAATTTCTGATCCCAGTTCCACACTTGGGTCAAGTTCCCCACCATACCACTATATACCACGTATCACCGATAATATTTCAAGCACCACTGATCGTAGTTCGACGTTCGCCCATCATGATTCCTCACTTGGCACAAGCTCCACAATGTCCCCCATAAAGAGCCACGATATGACACCGATCGCCGATGATCTTTCAGTAATTACAGATCGCAGTTCCACATTCTCCCACCACGATTCTTCAGCTGGAACCAGTTCCACACCTTTCACTACGATGCGCCATTCATCGATTGCTGACCATACCACTGAGGCCATACCCATCACGGATCAGTCCACATTCCTTCCGATCACGACCACAAGTCCAACTCTAGTCGCCCAACACTTACTCAAGCCAACCCACGACAGTGAGCAAACAGAATCCAAAATCTCGGACATTCAAATCGAGGTCTACGATTCAACCCTGGAACCAATTCTAGCGTCCACCAACTTCAAAGACAACGTTGAAGTCAACTATCTCGCATCACATGCCACTACAAAAGAGGCCCCAATAATAAGCCCCCCTCAAGAGCGATTCACCCAGTACGTTGTCGACAAAGCCACTGATTTCGCTACACCAGACTCCAACGCTGTAGCTCGAGCTTCAGGAAAGCCCGAACCGGCAGCCATTGAAATCCACATCAACGTCTCCGAGGGCTTTGGCAACGAGAGTGAAGACCTAGAGTTCTCGTACCGCCAGTCAGACTATCGAAAGGTGACTTCCAAGAAGCCTGCGAATTCGAATTTCATCACCCTCAAGCCATTCGATGCGGTTCCACAAAATGAAACCAGTAACGAGGCAGCCGAGGAAATTGTCGTCGAGATCATCGACGGAAGCTCGAACAGCACCGAGAACTCGGCGAGCAGAGAAAATTTGAATGTAAATCCAATTTTCACGTTCCGGTCCGACGATGACTCTCAGGTGGAGATAAAAAATGTCAAGTACTACCCAGAGGATAGGCCTAAGGAGCGAACAAAGTCCACTGATGACTTTTTTGTCCCCCATGTCGGCCAACAGCCACCAGATGGCAAAAAGCCGTCGATGGACCGCGACTCGGACACGATATTCTACATTTCCAACACCGAAGTCAAGGTTGGAGAGTCCCTTCCCACCACGAACACCTATGACGCGCAGATGAAGAAGTCGCGCCTCGAGAGTCAGTTCTTCCCAGCGAACTACGAAGAACGAAAGATAATGCCTCCTCAGAGATACGAGGAGGACATCATCCTTTCTCCTGTCAAGAACAGACTATCGGATCCGCTCAAGGTAGTCCGACGACCTCTAGACATAAGCTATGTCGGCGAGTCAGTTATGGAAATCGAACAAGTTACAGTAACCACAACAGTGTCTCCTTTCGTTTCTACACCCGATGTCATCATACAACCGGCTGTCCTGCCTGAGATGGCGATCGGGGTGCCTGTCATTGGAGAGCTTCCGCCCCAGATCGAGCTGAAAGAAATCGACTTTATGCCGAATTTCGACGGTAACAAGGAAGAGTCATCCATCCAATATGGAGGAGACCTCATCGATGAGGGTGGTGCTATGGGCGCCGGCTTTGACATGGACTCCTATCCGCTCGGCAACATGGGATTGGGACAGAGGAGCAACGATGCCACATCATCACAAATGGTCCTCAACCATCACGTGAACCACTTGAAAAAGGACGAACTCTCAGCCGATTTGCCTGGCTCTTCGGAGACCGCTGATGGTAATGACTTAATTCGTCGTTCCAATGACTCAGTAAATGGGACCGTAATTGGTGAAAAGATGGGCAACGCAACCGCATACTCTGTTATGGATGAAGCGCCAGCTGGCGATGGGGAGTTCCGTAAGTATACCTACAGTAGGTCGGTAGATAACCACAAATCTAATTCGGTTCTTCTTTTCTCTTACTCTCCGACAGACTTCTCCGACTTGCACACCCTGTTTACAGCATGCCTTGCTACGCTGCTGCCACTCATTTTCTCGGTCGCTTTGGCATTTGGACTGCGGTAAGTACCCCGAAAAGCCAAAATGGTATTATACACGAAAACAATAACCCCCAACGTGTTCGGTTCTAATTAATGGAATTACTCTGGCCACGTTAATGAGTAGAGAAGAATAAGGACTCTGTTGGCGAGACCGCAGTAACTTTGTGTAGGTATTTTGGACGTAATCCCGCCCGAGTTAAGTTAATCCTTCTCAATGTCGGTGCGCGCATATTGTTTTGCCATATATGTGCATGGGTTTAGGGTAGGCACGGCACATTTGTGGCATTTAGCACCATTAATCCTGACGGTGTGGCGGCATCGGCAGTCCGGTGTAATTTAAATTTCAAATTAGGATTTCTATTTTCGTTTGCAGATTTGCTCCCCTACATGCCGACAAAGGAAAGGAAACCTTTTGGCAGGCATGTGAAGGGAATTCCTGGAAATTTGCATTTTTTTTTAACATGTGCCAGGGTGACGTTGAAAGAATGTGGTATTCCTATTCGTATTCTGCTTAGGGGACAGTAAGCTGTCGTTAGAGAGAGAAATGGATTTTATTTGCACGTGTTGCCACCAGGGCAGACTTAGAAGACAAATTCAGAGCCGCAAATTTTGGTCTAAGGGTAGTTCATATATGCATTTGCTTTGCATAAACCTAAATATGGCTGCGTAGGGAAATTAGGGATTCATTTTATTTAATGGTATGTTTTCCTTTTCTTTGACATTCTCAGTCATAATGTCTGAAATGTTAGTAGACAACGGTGGCGCCATTTGGCTGCCTAAGTGTTCATATTTTGTCCGGAAATGTTACCCATTTGCCAGTCCCTGTATAGCAATTCATCGAAGAGGCAGATACACCACATTTGCAGTAATTCGGGTTTTTTTTTATGTCCTTTGGTACGTTCATATAAACAGTTTTACATTATACGGACTTAAATAAAAGGAATGTTCTCAACCTAGTTCATGGCACTTGAATGAATATCATTACTGTAGAGGGAGTACTTATAACAGGACGAGACACTACTTTATGTGAATTCGAAGAACTGAAGAGTTTGTAATAGAAGTGGTACAGAAATGGTTGTAATGGTGTAAGAGGCTACAATTCTTAAAGTTGAAGCTCTATTATTTATGTTAGTCACATTTTGATGAAGGTTTTTTGACTTTCGAAGTAAGATGAAATCAATAAATGAGCTGAGCTTAAGAAAGACAAATCCAACTATCACCCACGGTAAGGTGCAGCAATTTTTGAGTTAACAACTAAAGCCAAAAAATTTTCAAAATATTGATGGAGCTGAAAATTATTTGAGAGCTTCCAGAACCGTGCGTCAGTGATAGATCTTTTTAATTTACAAACTTTAAAGTGATTTTTCGAATTGCCAACACTTCTTGAAAAATACAACCAATTTGACAGTTGATCTCTGTTTACTTTGGATTGTCATTTCACCATGAATAGACAAACGCTAGAACAAAGCTGGCAAATTCTGTAAATTTGGCCGAAACCGAGAGTGCTATTGATCCTAAATTTTAATACAGAATTCGTCATTGTCTAACGATTAGGTTTATATTTCGTCGGCTGAGTTCTATCTTGTTCAATGTCCATTTTTTAAGTTGTTGGGAAATCGATTTTTAAAGTTCAGGTTCAAAGTTTTTATTCATGAACCCTGATTTTTGTTCTAAAGCAATTTTTTTATGAAAGCTCAGAAAATTCATTTATAATGAATAATTTATTTTTGTACTTAAAGTACTATCTGCGAATTGAAATAAAAATCAAAATGTACCATTAAATCGTTTTGGATATTGGACAATGATGTATGGGATGAGTAAATATTAGTTCACATGATGTATGATATTAAACAAAAAAAAAAAGTTATATTGAACAAGATAGAAATAAAGAAAACGAAACTATGAAAACAATGTAACTAATAGTTATATTGAACAAGAAGTCTTCTTAGTTTAGTGCTTATTGAACAGAATAGATCTCTATAACTTGAAAACTGAAGGAAATAGAACAAAAGGGATTTCACCAAACGAAAGAGTGTCCCCAAATTAGTAAGACTGCATACCTAACTCAATTTCGCCAAAAATGGTTTATTGGACAAGATAGAACTCAGCCGACGATATGGCTTAATATATACTTAAGCACAATTGTTACTAATTTCTGGAGTAAAGGAAAATTTATCAGTTTCTTTTTCTTTTCAAAAGTGATCCATTTCAATGGTGTTTTGCTTTTTTGAAAAGGGTAGATATAGTAAACTGGTGTGCATTTGAATCTTAATTTTCAAAGATCCTTATTTCTGAAAATGTTTGATAAATTTTAAAATTTGTTACTGTTTTTTATACAAATATATGAGATCAAATTTAAAAAAAATTATATGAAATTATATTTATTATATTATATAATTATATAAATATATGAGATCAAATTTAAAAAAAATTATTGTATACTAAAAAAATACTCAAAACTTTTTCAAAAAAAAAGCATTTTGTCAAAATTGCGCCCGTTATGGAGCACCTATGATAAGAATCATAATAGCTTCAGGCGTGAGTGTTTATGCTAAATTTTTTGTAGGGTAGGGTGAGGCGGATTCAACACTTTTTTCGGCAGACTTCAATTATTTTTTTTTCCAAAATAAATATTTGAATAATTTTTTTTTATTGAAAGCTATGATTATTTTACTACAAAAATCCATAATTTCTTAAGAGTTAACTACATCCAAATAATTTAAAAAAAAGAAAATTTAAAACTGCCCTAAAAAGACGATTCTGCCCCATGGTGGGGTACAATCGTCATCCGGGTGGGGCACTTTCGACATGAATTTATATGACCAAGAATGGTAATAAAAATCAAATAGTAAAACAATTTATATATTAAGAGTTTAACGTACTGCTGAAATCATGGTTTTTATTCGAGTCCATACCACTATATAAAAAGCAATGGCTGTCTGTTGGTCCATCCATAGGTAACTAGAGAACCTATATTTATCCGATTTGCATGATTTTTTTTTCTTATCTATACATATAAAACTGTAGGGCTTTTCTTTGTCAGCTAAAAACTCGAAAACTACTGGACAGATATCGATGAAACTTTTTTTAAAATGTTCCTTAAGACTGTAAGACTGCTATAGGCTATGTCGTTTATAACCACGTCCTTAGGAACCGTTTTTAGCCAAAATGTATTTTCTGAAGTGAAAATATATACATACACATATACCTTACTACAAATGGATGTTTATACCTTTGCGATCATCAAACAAAAACAATACGTATACTGCACATTCGAAGAGGGTTGATTTGTTTTCGCAGTGAGTGCTATGGTCAGTTGTATATGTAGGTATGTATATTATGATCGTATGTCCGAAGCATGCAGGATGGGGATGGGGTGCGTCGTGCGTGCTGCAGTATGGCATGGGGTATATTAATAATCTTCGTAAGAGAAGAGACGTATAATACAAAACAGTGTAGTGTTGGGATATAGGTAGTTGTTTGGATTCCATTGGAAGAGGGATACAAAGGAAAGGAAATACAGCATTACAAAGAAGTAGCATGATCATGGAGAGGGAGGGCGTTGCAGAGGGTGCACATTATATATCCAATACATTACATCGATTATCGATATAACTTCTATGATTTTGATGATTCTTTTTTTGTTTTTTTCGTTTAGGCAGAAAGAAAATTCCAGAAAATAGATTTATTCTCATTTTTCGTATTTTACTAAAGAACATTATTATCTAAGACCTAAGCAATATAATTTCTGTGCACGGGCAAAGCTGGGCGGGTACAGCTAGTTAATTATAAATGCGTTGCCCAATTAGTCCGAAGGGTGGGTGGGAATTGGGGAGGGGTAAAGGAGGCGGGGGTATTGGGTCTCAGGAGCTGTTTATCTAATTTTCATTATTTTAGGCTATGCCGAAACTGCCCAAGTGTGCTTTTGTCGAAAGTGCCCCATTCTTTCTTATAGTAGACGTTATTGTTTTTCACAAAACTTATAAAGAAAATTCAATTAAATGTTATAATTAACTTGAATGTATTATAAACACAAACGTTTGTCATTCACAACCAAAGAATTCCTATAAGAAACAATTAAATATCACTTACCTACCTCGTATACCAGAAAAATTACGAAAAATCGATCAAAAAACCGGTCTCACAACCACAACTGCTGAAGAAGACCTGTCATAGTTCGTGTACGATCTGAGAGAACAGTGTGGTATGATTTGCCATCAAACATTTTATCTAGAAATTAACCGCCTTTCTGTAATCTCGAAAGTCGAAATCGAAAGTACCCCATCGTCGAAAGTACCCCACCCTACCCTACTCGTGGAAGTATTTAGTAGCTTATCGGTTTTTAATTGACCAACAAAACTTTTCTTCTTCTAGCAAACTGTCTACTAAAATCTTATATCTGAAAAGCTCTAGGTATGCATCTATTCTTAAAAACCGTATCTTTTCAAATATGTGAATGGAAGTGGAATAAATATTTATATTGTAAAATATTTAGCAGCTCCATCTATCGACCTACTCGTTATTGACTAATTTTATCTTATTCCACCTGAATGCAACAATTTAATGAATTTAAAGGTGCGGACATTTTGGCTAATAGCTGTTCCTTCTTGACTTGTCATTATCGGATTTGAATAAATTTTAAAATTTTAAAAATTTGAGTTTTCACATTATTCAAATTCCCACCGCCTACTTTTTATAATATTTAAATTTTCTTCATGGTTCAAACGTTCAAACTTAATGAAACTGATGCTCGCCAAGGTAATTGGCAAATAAGCCCAAACCCTTTGTCCTAGAAAGCTGAAATTTTGCACAGAGGTTCTCTTTAAATTTTGGAAATTTTGCTTTGCGCCGAGTTATTGCCAATGATCCCAATGACGCCTCACGAACCATTCGTCGTATCACTTTGAAATTTTGTACATTGATAAATCTTAATACGCTGCTCGAGCTAAATTTTAACTCCCATACAAAATTCTCCCCAAAATTTTGCTGAGCTAAATTTAAGCGAAAATTAATTTCACACTGTGAATACCTCGATGAGAAATCCTTTGAAAGTGATAAATTTGAGATCAAGGAATAGCAGACAAGGAAAAAAGAAAGTACATACAACGAAGTTATTTTCAACGAACAGCTGTTTTTTGTGCACTTATAGTCCACAGCGCACTATATGTCAAAATTTAGCTAGGATTCTAGCTAATGTTTTGAGAGAAAAATTGGAGAGCACCGAAAATTTAGTTTCGCTCGACCAGCGTATTTAGCAAAGAAGTAAAAAATGTGTAGTCGTAAATCTAAATCAATATTTAAAAAAATTTAAACCATTTTAGGCAATATGTGTATAAATACTTCGCTACGTATTTTTAGATAACAGATCTACTGGGCTGCTCTCAGGTACTTTCATAGGAAGGTTTCCTTCGTGGTATTTAAAATCCTGAGGACTGCGAGGCGAGCGAAGCCGCGGGGAGAAACTAGTAAACAATATTGGGTACAGGTGATAAATGTCAAGCGTATACCAATTTCGCAAAAGTCAAATGTGTCCCGCAAGTTCTTCATACAACTATTCACAGTTTCAATGTAATTACGGCCTAAGAGACTACAAATTTAAACGCAGAAAAAAGCATAATTTGATTGAAAGAAATATCACGATTCACGAACTTTGATTTTGTTAAGATTACAATTGTAACTAATTTCCGATTGACTATACTGACAGGCACACTGTTTGAGGAGGAAGAAATGAGAATGCCTTCATCAGCAAGGCTAAAAACATTATTATTTGTTGACCCAATCAGATCATTGATGTGGAGAAGTAAAAGAGTTGGGGAAAGTATATAGAACCTTGGGGCACTCCAGCGTTTAAATTAAAGAAATCCGATGATACACCATCTACTACAACTTGTCAACAATATCAGCAGAGTTGTCGTTGTAGGTAATCCATGAGAGGCTCTTGTGCTTAGTAGGGGTATATGCCAAACCATGGTCAAAATCCTTTAAGATGTATAAAGCTGCTATTACACATGTCAAAAATCGTGTGAATTTTTGATATGCTGACGTCAATATGACAACAGATTTTGTCCTAAAGTTGGGTGTAGATTAGACAAAATCTTACGGCTTCGCCTTTGGATTAGCTTGTTGTTTGATGCCTTCATCTTTAAGTGGATTACATAAGGTCTGTTTTTTTCCACATCTATCTCAGTGAAGTAAAGTAAAGTAGGATTTTCAGCACGCAATTACAACAACTACGAACTGTTTGACACTTTCGAGACTCTATATAGTCGTTGTAATTGCGTGTTAAAAATCCTACTTTTCTTTACTTCACTGAGATAGATGTGGAAAAAAACAGACCTATAGTTTAACAGAACTCCAGTAGAACGACAGCGCTAATTGGATATTTATTAATCCGTGGACTTCTAGATTTATTTGATTATTTCGACATTTGCTTTCCGCATTACCTGTCTATTGTACAGTAGTTTTCAGTCACGCATTTCCTGCCTCATTTAGGAGTGGAATGATGCGAGCAGATAAATAATGCGTTATTGGCGTTAAGGCTCCCGAGGAGACTTCACTCTTCTGGCAGTTTTCACAGGGAAAACCCGAACACTCCTCCGAGGTAGGAACACTTACAAAATTGAGCTCCAGAATTACGTATAGTGACTCATTCCCGGTTTGTAATGCACTAAGCATTATGAGTAAGTTAGCAGTACCAATGTCTACTTAATTATTGTGCGGTAGGATACAATAGGCCGGAGTTTCATGCAAATAGTTACGGCGCACGTTAACAGCCATTGTTACTATTCTGTAAACTAATCAGCCAACATGATGTAATTTCAAAGCACTTAAATTATAAAATTTGCCAACCTTCTCAACCTTTGGCAATACATCCAGAGGCAGTGGGCCTGTCCAATCACCCCCATGGGGCCAACACTACTTCATGTTATTAAATAAATAAAAGCTTATGTTAAATTTAAACACCATACATCCCCTAAGTGGCAATTTCTTGCATGTTGAACGCACCTGACTCGCTTTATTGTCTGGTCCCTCGACAACTTGTCAACCCCACCCGTATACGACTATGACAAGACATTTTCAAATAAGCCTCACCTTCAGGCTTGTCCCTTTTTGCGAATTTACACTAAACGTAACCTTCAAACTACCATTAACCTAATTAGTGTGTGCAAACAAACAACGACTTGGCACATTAATCCCCCTTAACGTGCTCCAAAATATGTGAACAAACACAGCCCAGAAAACACCAATTATGACACCAAATTATCCCATGACACATGACTGGTGTCAGTTAGGGTGGCAAATGATGGCGCACCATTCTTATCCTGTGAGCTTGCGGACTTTTAATTGAATAAAATTCCTCTGCTCATTTTTCAACAGCAGCGCACCGGCCACCGGCGGCGACCGACGGCTCTGACAACGTGTATCCCCAGACTTGTCATACTTGGCCGCACACACAAATCCTCGATTCAACTTAAATAAACCATCCAGTAACGGTCCGTAACTTTCGACACGGTCACACCGAAAACTTTCCCCAAGTAACTAATCCTTTCTACGACCTTTTCCTGATGCTGTTGCAAATCTAAAGTCTCATCACGTCCGCGCACAACACCAGAGCCGAGACTACTTTGGTGAAACTTTCGTCCATGGCAGGGCTTATCCACAGGACGTGCTTAGTGTGAGAAGGAGCAAAGTAAGTCCAGTGCTAATTAATGGCGTCCAGAATGGGGCGAAATTATTATTAATTGATGCGATGTTTGCCATGTTGCATCTTGGGCTGTTGCAGCTTTCCAAATGGACATCGAACGGAGGGTTGGCAAACTTTTAAGTAATTTAAAACATTGTAACTGTGCAGCTTGTAGAAAGTTATCACCACTCAAGTGGATGGCGTTTTAATGCTCTTCCTTCATCGTGCACATGCTGCCCTTAGCTGACATTTTTAGTCGCGGGAATGGGAGGAGCTGGAGCTGGATGCGTTAGTTCCATTAAAAGTTCAAGGTCGACGGATTTATTTTTCTCTAAAAGGATTCTGAGGAAATTGACTTAGTCAGAGGCTTACATGACGGAAATTGCTTATCATCATCATTATCCTGGTTCATCACCATTGTCGTCATCTTCACGATTACGACTCAGTTTCACGGATTCCCATTTGCCAATGGAATATTTTATTTCCCCAACCATGCAGAAACATAATTTCGCAGCACACCGCACACACCTGGGAGGTTGGTGGCTGGTGCGGTGGAAATAGTTGCACAGTCAATGAATCGAAATTGAAAAGCAGGCATAAGCAGTATCTTACTGCTCTAACGAGTCATCATCGCCGTTGTTGCAGGTACGGATGGTAGCAACTTTTATGATGTTCCCATAGAGGCTCAGTGCTTCTTTGGGGTAATTTCCTTTTAGGAAGCCGATTCTTTTGTGTGCCGGCGAGGCAATGGCTTTCAGTTCATTTGGCATTGTCGAAGGATATTCAAAAGGATTCCTTGCTGGTGATGTTTTTGGGACCAGCGCTTTTTTTTTCATCTTTTAATTTGCTGCAGATGGTCACGAATTCATCGTTCTCGTCGTTATCTGTGGAATTTTTAACCTGTCGAGACCCCTTTTTGGTCGATTTAATTTTTCTCGGCCATTGGCTTTCGGCAAACTGATGGCTGATTCATGGCGTTGAGGCGTGGTTCGGATACTGAATAAGCAATTAAATGCGCGATAATAAAACGCGAAGGGAGGGGGAGAGATTTTGTGTTATTTTCCCTGATTTCGGGAGGGGGCCATGTAATAAAAGTTAAAAGGTTCGAATTAATGAGAGGGAAATTAGATGATCGTGATGAAGCTGAATTTATGTTAAGGACGATAAGGCATGCTTCAGGAATAGAGCGATAAAGGGAAGCAAATGTTAGTGTAGAATAAGGTTGTAAAGATGCAAGATGGAGTTCAATCTGGGGATAAAATTGATGGGGGGATTCGATTTTGTTGGTAGTAAATCCGAGGTAAAATAAATTAAGTACAGAATCATGCTTAAAGTTGATGAGTAAAATGTTATAACCGTATTCAAGGCACGTGGCATATTTTGGTGATTAGACTACATCTCTGAAATCATAGTTATAGTCTATCTTAATGGCGCAATTGGCATTGTTACTGGTGTACAGAATCGCCTAGGAGCTGGTTGAAGCAATCGTTTAAGCCGTACTATTTTTGTCGGATACTCTATTTTGCCAACAACCCCCGATAAGACAAATTAAAATGTCCGAATTCTAGATAACTGACGAATCTGTTCACTACAATATTTTTCTTATTTTTTTAACGAAATGGTGCTTTAGGCCAGACAAACATCCTTCCTGACCCGCTTCTTCTTGTATACCATATAATAGGCGAGTTAGACAGAAACGAACTCTGGGAAAAACTCTTCTTCGACTCTTTTAAGAAGTCTCGAAGAATAGTACATATTAGATAATTAATGTTTAATGTTATTGAATTTTACAGGTTTCTCTAGACTTTAGAAAGTGCTACCTAGGTCTATCAAAACCACCACACCTACCTACCCGAAGAACCTTTAGCTCAAAATATCCCAAAAGGTTTATATTGACTTTTCAAAAACTTCATACAAAAGCAAGGCCCGGCAGAGTATGGTTTTTAATATCTTTACCGAAAAGGTCTTCAATTGTTGAATGGCTTCTTAGCCCGAAGAATCAGCGATTGGCAAGAGTGGTCCCTCGCTCAATCTCTGCGCAGAGGTAATTTCTTGAGGTATGTACATATACTTCAGGCAAATTCTGTAACTACTTCGAACTTGTAAATATGTGTTTAGCGTGACGTTTTGGCTTAGTCACGATGTCGAGAGACATTTGACGATGCCAGTTTTACTTCGTTTTTGCTTCGTTAGTAGCCATATAAGTCTTCACCGCCTCCGTTCCAATATTTGCATACACGCCACTACTAACAATTTGCCGCTTATGACTGTAATTTCAATGGCAAAATCATAAAATGAACCTCTGGTGTTGACTTGTGAGTTGGGAGCTTATAAAGGGTGTTTTTTTTAGAGGTATAGAACTTTAAGTTGGCAACACTATTTTAACTGGCGGCCATTTTGTCAGCTGTCAAGTGATTTAGTTTTAGTTTGGTTTGACATTTCAACCTGAATAGACTGACACCTGAAAACGCTTTCCAATTGTGCAAGTTTATTTTGAAAATCATGGTTTTGTTCGAAATACGTATCGCGCACTACGTTCATTTTACGGTTAACATTATCGTCCATCAGAGCAATTAATTCCATTAACTATGGAACGTTTTCGCACCACGTTTACTCTAAATGATAATACGCCTCTACAGAGACGTGGTACAGTACGTACAGAAGAAGTCATTGCCAGGGTTGTCAGATGTGGCGATTTATCGTCAAACAGGCGATTTGAAATTTCATTTGGCGACACGAAAATCAGTTTGGCGACGCACCCCAAAAAAGGCGATATTTTTAGACTTTGGCGATATAAATTTGTATAACCAAAATCCTCATATTTTTTATTTTTTATAATTTTCACTCAAACCTTACATCTGTGATGACTGACGAAATATTAAAATTAGTAACGAATGAAGACAACTTTAAAGCTTGGAAAGACATTGATTTAGGGTCGGATTTTGAAAGAATCGCGATAGAAAGCAGTGGTAGCACAGAGCATGTGAATGAAGTTGAAGGAAGTTAACGATTTAATTCTGGTTTTACTAAGAAAAATTTGTCTGACAGCAACACACCTTTTGTTTCGTTGGGATATTTTTCACCAGGCGATGTCTGTTTAAGCCAACTGCGACCCTGTTTTAAAACTTGATTCCACCCAAAAGCTTACAACTTACTGAGGCTCAGTGGGAAAAATTAAATCTGTCAATTGGTTAAATGAATTTTATTTAGAAAGTGTACCCGAAGAAGACGTTCAGAAGTTTTGGAACAAGGTGTACAAAATGACAAATGCCTTAGGACAGACAGAGTTCCAGGATCTTGGGGAATTGCATAAAGTTTTTTTTACGAAAAATGACGAGTTGCACGAATACATTTGATTTTTATAGTTTTTGAATTTGGAGAGTTGAAAATTTTGAAATTTGGCGATTTTTTGGCGTTTAATATTTTACGTTTGACGATTCCGCTTTTTAAAATCTGACAACCCTGGTCATTGCTGCTGTAGAGCGTAGCGTAGAGGAAGACCCGACTCAGTCTATCCGCCATCGTGCACAGGCATTGGATATGTTTCCATCCACTTTATGGAAGATTTTGCGAAAAGATCTCTGTTTGCGTTCTTACAAAATCCAATCAATTTTCATAAGCCAATTTTGTTTATTGATGAAGTTCACTTTTGTTTGAATGGATACGTCAATAAACAAAACTGACGTATTTTGAGTGATGATAATCCTGAAGTATATGTTGAGACACCGTTACATCCACAAAAACTGACTGTTTGGTGTACTTTATGGGTTGGTGGAATATTTGGTCCGTACTTCTTTAAAAACGATGCTGGCCAGAACGTTGATTAATGACTTTTTCGTTCATCAATTGAACAACCATGATGTACAGGAGCTGTATTTTCAACAAGACGGCGCAACATGTCACACAGCTCGTGCCACAATTGATTTATTGAAGGAAACCTTTGGTAACCGCATAGTTTCACGTTGCGGACCCGTGAATTAGCCTCCAAGATCGTGCGATTTAACGCCGCTTGACTTTTTTTTGTGGGGATATGTGAAGTCGCTAGTCTACGCCGATAAGCCCGAAACAATTGACCACTTGGAGGACCACATTCGCCGCGTTATTGCCGATATACGGCCACAAATTTTGGGAAAAGTCATCGAAAATTGGACCTCCAGATTAGACTAAGTCAGAGCCAAGTTGCAATCCACGAATAATGTGGAAGTCCATCAACAACTTCAACATCCCTTTGGTGTCAGGGTCAACTCCGATGATGTCCTGATGTCCAAAGCGGAGACAGCTGGATCGTAGTTATTACGGCGTAACGCTCCTCTTCTTGAAGCTTAATTGAGATACCGCACGTATTTTACCGGCCATCTTATTTCTTTATGAGGGGTTTAGTTGGAATAATTGCTACCTCCTAACAGATCCTCTTGCTGGTGTGGAAATCCAAACTGAGGCGGGTGTAGTATTTCTCAATAATGACCTCAGCTGCCTTCTTAATAGTTTTTGTTCTGACACGACCCTTGGCGGACAATGCTACCGGCAAAGATCCTTTTATATGTGTACTGTGATGTTTGACACATGATCTCAATTGACTTAGCTTCCTATGAATATTTAGGTCTTGGGTGCCATGAAAATGATTTTGCTGCCAGAATAACTTATTTTCTTGTATTGGCATTTTGGCCTAATTTTTTGACGACTTCTGCCAACAGAAATTGCTTACAAACAGCTTCAGCAGTTTCGATAAAATTTGTTAGAGAAGAGGGAACTAACTCAACTTAGAGCATTACCATGTTCATAATTCTTTTAGGATATAACTATCTCAGCAAAAGACTCCAGCGCAACTGAAATTTACTTCTGTCGAAATAGGTCAAGTTGGGTGCGTTTTAAAGAGACTGAAATTATGAATTACATTTCTTTCCAATTGCAAATGTGTATTCTCTCAGCGGTCCATCAAGTTGTAATTTTTGTAAAATTTGCGTTAACATCTTGACCTTTAGTTGCTGGATAAACATAATTATGTAACAAGCAACTATGCACTCTTCTTAGTGAAAGTCGTCTACTAGCCTGAAGACCATGACCAATATTGTATTTAAAAACAAATACCACCCACTTAAAGAAGCACTTTCCTTACTAGGCTACAAACGCCCCCGTAGTATGTTGAAAGGAAAAAGAAACATTGTGCCTATGTCTCTCCATCTATCACTTTCTTTGATATAGAAACAAATTAACACAAAGTTTTAGTACATATTTTAGTTTGAGTGTTAATAAGAATTCCCTCAGCATAAACAACGGATATAAACAAGCTTAACGAAAAGTTTTCACTTGTGTATCTACACAGACAGCATTGTCCCCAAACTGGAGGCATCATCACAGTGACAGCACAGAGCACGAATACACACTCGTTCCTTTCCATTGAAAATTGCTCCCATTTCCATGTATAGTGCGCCGGGGACTTTGCCTTTTCAAAAGAAAACTTGCCTACGAAACACTTCATCACGAAGTCATTTCGTGTCATTGTTTACATGACGAAGTTTCAGACAAAAACAGACGTCAGCCCCCCGACCGACGACGTCTACCAAGCGAAAATGTGATTTTCGGTATCGTCCGCTTTACATATACTCGTACATCCAACTCCAAAACATCGTCATCAACTGCAACTAAACAGTTTTCTGTCATCCTTCGTCATCGCGCCGGCATCAGCCTCAGTCCTGGGAAACAGCTCATCAACATAATTAGAGATTTACATTTGTCAGTGTCTCGCCCGACATTCTTTGCCATTAGTCCTTCAACTTATGCTTCAGCTAAAACGCGACGCTCATTGAAGCTCGAGGGAGATTGTTTTGCTTTCATTCGTTCCTTGGAGGGATTCACCCTTGACGCCGCAATAAATTCGATATAATGGCAAATACATATATTCAAAGTGGCAAGCGGCATGGAGCACCCAGTACGGATGGGGAAGGCAGCCACAAGGAATTGTAATCAAGGCACATCATGGTGAACCAAAGAAAGTTTCGACTTCTTCGTGCGAAATATAGACCCAAGTTTTTGTTGGAAATGAGGAAGTTTTGTGTTTTATATCGAGGAGAATCCATCCAGTGGCAAATTTATTTGCCAGCAGACATTTGAATTTGTCACCCTCGTTGTGGGTGTGGGTGTGGATGAAGCATGTAGGCAGAAAATATGGCCTTACTTAACCTCAAACGCAAATGAAGAGGGGTTTAGTTTGAAAATCCAATTCCAGATGCAAATGCACAAAGGACGAAACGAAACGAGACCGGAAACATGTTTGTTCCAAATGGATGCTCAAATGGAAATGGTATCGGATCATTCTTATCGCTCAGAGATCTGGGATTTGGGAAAATTCATCATAATTTCGCGGAAATTGTCAACATTTGCCAAATTTCCATAATTCGGATTTTCCGACGAAAATTCACAATAAATCCTCTTTGAAGAATGGATACAGTTTTCGTTTGAATTTTATTTTCTGCCAGATGCCTACAAGTGTCTACATGGGTACGTGTAACTGCTTAGGAAAAGAGGATCCACTTTGCAACCTGTTTAAGGTTGGTGGCAAACGATGACTTTTCTGATCGAAAAAAAAAAATTATGTTATGTGATTTTTGTCAAAGACTCCAAGGAAGCTCATCGGATCACCGAAAGGCAATATAAGCCAAAATCAATTTTTAAATAATGCCCACAAAAATCTTGTACAATTTGTTGTTGAAAATTGTTCGTCATTTTGAGTGTTATTTCATCGCCAGGGTTCGTTTTTATGAGAAGTTATAAAGCCCAAAATGGCAAGAGGAAATTCATAAACAGTGGAATATGTATGGGGACATGCTAGACCCCTGCAGGACTATAGCTGGGGGTCTCTGTTGGAATATGTGCGAGTTTTCCTCTTCCTATGTACCGCACATACTTCGCTCATACTCAAATTTCAACAGCGACCTCAAGCAGGGGGGTCGAATGGGGTGGCATGCGCCCCATACGTATTCCACTGCAAAAAGGTTTTTGGGATTTAATTCCACTTTTTTGGGCGTTATTTCCCAATCGATTTGGGCGTTATTGCCTACCGCCATCGGATCTTAGGGAATGTACATTTTGCATTTTGGCCTTCGCCGATGTTTTGCCTTTGTAGTTTCAAAGACGATACGCCGGGCGGAATGTTAAAGTCAATGGACTTTTTCATTCCTACATGCGTTGACTTGGAAGAACTTTGGTTTCACCAAGAAGGCGCAGCATGCCACACAGAAAGCAACACCATTATATTATTGACGTTTGATAAGTGCACAATTTCTTGTAATAAGACTTACTTACTTTCATCCATGACCTATGGTTTATTTTCTGTAAGGATATTGTGAAGTCGCTTGTCTACGCCGAAAACAACTGACGTTGTACCACTTGGAAGTCAACACTCGCGGCGTTATTGTCAATGTAAGGCCCTAGATTCACTATAAAGTGGTCGAAAATTGGACTTTGCCTCAAAATTCATTCCATTCCTTACCCAACATAGAAAATAGGTCTTCCTCCATTGCGTTTACTCTATGAGTAAGAGTTTAAGACTCTGCGGCTCGCAGCGTTGATATCCATTCGCTATAAATCTACTACTACCACTGGGTCAGTGGTTAGTGCGCTAGACTGCTAAGCGGGGGGTCGAATGTTCGATCTCCGGAAAGTCGAACTGTTGGCTTAGCTATAAAAAAGCTTAAGAACAACAAGGCCGCAGTCTCTGATGGTTTACTAGCGTGCCGTTATAGAAGCGTTCACGGCGATTGAAGAACAGGCGAAATCCATTGGCCTTGAAGTAAATGATATCATGATATCAACAAACAAAGGAGGATCTGTCCACCGCTTAAGACAAAACATCACAATTTCGAGGTAGTTAAGGAGTCCACCTACCTCGGAGTAGGAGTGTCTACGAATGACACCCTAGTTGAGATCTGGCGAAGAATTATACCCTAGGAAACCGTTGCTACTTCGGTTTGGCAAATCAATTGGGTTCAAAACCCCTAACTCGAAGGACGAATTGTGCGCTCTATAAAAACTCATCCTGCCATTTCTGCTTTATGGCGCCGAGTGCTGGACGATAAGCAAGAAGGGAGAGCTGATACTGGACTCCTTCGAAAGAAAAATACTTCGGCGGATTTTTCGTCTGGTGTGCGGGGAGGGCGAATGAAGGAGAAGATACAACCGCAAACTCTATGTACAAAGATGTGGATGTAGTCCATAAAGCCAAAGACGTCAACTACATTGGCTAGGCCATATCGAGCGAATGGACAATAATTCTCCAGCTAAGAGGATCTTCGAGTCCTAGCCCCCAGTTTCGAGAAGACAAGGAAAACCGAACCTCCGCTTCAAAGACAAGGCCATCGCGGATGCCATAGCGCGTGGTCTGCACAACTAGAAGCAGCGTGCTCGGGATCTTAGAGGATGGAAGGCTGCAGTGTTTCAGTGTCTCAGGCATTGTAAAGTCCCTTGTGATACCACATGAATTTAGAAGAAGTTTTGTCTTACTCTTTGAACCAGTTTTAGCTTCTAATGAAGCATATGAGACTTTGAATGTCTAGATTTGTTAGATCGTTTAGATCATTTTAATAGAAGGCTCCCAAATGGCTCCCAAATGGCTCCCGTTTTCGGGAGAGAGACGGACAAATATATAGGGAAAGTGGAGAATGGTGTCCTCCTCCTCTTCGTCCAAAGAACTTCTACAAAAGTTCTCTAGGAACTCTACGATTGAGTTCTTAGAACGTTTAAAATTTAGCTTTTGCCAAATCTGTTTTGTTTGCTAGACATGTTGTGCCACTTGTCCACCTGAGGTTTGTTCTTTCGATAGTATCCAGCTTTAATATGAGTTTACATGTAGCGATCGGAATGCCTAAGGAACATTTGTTGGGTGCTATAGGTAATGTAGTTCTGAGTTTAGCAAGTTCATCAGCCTTACAAAGACGTTAGCAAAATTATTCGAGTTATTTTCCATCCGGTTGGTTTTTTTTTTTTGTGTTTAACAGCTTTGAAAGAACTTGAAGTGCGAAACTTCAGGCAGTTAGCGAAAGATTGCTGTGGTGGTTTATTGGTTGAGGCCCATATCAACAATGGACTACGCCGTGGAAGAAATAAACGCGCAACAATTCTCGCCTGGGAACGCTAGTCTAAATATATATGCAATAGCTGAAAAACTATTTCCACCTAAATTATGAATGGAGGGAAATTTCAAAATTCCGTTTGTATTTGGAAAAGAACTCGTAGCTCCCATCCTTTCTGCTAGAATTGAATTGCTCTGATTAGAATCTCGCATACACTTCCCTTAACTGGGGTAGGGAAGCCCAAAGTGTGGCAAGAAGTCTCATGGTGCGAAAAGTTAATGAAATTCCCCCCCTCAACGGCTAACGTCTAAGACTCCTTGAAGCTGAGCCAATTTGCATGCAATAATTTTGCATTTTTTGTTTTAAACAAAACAACCGAATGAAGGGAAGAAAAAACTCTGCGTTTAGCTTATCCCCGATTAGTAGAAAATTCAATTCGTGTCCTGGGAGTCCTTGGACATAAAAACACGAAAAAATCGAAATGAGCCACCGCCACCAATCTCCTGACATTTTCCTCAATTATTTTTGAGGTGTTTTTTTGTGTAGTTTTGTGTGGTGCGGTGCTGGTGCTGGTGCTGGTGCTGGTGCTGGTGCTGGTGCTGGTGCTGGGACACAGGGATGAGGAAATGTCCTCTGCCGTATATCCTTTGATGTTATGTCCTACAAATATATATATGTACGTATATCTACCTATATATAACACACAAACTGTCGGAGAAGGAGATTCAATTTCGAAATGGCGTTACCGCAAGGGTTGTGCTATCCAATATCCGCCACAGCTACTGTGCTCCGCAGCACTCCTCTCTCGCGGGCGCACACCATGGAAGGAGTAAACCAATATCATTTAATTAAAATTTGAGGCGGTTTCTCGGGGTAACATCACAGCCACCGCACAGACTCCCGGTCGTCCGGATGGGAAGCAATTAAAAATTCACTTCAAGGACATGAAATTACATTTTTCGGAGTCTAAGGAGTGTCGTATGTGCGGTGTTTTTTGGCGTCGCCGGTTCCAATGACCAATTACTTTGTGGTCTCCTCTTCTTATTCCATATACGTATAAGAATATTTACATTAACCTATGGTCTTTCTCTGTATTTTTCCAGACACTTATACCGGAAGTACCGAACCAACCCGTTTAACGTAATGGGTCGCAACAGTAGCACCGATCCCTTGGACGCTGAGAAGGGCACCGGCGGAGATGGGGACGTTGACGGAATTGAAACACCCGAAGAGGTGAGTACGATTATTGTGTTCGGTGGCACGGTTCCGTAGCCACAACACAAATCCAAGCAATTTTTACCAAGGGATTATAAGGGTCGTGCTTTTTTTGCTTGTGTGTTTGTCGGACCGGGATACATAAATTTGGATTTGGACGGCCAAATGTAAGTGTATTCCTTTCATTTGGCGGTATTTACTCGGTATCTTGATTTTGGTGTGAAAAGGCCAATTACCCTATGAACATAGTGTGTTAGGTTGGTGGTGGGCTGTGTGTGGCCATTTTCACTCTGTTTGAGAGTGTTGCGGCGGTACCGATTTGGAGAGCCTTTTTCTGTTGGCAAATTTACGGTCTGTTGATTTCCAATTTTGGGGATCAATCGGCTTTGTCATTGAAGCCAAATCAACAGACCAAACTGAGCAATGCAAAAAAAAAAACGGAGAGAGAGAAAACAAAATGAAATCGCATACCAAGGCAAGGCGCCCCTGAAGGCGATTGTTTAATGTCGGTCGGTCGAGATAATGCTCTTTGATTTGTGCTGTGTCTAAGAATGGCTGCAAGGAATACGTTTTTTCCACTTTGTGCAATTCACTTTGTAGTCAAGAAAATGTTATTAAAGTTGAAATCAGAGAAATGCTGAAGAGAAGGTAATTTTCCTTGTCTTGTTCATTAAATTTAAAATTTGTGGTATTAAATTGTGCAACTTCATGCCATACAATACACTCCACGTGTGCAAACAACTTTTACATATTTCCAAGGATAGATTTGTTTTTCTTAGGACCTACTGCCTGTGCACAAAATTCAAAATATTGTCTGCGCCTACGTCTTAACCGAATTAGGGAAGTTTGCTTGCATATCCTTTTTTATATCGTTGGGTAAGCGAGGTTTATTTAGGACCTTGTATCCTATACAAATAGATAATTCTATTAATGCTCTATCAAAGGGTGCCACTTTCAGAGGACCGTAAGTTTCTGAAGGTATACTGAAAACAAATTTCTATATAGACGCTGAGGAAGTTTGCCTTTTGAAATATGCACAAGCAATTGGTTTTAGAAGGAAATTAAAATGGATAAGTTTGCTTTTAAAATATAATTAGGGAAAGTTGATACAATATCTATAAATTGGTAGGAGTTACTTCGTTTTGGAAAGTTGTTCGTGGGAACCGCTTTTCCTCGGATGTGGAAAACTGATACAGATTCAGATAGTATATAAAAGTTGGGTTATACTTATAATCCCACAAAAGGCTATACTCTGTTGTTGAAGGATTTTATTTTGCCTTATAGGAGGGAAAATGGTATTACAAAGAAATGTAGCTGGATTTGTTGTTGCAGCCTGTTCCAATTCTATTTCGGAGGCTTTACAACAATAATTGTCTATGCGATTGAGTTTGACACAAAAGAACACTTATTGGTACAGGAAAGATAAGGCATTTCCATATCCAAAACGCGGCATTATTTAATGTTAATCAATGCAGTAGGTATATAGTATTCTTAACGCAATTATACTCTCGGATGTTTGCCAGACTTTCGCGAGAGATGGCGAAGTGGTAAAAACCAAAAGATGCAAATTGTGGTAAAGTGCCGCGAAAGGTGAAAGGTGTTAAGGTGAACAACGAATTCGACAGTACCCATCTTTTCATGGAGCCTCCCTATATTTACTGATTTTTGGTATCTTTGCATTAGGATTTTTTTTGTGTCGAACTAAAGTACTCAGACACAACTACTAGTCCACTGTGGATACCAGATACCAGATTGATGAGCCACTTGGAAGGGTATAGAAAAAGTTCCGCTTTACAGTCACATTCTTCGCAAGAATCGAAAATCCTAGGTTTGCTTAAGACAAACGAGTTTTGTTGTTTGGCGAAAGTGAAGTCGTACGTTAGGAAACTTTTCCGTCGGCCACCTTCTTTCCTACTGAAAGTTGCAGATTTTGTTTCAGGCATCTAAGCCCCCGATTTTAGCCCTTCGTATGTTCCCACTTCTGAAACCTCGCCTGAACCTTGTTTTGCAAATTAATCGGTAAATTCAATTCTCCTGGATCTCAGTATGAAATGGAACTCAAATCAGTTGCATAGTTGCGTAGTAGGCTTAGTCTTGGAAGTTGCGAAGTTATTAAGGGGCTAAGCAGTACTGTCACTACAGACGTTTATGTTACTCCCCACCACGTATATTTCCATAACGTAGTACATGACAATAAGGATAGCAGAAACCTTTATATACGAAAGACAGATGCATGCCTCCCTATAGATAATAGATATACCCTATAGCCTATAGACCTGTATATAATTTCGCGTAACAGAAATAAAGTCTTATCTTTTCCGTTTCCACGAAGACTGGAGTCCTGCTCGGGTCTGAGACGTACTTGAAAATTCGATCGCATACCTTGCGCGAAGTCATCTAAACTCCATCTAATAGTCCCGTTTCCTTATTCGGAATATAGGCTTAATGGTTAATATATCAAGAGGATCAATGTTATCAAGATATCTAGAGCAGATCAAGGCGTTATAGGGAAAGAGTTAAAACAACTAAAAATATAGGTCTTTGAAATTTGACAAAAGAGGCGAGCCCCTTATAACCAGACAAGCAATCCTTGTACCTTGTCCAAGATATTCAATAACAGAAAACTGAACCGTCGTAGGTCAGAATGAGCCTTATGATTGCGGTGTAAAACATCTATATTCTGTCATAAGCCCCTTTCTGTTCGAAAGCGTTCCCACAGGCGCGAAAAGTATTTAAACACCGATAGGTTCGTGGCTTTGGATGAGGAATTAACAGGATCTCCACTCAATTGGTTTGTCCATACCTAATAGGTTTGTTTTGTTGAACATTTCTTGGTCTATGAATAATTATTAAGAGAATAACATTAACAACAACTCGTAGACACAGTCACATTGGTAGGAATGATAGCTATTTCGAACTACACCATACTAATTCATCATCAGACTCCTTTTAAGTGATTGTTGTTGAATAGTTTCAATTCTGACAGTCAATTTTCCGTATATACTCCACTTGGGAAGACATTTCTGCTTTCCCCTGTCATTAAATAAACCTTGCATTTCCATTTGTAAATTGACCAAGTGACTACCACTTGCGCCAACTGAGCAATGAACATTTTTTTATCTCATATTCAGAAGAAACCAATTAACAATTTAGTCTGATTCAGCCTACAGGTATGCAAGCATTTCTGATAAAGTGCTGGGCAGTGGGTGGAAATGCGCGGCGAATCCTCAATTTCGACTGTTTTCGCTTTTGGTTATTCTCAAATGCGCAAGATATCTTGGTACGGTCCTAGATAAAAAATTGAATTGGAAACTTAACGTTCAGGAAAGAGTCCGAAAGGCTCATAATGCTCTCTTCGTCTGTAAGAGAACAGCAGGAAAAAAGTGGGGATTGAGTCCAACAATGATGCATTGGTTATACATCATGGTGGTTAGACCCATCCTTACCTATGGGGGTCTTGTTTGGTGGAAAGCCACAAATAAGCTATATATACGGGATATGCTGACCAGGGTACAAAAAACAGCCTGCACTGCCATCACTGGCGCTTTACGCACCACACCCACAGCTGCACTAGAGGCGTTTATGTATCTTTTACCCCTGGACCTACAAATAAAAATGCAAGCAGGTAACAGTGCGCTTCGGCTAACTAACGCAGGCTTCTTCAAAACCAGACAGGTAGGACATAGCTCCATACTAATGGAATCCTTCTCCAACATCCCCGATAAAACGGATGATAGTTTGGGGGAAATTGACTTCGACACACCGTACGAAGTACAATACCCAGATAGGGAGGACTGGCAAAACAATAAGGTTTCGAATGATAATGAAATTTCGATCTATACGGATGGCTCCAAAACTAAGGAGGGTACAGGGCCAGGTATATACTCTAGGGATATAGACCTACACGTGTCCTTAAGACTTCCGGATACATGCAGTGTGTTCCAGGCAGAGGTTCTGGCCGTGCTAAAAGCTGCGGATCTACTTGATATGGGATCAATATCCAACAAGAATATCGCTATCTACATTGATAGTCAGGCTGCGCTAAAGGCGCTAGAGTCCTTCATCATCAAATCTGAACCATGTCAGATTATGTTGGGTACCCGGACACTGCGATATTGAGGGAAACGAACGGGCTGATGTTCTGGCCAAAACCGGAGCAGAGCTTCCACCTAATGAAGCAATTGAGGGCATAAGACCACCAATGACCGTGGCCAAGAGAATTATTCTTGAGAATATTAAAAATAGGGCAGATCAGAGATGGTTGAATATAGTAGGGCACAGGGTCTCAAAGGCTCTGTGGCCTAAGCTAGATCGGAAAAAATCTGTAGAATTACTAAAGCTCAGCAGATCAAGGCTACGAATGGCAATAGGGATACTCTCTGGGCACTGTCTTCTAAGGAAGCACGCCATGAGATTAGGTCTAACAGACACAGACGTATGCAGGTATTGCGAAGACATACAGGCCACAGAGGATATAACTCATCTCCTCTGTGAATGTCAAGCTATCGCTCGGTACAGGAGGAAATACCTTGGTAGGTACTTCTTCGACAATTTGGAGGAGGTTGGCCTCGGAAACAAAATTGAAGCAATTTTCAGGTTCTGTAGGGAAATTAAATGTCTGGGCGAAGTGGTTTAGGTTATTTGACCGTTAAGGTTCCCCAGGGATGGCGATGGGCCCACTATGGTGCCTAGTCCAATGTGATGAACTCACACCCTATTCAACCTAACCTAACCTAACCTATTCTCAAATGCGAAAGAAGGCGAAAATGATATTTCCAGTTATTACATACTTCAAATTTTCCATTAATTTTTCCAAAAGTTTGACAGCTTTTTCCCGTCACAGGAACTTAGTTTAGTTTTTGTTTGGAAAAAAATTCACCAGCAATCCGACACATATACAGATATCGCTTTGAATGGAGCAAATCGCTACAAAAACACAAATCCGCCATGAAAATCGATCCGCTGCGCATTTGGCAATAAGCCCCCCGGTTATTTTGGTGTATGTCTCGATTTTTGGTTAAATTCAGCGTTCCTCTAGTACCCGTTCGCTAAAAGTGAATTGCACCGAAAGCAGTTTACTACCAGTTTTGTTAATTGAAATATTCCATAGAAGTGGAGATAGAACTGCCTTTTTGTGGCCTCCGCTTAATGGTTTTCTCAATCGAGGCTGTAGTATCTGGGCATATAGTGTCAAACGTCAACGTCAAATAAATAATAAAATATGAAATAAATGGTGACTTGATCGACAGACACAGCAGTGACCAGGCGTCATATAGGATAGGACTTTAGAGAGCCATCCCCGAAGTTGCTGTTAATGGAAATATGCCAAACCGACATTCTCAAGAAAGAAAAGCTCCCTATGCCTAAAAATGCAGTCAACGCAAGTTCTTTATTCTGAAAGGACTTTTCAGTATTCCTAGTAAGTTCATAATGTACTGTTTTCGCCAGACTTAGAGCGACATTATGCGTCTCATTGGGAAGCATATACTTCAAGATTGTTCCTTAAAGTAGGCTCTACTTCACGTCCCTACTCATATTTGAAGAGTTAGCAAATAAAGGGACTTTACATTGTTCATTCGCCCTTTGTAGTATGGTTGGTACCAAAATACCAAAGGATTTAAGATTCCGTGTTATTTTGCTTAGCCGAAAGTGATAGGCGAAACTATAAACATTTCTTGTAACATGCAAAAGTGGAAATACGCCTACTCGACGTATTCAAATAGTAAACGCCCCACTGACATCAAACCAATATAATACTACCAAAGTGGATGGATTTAGCTAATATATCGAAGCGAATAAAAAATCAAGTATATAACCAGTCGTTAAATAAAACCAATAAAAAGCAACGCAGCCATAAATCTCGATCCTTATAAATATTCTACCAGCTTAGCAGAAAAGTGTAATTAAAGCCAAAGCGGTGTTTTGTGTATCCACTCAATTCTGTGTTCCAATCGACCCCACTGTCAAACATTAAACCAATTCTCGCTGACAAATCCAAAACGAGAAATAAATTCGAAAAATCACTGTGAAAATTTATGTTCACCTAGTCGAGCCCATTCACTCTCTCTCGCTCCCTCTTTAACTATATGGGCGCAAAATTTATGCTATCTGTTGCAAGGACATTTGCGAGCAATGTTCACTCGTAGTAATAAATTTCTAAGTCATTTAAAATGATATATCTCGCAAATAGTTGGGCTCCATTCACAACTACTGGCGCCCAACGGAAGGCCCAACGAGGATAACCCACCCCGAACGGAGGGATATCCGGAGAGACTGATAGTTGGATAGCTGGGAGTTGGGATTGGGACTGCTGCATTTAATGGAGCGGTAAATTTGTAAATTTGCCAGGAAGAGCGACATGCATCCGGTATTCATGGATAGCTACGTACGATGCGAGCAATTTTAATGGTCGCCTCCATTTTAATTAAAATGTTGATAAAAGTGATAGCCGTAAACAATTCTCCACCACCCAGCACCATGAGCGCAGCGAATCCAAGTACATATTTTAATGAAGTGCATTTAACGACGACTAATCCTTTAAGTGGCAGTTTGCACTTTGGCACACATTTAGCTTGAGAACAATAGACCCATTTACCGCTTGGCTAGGTCCTAGGTGACAGCGTGCACAACACATTTGTGTTTGTGTGAGCAGTTTGCTGTAGAGTAGAGCCATTGCAGAGTTTGTCGATACCTATGACTGGCGTGCGGTGTATGTGGGCAATTATAGAAGCACAAGGAGACAAACAGGAATGCCAATTAAAATACTTTTTGTCTCCTCATTCTGTTTCTTTTGTATATTTTTGCACGATTCTAGAATGTATAGTCGAGAGACTCACTAACACTATGTCCGCAAGTAATATTTGTTGGGAGGCTGCCGACAACGATGACGGAGACAAGGATGATGGGAGATTGACCGAAGGGTACTCACAAAGCTCATCACAAAACTTATTGCAAATGTTAATTAAGTTTTCCGGAGATTTTCCTTCGAATGGAAGGAAGTCTGCCCCCAGAAACCAGAAACAAGACTCTGCACTAAATTAATTCCGCAAAAAGGAGTAAAAACAGCATGTGCTGCGGTATGGGCTAAAGTAGAGCACTAAGCTGGGCTGGAAAAAAAAAAGGAATCAGCTTCGGAATCATGAGCGTTAAACAACCCAACTTTGTCGCATTTTTTTTTATGCAAGAGGCAAGAGGGAGTACAAAGATCTGAACTCTGAAGTAGAAGAATATCACAGAGGTTCACTGTTGGAAGGTTTTCTGTGTTGGTCTATACACCCTATAGTTTTAATTAAAGTTTTTTTTTTCGTTTGCTACATAGAAGAAATATTATCCTGTAAATGTGTAGACATACGTTGGAGGGACAGAAAGAATCCATTAGCTTAAATTATTTACCACAAGCTGGAGAGCAGCTCAGATTAAGGACTTTAAGTGATTTGAAGCACCTGTCATTTTGAGGATTTGGGGAAATAATTAAAAGAAAAAGTTAAATGAATTCGGAGAGCTTTTTTGGTTTTTGGCCTGAAATTTTATTTGCGTAAAATGTTGGTAACAGTTTTTAATGGCGAAATTGGGGACCCGGTGTTATACCAAAAGTAACTTAATTATTTTTCTGTAACAACGACAGAACACAGCTGAACTTCCTATAACTTTAAGTTCGCATCCGACAAATCAGGTCTGTCGTCTGTCGTCAAGTGCAGACGTGTTTCTTAAAGTGTCGTGGGGTGCGAAGCTTTAATTTGTTCGTTATCTACCAAAGTCAAATATCTTTCATCTTTAAAATGAATTGCCCTGTTTGCAATGACAAAATAGATCGCAACGATACAACAAAAATTCAGTGCGGTGACTGTAAAAGTCTGTTCCACGGTTCGTGCGCTAACATTCAACCGGCAGATTTAGATTATCTTATAACCAATAATCTTGCTCATCGCTGCGATAAGTGTTCTGTTTTGCGTCGCAAATCACTTCAACAACCATTAGCATTACCAGTAACATCTGTTTCACAACAAAAGCAGCAAAAATCTACAACATCAAAATCAACATCAGTTCCAATAAAGTGTACCGCACAACAGGCAACAACAACACCTAAAACGCCGGCCGCCCAGGCAAATATTGCATCACTATCGTCTCAATGTGTAGCAGAATCTTCTCCTGGCACAGTGGACGTCAGTATGTCAACGGTACTCTCTACTCTGACCGAAAGTTCACTAACATTGCAACTGCTTTACTCTGAAATTCTCGACTTGAAGAAAATCAACAGTGAATTTCTCAGCACAATACAGCAGCTGAAAGACGAAAACCAAACGTTGCGTATGAAGGTGGCGAGTTTGGAGGGCAGGGTGAATTGGAGAGAGCAGAAGCAACTGGAGAATGTTGTTGAAATTGTTGGTGTTCCTAACTTAAATAGTTCAAATGCAAGAGAGAGATTAAATGTGATCTTCGAAAAAGCTTTAAATATATCTGTTTCGGCTGATGACATACAGAAATGTTATGTTAAGCACGCTAACAAAATTAAACATAAGAGTACAACTACAACATCTACATCAAATGATCACGGTGGTATTCTCTGTGTGCATTTCTCTTCACTCAATGCCAAGCGGAAGGTGATGGAAAGCAAAAAAAAATGCAAGGAGAAAGCTGAACTCATCGCTCTTTATTGCTGGTAGTAGTAGTAGTAGTAGTAGTAATATTAGTAGTTTAAATATTTTCATTAACGATAGCTTAACTAAATATTCTAAAGCTTTATTTATGGCAGCTAAAAGATGTAAAAAGGAGAATAAATTCAAATATGTGTGGTTCAGAAATTCTCATATTTTAATGAGGAAATCTGATAATAGTGAGGTTGTTGTCATAAGATCTTTTGAAGATTTAACTGCTCTTCATGGGCAATGATATGAATGATTTCTTTGATCTTGTGCGCGACAGCCTCACTATAAAAACCATTAGATATAATTCCGATAGAATTTTTAGCTGTGGCAATTCTTTTCTCGTTTTACATCAAAATATTCGCAGTTTGCGTCAAAACTTTGATTTACTGATTGGTCATCTTGAAACTTTTGTAAACCTGCCAGAAATAGTATTTGTCTCTGAAATTTGGATTTATTCATGCGAAGTTGACGATTATCTTATTCCTAATTACACTTTTTATCCAAATCCTAATGATACGTACGCTGCCGGTGGAGTGGGAGTTTTTGTTTCAAACTTGTATGAGCCTGTTATTAATGTTTTTAAGCTAAAAAGCGCGGATGTCATCAAAGTCTGTTGCAATATCCATAATGAAGTATTTTGTTTTGTCTGTGTATATAGACTTCATTCATCATCATCTACATGTTTTTTAGATGAATTTTCTATCTTTTTGGCAAATGAACGATCTGGAAATCTTATCATCTTAGGTGACTTTAACATAGATATTTTAGTTTCTAACTCAGTTACTGATTCGTATCAAACACTTATGGCTGAACACGGACTCTTTTCATTCATTGAGGAACCTACTAGGCCAACTGCAGGCACCTGCCTCGACCATGTTTTTGCTCGTCTTGAGAATTTTGCTGTTGATCATCTTGCTGGAATCAACATGGATCTTAATATAACTGACCATTGTATGACAGGAATATCTTTTGAAAACATAAAATGTAGTAGGGCATATGATTCTTCACCAACCTCTTACAATAAAATTAATTTTCTTGTATTAAACAATAAGCTTTTATATGAAAGTTGGGATAGTGTTTATGCGGCACAAAATGCTTCTATAGCATATGAAATTTTTCTTAAAATTTTAAAAAGATACATTGGTTCTTCTACCTTAACCTTATCACGTAAAAAATCAGAATATCGTCTTAAACCCTGGATAACTCGCTCCCTTATCAAAAAAATAAATATTAAACACAAATTGAGGAAAAAATGTTGGAAACATCCAATGAATAACAGTTTAAAAAGTAGCTTCAGAAATTTTTGTAAAAAAGTGAATAAGGAAGTGATTAATGCGCGGGATATGTATTATCGTTCCAAAATACTAAATGCAAATGGAAATCTTAAGAAGGAGTGGCAAGTCGTTAACAGTATTATTAGTCGAAAAGTTAATACTAGCACTGATCCTATCGTACTGAATATCGGAGGTACAGACATTTTGAATCCTTTGGAAATAGCCAACGAGTTTAGCAATTACTTCGCTTCCATTGGAGAATCCTCTTTTTCAGATAGCTCGCAAACTTCATGTAATTGTTGCACTAAGCCTGTTACTGTATGTAATGGCCTCGGAAACAGCTTCGTTTTTGAGCCTATTACAGGATTTGAATTGTTAAAAACTATTAATTCTCTGCCTAACTCTAATTCGTGTGGTAGTGATGAGATCTCGAATTTGGTTCTAAAGAATATTGGTCTCAATTTAGTAGATATTTTGTGTTACCTATTTAATTTCAGCATTATGTCTGGTACTTTTCCCACTGATTTGAAATGCGCCATAGTAATTCCATTACTTAAAAAAGGTAATAAATCAGACACATCCAATTATAGACCAATTTCGTTGTTGTCTACTATTTCCAAAGTTTTTGAAAAAGTAGTTAAAACGAGAATCTTAGCCTATCTCAATAATTTTGATTTTTTTAGTCCCCTACAGTTTGGTTTTCGGACTGGCCATTCCACCGAGGATGCTCTACTGGACTTCTGCTCTATATTATATAAAGGTCTAGATGACAAACTTTTCTGCGCTGGCCTATTTGTCGACATTACCAAGGCGTTCGATATGGTTGATCATGTAATTCTCCTAGATAAATTATATAAGGCCGGATTCAGAGGATTCATCTACAATTGGTTTGAGTCATATCTTAAAGATAGAATACATCGAGTTAAAGTTGGAAGCAGTATAAACAGTCCTAAAACGAATAACCTGGGAGTACCCCAAGGCTCTGTACTTGGTCCAATCTTATTCCTAATATATATAAATTCCTTATTTTCACTTCCATTTTTGGGTAAAACTAAAGCCTTTGCCGATGACCTTGGTATTGCTTATTGTTCTGTCAGTCCTTTAGATTTAATATCTAACATAAACCATGACGTATCTTTACTAAGATGCTGGTTTGCAGAAAACAGGCTAATTGTTAGTAGCAAAACCAAACTGATGTATTTCAGTCTAACTGAACAGGAGTTCCCCGACTCAGAAATAGTTTTTCATTCCCATGATTGCGTTAGTCATAAGCTGCCGAACAACATCTGCAGTTTCCAAAATGATCCATCTTTCAATAGAAACGCAGATTGCAGTTCTAACTGCTTCAAAATTGAAAGCGTTGATAGTTTTAAGTACCTTGGTGTTACTATTGACCAAAATTTGAACTGGTCCACGCACATTTCTCTTTTGAAAAAATATCTTCTTTCATCTACTCGTTGTTTCTTTCGTCTTAGAAAGTACTGCTCCTCTGGCACAATGAAAATGGTCTATTATGGCTTATTCCATTCAAGATTGCAATATGGACTCTGTAGTTGGGGTGGCGCATATTTTAATAAGATCCAGCAATTAACAGTTATACAAAAATCTGCTATACGTAAAGTTTGTAGCTCTCGTCGTTTAGCTCACACTATGGAATTGTTTAGGTCGTTGAAGATTCTTCCGTTGCGACATTTATATTACTTCAAAGTACTTAAGGTATTTTTTATGAGAGGCGGGTATCTGGAAAGTCCGATTTCTGACTTTCGCTGCTTACGAAGCTATTCGAACTTCACTGTGAATTTACCTTCGTTTCGCACTACAAGTTACAGAAACTTCTACTCCATTGTTTCTCGCAAACTTTTCAACTCCTTACCATTTGATATTCGGTCCATAAGAAATTTCCGCACGTTTACAAAACTAACGAAAATCTGGCTCCTTGGATTCAACCATGATCAAATCAAAACGTTATTACGCTATATTGCATAGTAACAATAATTTTTTTTAATAATATAGAAAAGAATTGCTTATTTGCTAAATTTAGTTGTTTAAGTAGCTGTAATAGATACTGTTTGAATTTATTCTCTTTTATTGATTTTTATCTCTTTTATTTATTTTTATTTTTTTTTTTCCTTTTTTGTCACATGTTAAAGATAGCATTTTCTTTCTTTCTTAAATTGCTGTAATTTTCCAATCTTAACTTTCATTCTTTTTCTTTTTATCGACCTTTGTACACCCCACAAAGTTAAATATATATAATGTGACATCATCTCTATTTTTCTCAAATACAGATGTCACTAACTATTCTGTATGTACTAGCTATATTTAAAACTTGCTTTGTATTTTTGTAATTTTTCATACTTGTACATATTTGAATAAAGAATTAATTGAATTGAATTGAATTGAATATTGTTGATTTCACTGTTCTGCTTTTGGGACACCTGCCAAAGAAATTGAAGCCAATGAATTGACTACCGGCAATGAAACAGCAGTCCGGTCCGTGTCTACATCTGATCATAACGATGATACAAAATGGTGCCATTAGGCAGTCTTGAGCTAGGGACTGCTGGGTATCCAGCGGTTGGCCCACCCTAGAAGGTTCAAGCCTAGAATACATGGAATATGGGAAACCCCATAGAACAGTTTATTGCTGACGAGGTTGGACAGGCGTAAAAATAATGGGGAAATATTAAAGATATGTAGAGACTATTTAAAGAAGTTGTCGGGATGAATGCGTACGACAGTCTACTGAAGAAACATGTTTGTTAAAGCTGTAAAAAATCGCAATCTTTGGAGTATTGCAGTAAATTGATTAAATATTTAAATTTTGAAATCTTTAGACTTCACTTAAGTTATTTGACTTCAAAATCGAAGTCCCAGTATTTTTTTAAGTCTTAAGTAAGTAACAATTTCTTAAAAAAATACTTCAAATCAATAAAAATACTTCAAGCAGTCAAAAGACTTCAAAACATTGAATGCATTCAAATGACTAAAAGAATGCAAAGAATAAAAAAGATTTCAAAAAGACTTCAAAGATTTCAAGCAATCAAAAAGTATTGCAGTCTTTTGATTTCAAGTCTTTTGACTTCTTCAGGTGATTGCATTACTTAAGACTTAAAAAAATACTGGGACTTCGATTTTGAAGTCAAATAACTTAAGTGAAGTATTTTGCTGAAATAGTAATAAGCAATCAAATGACTGCGACTTCAGCGAATGCAATACTAAAGTATTGCAGTCTTTTACAGCTATGATGTTTGTGCTCAGCTTAAAGCTGATTCCGGTGAGCAAATTTCAGCAAAGAGCCCGTTTCTCGACAAGTCTTTTTCTTTCGAGGATATTAAGATTGACACCATAAAACTGCGATGAGTCTCCTTAAATCCAAATAAAGCAGCTTGACTTAATGGCATACTAGTTGAGCTCTTGAAAGCACGACAATGGCTACTGTTCTATGTACTTCCGTTAATGTAGGCCATTTGCGAAAATAAAACATGCTGCCAATTGAGACAATCGAGCAGTTAAACTACCAGAAAGTTTTGTTCCATCTATTATATCTACCTCTACAATATGATGAACATTAATGAGCTCTACTCTTTAAATACATCTACTATTTGTTTAACTTCGGTAACTAGGTTCATTTCACTGTTCTCCTAAGATCGTGCGTTCTTCCGTATTTAAAGCCGCCGAAGAGTGGCTTGGCTTTGGATTTCTTTTAAAACATGTTGTAATGGGATGTCCTTCCCTCTCTCCTTCTGGATCAAACTCTTCTCTCGCTGTCCTTCTCATTTCACCCTTTCCCGGTATATGCATATAAATCATCATACCTCGGCCTCTTTCTCTGGGGTGGCTAGCTAAGCTATGTAATATTGGAACTGGAAGCATTCACCATTGGCGGCTATGGTTACCTACCATATGCACTTTGAAAAGTAGTAGGGTTGGCTCAGTGGTTGCTGTTACTGGACTACTGTCCGAGGGGTGTTAAGTACGACCCCCGGAAAAGCCACCTCATCCGAGCGTCTGACTATAGGCGTATTGGAAAAGCTTCAGCCGATCAGACTCGGTATAAAATTATAGATCCCTTCCATTAGGCCCAAAAAATGTAAACTCACACAACCGACTTCTAAGTTAGGTATGAATTTAAAAATAGACGCTCCGGCTAATTGCATGCTTGCCTATAAGACAGTGCCGCTGTGAAATCTATAACAGCCCTTCTGATCCATTGGCCTATTCAGTTTTGTCGATGTTTATCTTGTGCCACCTGTCCACTCAAGGTAAATTCTTTCGATAGCTTCCAGCTTTATCAGTAGTTTGCATGTAGCGATAGAATAGGTAACTTAATCTGGTTGATATTGAAATTTAGCGATTTCGTCAACCTCACAATTTCCTAGAATTTCGCTATGCTCCAGCGCAAATGTGAATATGAACTGCTGCGCTATGTCGACAGTCTAGGACTTTTATAGAATTTTTTTGAAACTACTACTTCTAGGGAATTAATATCTATAGCTAACAGATAAATTGCGAAGATTTTTGACGAATATCAGCAAGGCTTATTTTGTCGCAATTATTTTTGTTTCCTACACGCTACAGTGATTGCGAAGACGGAAGGAGAGACTAAGATTTAGTCTATCGAAGATAGATTTTGTTTCATTTGTAGAGGTCCAAGAATACACCATACCCCCAGACGATTTGGAGGGAATTGTAATTTCGAAGTTTTCGTTAAACTGTACATGAGTTTGTAGTCTATGTTTCTAAAATGTTGAATTTGAATGTATGTATTCAAAAAAGCTGCGTGGCCAAATATTTTATTGGTGAAGTTGCTTCAAGACGAACAATTGTGGAGCCTGCCATTTACCTGCTAAAAATGAAGTGCCGAAGTGCTTCATGTGGTCTTGAAAAAACCCTAAATGACCTCAGACCAACTCACAACGACAGACCGGTTCATTATATGTACCTACACGATAAATTCATTCATTACCTCACTTTAGGACCTAGAAATCAGATTTACGGTTCACCTTAACAAAAATCAATACGAACCCAGACCCTACCCTGCACTTTCGCATTGAAACTAAACAATTCCAAGCCGAACATACTGAACAACCAATAGGCATGTCCATGTTTCCGCTGTCCATAGATATCAATCTCAATAACTGGTGTCTATTTATCATATCTAGATATATCCTATCTGTCAATGCTTGGCAGCACAATTTCCGGGATAAAAAGAGCTCTTAAACTAAACAATGCTCCATGTTACGATATATATCTCCATTAAGAGCCTATCCTTCCAATCTACCTCAATTCACTTCCAAGACGGATATGTTATTTGTTATTTACTATCCGTGCCTACAACAGAAACGTTTTGTCACATTTTCGATCTCAGGTTTAATAGGTACTACGTCGCTTGGTCGTAAAATGTTTCATTAGATTGCCGACAGTTCTATATAGACCATATGCATTTGATTTGGCTTACCTTATAGTACATCCATATTTATTTGATTCGACATAAAATCCAATATTACTGCCACGTTCCTATAGACCGAAGTTCACTTCGTAAGAAAATGATAAACCATTCAACAAACCCCTTCGGACTACGTGCAATCCTTGTGTGTATAAATGTTTCATAATCAGCAACTAAAACTGGAGCATACACATATAAAGGTGGAGATTACGACAAGCCTTGCCCTTGCCAACGTCTTAACACATAACCCCAAAAGATTCGAGGGTTTATGCGACTGACAGACCCATCCATACATGCGAGGGTTCATTTCAAGTGTTGAAACAATATTTACTCATAAATGGAATTTTTCCTGTCGAAACGAGGAGAGAAAATAAATGAAATATTTTCAATAATTCGTTACACGTTACACCACGCCAGGCGACAGGACCTTATACGTGAACCAGAAATTCCCTTAATAAACTTTACTTCGCGTATACAACAATTTTCAGAAAAATGCAGGATGTCGAGTAGGTATATTGTGCCACCGCCATTTGTCTGTTTTCGTCAAATGTGCCTGTAGGTGGATATACATAATGTACGTATAGACATGGACGTTCAACGTGAACATTACAATCGACAAAGGAGTTCCATGTTACGCAACGTGACAGCCAGCGCTTTGATGCTTTACGAAACGCTTCAATACAGTTCCTCAATTGAACCAGAATCTGTGCGCTATCATCTCTCGATTGTGTCCATTGAAGTTTGGCGTTGGCGCTGCAGGGAGAACAGTTCGCCCGGCCTCTGGGTTATCGTTGGACGAAAAAGTTCCATGGAATTGTCTCGTTGATATTTTGCGCGCGTGTAAAACGACGGGAAAAAAAATTCACAATGTCCTTGCTCGGAGGATGTATGCCACGTGTGTTTGTTTACTGCGCTGTTGGAGGTGCGGCGTCATTCAAGTGTATGGATTTGCCAAAACGTTATTTATACCGAACTCAACAATGCAGCCTATATGTTGTTTGATGCCTGAAAGAGATGCTGAATCGTTGTCTTTTTTTCTCAGTTGATATAGGGAGAGGATGGTGTTTTGCAGGACTTTTTACAGCAAACCAGATTGGTATAGGTGTAGGTGTAGGTGACTTTTTCGAATAGAGTTCATTGCTGCAGAGATATGTTTATTGCCGCTATTTACGGGGTTTATTTTTTATTTTTAGCGGAAGCGGTCGAAAAAAAAAACACGAGCACGTAATTTATAGGGGCAATTTAAAGTCCTTTATCTAGGGAGTGGAAGAAGGCTTTAGAGGGATTATATTTATTTTGTTGGTTTTAGATACTCTATCCATATAGTGGGGGGAAGTATCTTTCTGAGAAGAGTGACGACAAGCCGATGTTCGAAAACATTTTGCTTGGAACTTTCCAAACTAAATGGTCATGCATTTTCAATAAGGTCTATATCTTTGGTTCAAATATTGCCTATTTAGAACAACTTATTGTGGCGTTCACTATGAAGATCGCTTCTGCCCGATGCGGGGATGGGCTTATCAGTAGACGAATCTAGTAGTTGGAAGGAAGAATGTCCGTGACACTTAGATCGTAAGTATCTTCGATCTTAACAAATATCTTTGGAGCAGTTTCCCAAGACAGCTTGAACTTAAACCATTGACTTTAGCTGGACATCAGACGACCATTAGCCACATATGACAAACAAAAACAACAGTCGCCCTTCATGGCCTTATTGCATTAAATTGGTGATGGATATGTTGAATGGTGAATTCTCTGAGCTATGTAGGCCTTGTCTTCCTCTATATTACAACATCCATTTAACGAACCTAAGTTATACAAAAATCCACACCGTAAAAGACTATATAAGCGAGCACTGTTCAAACGTTTTGTCTTGAAGTTGTGATGAACTGACAAAATGTAGGTAGTCTTTTGAATGTCCTAATGAATGAATGAGGGACACACTAGTCCCTCAACTCTCATATGGTATAGTATTCAAGTGAATGCGCAGCTATTACTCCAGCAACAGTGTCACCAGTTGTGCGGGCCTCTACAAGTCACTAAAAACTTGTATGGAGTCTCCATCCATATCCATACATAATTATCTACTGTGTCAATGGAATGGTAAAAATTGAGCTATATAAGGACGGAGCGACCAATATCGATGAGGACCATAATACTCTGTCATAGAAAAGTTTCGAAAATACACTGTTAGAAATTCAAAAAGCTGCAACCGCAATCTCTGCCAACAGGGATACGAGAATCAAAATAATAAGCTAGTATAGTAGACTAGTGCCAAGACTGCCAAGAAGGCATATGAGCCCGAAAGTATGCCCCCCAAAGCTTGTTAAAGCAGCAAGAGACTGGCGAGTTCAGTCTAGCAATGTATGTCCGATCTACAAGAAAGAAGAAACCACCTTAAGGTGCCTGTCCATTTGAGATTAAAAATGCTGCGAGCAGCTCTCGAGAGCAAACTCGCAAGTGGACATAGTCTTGAGAGTAGTTCGCGGAGAGTTAATATTTTACTCTCGAGATTCGAGCCTTTTGAGAGTCACTCGCAAGTGGACACATGTTCTGATCACTATCGGAGATTAACTCTCAAAATTCCAACACGGTTCGTATTTTGCGAGTAGCTGTCGAGAGTTGACATGGCAAAACAGAGGATATCGGAGGAAATAAATCACTTACTTACTGTACTAGTATGTCTTTCCTTAATTTGGTATCCTTTTTAAAAATATTTATAAAAAATATAATATAATATTTGGACAGATTGAATTATGTATTCTATTTCACTTGTTGTCAAACGGTAAAATCCCTTGAACTCCTGAAATCCTGATGAGCATCTTCGATTTGAAGATGTCTTGTAATAGAAGACTCTTCACTGATGTCGACTTCTTTTTTAAGAACAATGCCAATAATAATTGAAGCAGCTGTAACCTTTCGCTGTAATACCAACATGATTAAGCCGATGTTTTCAATCACGAAAGCCGTTTCCACCGAATTTATTATTTTTTTTATTATTTTATTTATTATTTTTTTTTTGACATTTCTGTTAATTCCTGAAACTTTTCTTTCCAAAGTTCCAAAAGGAAGAACATCTCTTCGAGGCATGTGAACATTTAAAAAAATTGAGTTTATTTTCATGGAAATTTATTTTTGACAGTTTGTTTGTTTTTGTCTTGCTGAATAAAGAGCCGCAGTTAAAAACGCATGTTCCATACATACATATTCCCTATGACAATACCATAATAAAAAATAAAACACGTCGTGTAAATCAATTAGGTAATCATGAAAATATATAATAAATACGTCATTAATGAGATAATTTACATAAATCAAGTGGATTTAGCTAAATTACGTTGGTGAGAACATGGTTTAAGAATAAATGATAACTCGCAGAAGAAATATCAAGTGGACACGGTTATGATAGTACTTTCAGGTTTAAAACTCTCAAAGTTCTACCAAAGAGCTCTCGATATTAAAATCTCGAAAATATTACTCTCAAATGGACAGCCACCCGAGAGTAACTCTCGAGAGTTTACTAGCGAAAGTACTCTCAAATGGACAGGCACCTTTAGCTGTGACGGTGCGTGAACGAATTTAACATTTCTTAAAGAAGAGGATGTGCATATTGGTGGCTGTTGTCAGCCCAAATGTTTATATCCAGTTTCTATCGAAGAAGTATCGAAGACGATTGAGGGAAAAGGCACAACGATGAGCTGTACGGTCTGTGCATCGGTATAGACCTTGTCAAAAATATTCAAGTTGATCGGATAAAGTGATTCCGACATATATTAGAGCACGTCGACTTTAATGCTACGGCCCGAAGAATATTCAGCTCTATTCCATGGATGGAAAACTAGGTCGAGGACGATCTTGCCTAAGGTGACGCGAACAGTTGGAAATGGCACTCAATCAAAAGACGCGAGCAACTGCAGGCAGCTGGAGAGACGCGTTGGTTGGGGCCCTTATTGAAGTAAATAACTTTGAGGTTGTAAAAGTCCACCTCAGCTCTGTTATCTTATATGAAAACCCACGCTGAATTTGAAATCAACCAGAGAATATCTCTTGCCAATTATTCCTCCTGTGAGACAAAAGAGACAAAACGGCCCTACTCCGAAAAATTAAGAAGATAGATTAGTAATCCCCATCAATTTGAAGCAGCTACTATTTCACAAGCTGGTAAAACTCACCGTGATCGTTTCGAGAGAAGGATTCTTCAATATTTGGTCCCATTTGCGTTGACGGGAGTTGTTCTAATAAACGCTTGTTTATGATTTGGTAATCCTTATTAACACCCATCATGCATACATCAAATATATTTAATTCAAGGGCAGATAGTTGTATTGCTTTAAATGAGAACGTTAAAGAGCACGTTAGCATAACCTGTTGTGTTCCGCTCACTCCGATGCAAATACTAAAAACATTTTTTCTTACCCACCTACATTCCGTATCCGTTTCTTTATGACCATTACCAGTAAATTAAATTTCCAGTAAATTAAAGAGCAGCTCCCTCTGGCTGCAAAATTAAATAATTAACATAACTGGCGCCCCACGCAAGGTCACAAGAACCCGCTAATCTTCGCTCTGTTATATCTGTTTCACAATCAATTCTTAAATTCTTTTGACTTCCCAACGCCAACAAAAAAAAAATACAAAATACCTATCCTCGGGCAACTGATACAAACTCCTGTTCTACTCCTATTTCTCTTTTTCTTTTGCAATTTCAGTTGCGTGCATCCTCACTTGCATTTGGCGCCTCAACTACAGACTCTCCAAGTCTTGAAATCTGTACGAATTCCAACGAGGTGAAGCGCAAAGTTAGCAATGGTGATGGTCGAGATTGTAATGGTTGTGTTGCAAATGGTAGGGCACAAGCATCCGATATAGACGTCGATTGTATTCAGACAATTATTCCCGACGATGTCCTGGAAGAGAATGCTACATTCATCGTTAATTGCAACATTGAAACCCAACCCATGACAGCACCCGCACCACCACCAACAGTTCCACCACAATCCACCATCACCACCAATGCTGCTACCGTCAGCCCGCTGCCGACTGCTGGAACAATGCAAAGCAATTACTCTGGGCCAAACGGTTCAATTACCACGATGACCCTTAAAAATAATCACCTCATTGTTGAGACTGAAGAGCGAAATGTAAGTTGAGTGTTGTGTCGTATACCAGTGTGTATGTGCGTATTTGAGTTGAGTTGGTTTGTTCCATCATTGTGTGACTGCACTCTTGTATATATAAAAAGGATATTTGCATATCTCGGTGTTGTAACTCTGTTTAAACAAAACTACACTTAATTTACAATTTATTTATTTTTTTTTTTCGGCTCTTGGTGTAAATACAAATTTTTGCTAATAATACTCTCTAATCTGTCTCTCAAGCTCAAGTAGGTGCTTCGATCACCTACCCTCCTCCTTATCACCACCTAGATAATCACTTTGGTTCATCTTTACTATTTTTCTGTCTCTCTGTCTCTTGCAGGATATATCCCGAGATGCCAGGGAAACTAAGATGCACTACAACAACGGCGAGAAGGACGGCGTGTTCGTGGTGGAAGTATCCCGAGGAGCTGACTCAAAAATCATGCCCGGCAGCCCAGTAGATGGAAGCCCCGACAAGCGCCCCTTCAACATAGACGCTGCTGTGAAAATCATCCAAAGCGACGAAGACAAGCTAATGTCTTGCCACGAAGAAGTGCAGGTTCATCCCCCACCTCCGGAGAACGTTAACATTCTTGACGAAATCGAGTCGAACCACCTGCACCAGATCGACGAAGTCGATGAATTCGAGGAAGGACCTCGCATCGCCAAACACTCCAACACTGGTCTCTCACAGTCCGATCTGAGCTCATCCTCGTCCTTGGACTCGAACAAGCGTTATTCCTATGGTAATCAAGAGCTATACACCATCGAGCAACAAGACTACACAACTCCGTCTCCGGCTGCCACAAAGGCACCTCATCCTCACACCCAATCGCAGCCCCCACAGCCCGAAAACCACAACGACGACAATGGACATTCCGAGAATAGCCATTGCCCAGACAATGAGCCCCCAGCCACACCGAATTGTGAAACCATCCAGCCGGCAGACACGGACCTCGAAGCGAACGAGCAAGGCGGTGTCGAATCGAAACCAAAAATTACCGCCGCCCTATTGAAGCAAGACACTATTATTGCCAGCGAGATGACAAATGGTCTGGGCCACGAGCATGATGAACCAACTCCACACAATGGAGTGGCACCGGCCATAAAGACATGCAAAGCCCTCGCCGACTGCAATGGCAGTGGCGGCGACACAGAGAACGGATTCGATAGTATAATCAGCCTACCAGATCCACCGTCTACCGAGGAGATGAAACAAATGAACGACATTATCCTAATGGAGACAAATCAATTAGACTCCTTGCCGCCGCCACCGCCGCCCGGCGCCGCCGAGAATCATCACCACCACAATGGCAATGGTAGTGCTGCAGCAGAGCCGGATACCGAAAATGGTGATAGCCACTCGATAGTGTCAACCTCGTCGCCTATGAATACGCCTACGAAAGTGGCACCGCCGACGATAACGGTGTTGGCAGCGGCGTCGTCGGCGGCGTCGGCGCCTACTGACATCCCACACACCAATGGCAACTGTATGACAGGACATACTACAACTGTGTCAACTGCAGCCGTGGTCGAGGTGTCTGGCAGTAGTTAATGCTAGAGACCCCCATCAGCACTAACCACCAACACCAACCCCACAGTATCCTCGGAGAAGAAAGTTGCTGCCCCAAAAAACGTGACACCATAGATAATGACCAAGGCAAAAACGCTTCATGACCACTACACACATGAAACAGCCGAGTTGGATTTAATTTTCGTTTTCATTTTTATCTCATTCCACAGTCGTCCTCTGTGTTTTCGTTTCCTTATCTCTCTTTACTAAAATACGAGTGTAACCTCCGAGATGCTTTTGAAATAATCATAAAGGATACGGATATACACACACATACGCTAGAGGTGCGGAAGAGGGTCATAAAATCAGAGATTGATTACATCTATGTTGGTCCTGGCAACAGTGATGGCGGCAGAGGCATCGTTGGCGTCGTCGTCGTCGCCGTCGACCGGAGACTTACATACACATACGTACAACAGAAAAGTTTGAATTCAACAACGGACTGCATAATATGGAGACGAACAAGTACGAGGAAAACATTTTTTTAAATTAACTTTAAGTAGCCATCGTAGGTACTGCTACAACCCACCAAAGCAGACAGTAATGTCCATTTTATGTAATGCCAAGTTATGAATGCATTTACATACATACATAGATACATATACACGGTACGTACAGTCACTCAGAACTTAAGGCGGGTTGCAATTGAATTGGTAAGTGGTCCTGCGGCGACATAGAAAGTTTGAATGGTCCAATAAATTGTAGAACTTAATAGGTGAATTCAATTACCATATCTGTGGTTGAAAGGGACTCGTATAACTGTAATTTTATAACTTTTGAAATGTGGTCCCGTTGATTATTGACACTAACGAGAAATGTTAGTGGGTTTTGCTAACGAGAGGATTAGATGGTACAGTCTAGACTTCGTCATAAGTCAGTCGAAACCATGTGTCAACAAAATGTTGCGGTTTGAAACTACGGATTGGGTTATAGACTCAAATACATTTCTTCAAATTAACGCAAATATCATTTCGAACTTATACTGAACGAACGTTTTGGAGAGCAGATTTTTTTACCAAAAGAATTAAGGAACTTCGAAAAAAGACTAAAATTTTTTCAGCACTTATCTCACTTAATGTCGACATTTACTCTAGGATTGAAATTAAATTTCGACATTTGTAAAAAATAAAAATAAATAGTTGGCGCAACAGGTCCGTAAGCCACCCTAGGCCTAGCTTCTCACAACCATTTGTTTGTGTGAGCTTTTACTTTTGGAACGAATGGAAGGAACCTACAATTTTATGCCGAGTCCGAACGGCTGAATTGAGAAGCTTTTTCAGGACAGTTATACTCTCGGATGTTTGTCAGACGTTCGCAAGAGGTGGCACAGTGGAAAAAACATTAAGATGTAATTTGTGTGTTTTCCGGGAATCGAACCTGGGACCCCTCGCTCAGTAGTCCAGCACACTAACCACTACGCCACATTTAGAGATTTTTACCTAAAATACTGCAACTTTCTACCCCTGTGATCGCGAAAAAGTAGATTCCAGTTATTTATACTAAGCGATCTTCCATTTTGCAATCACTTGGTGTTTGAATTAGAAGTAGAGGTTCGGTAGGTATATCTTGTCGTCTTGAAACTATGAGCTGGATTAAAATGTCATCGAACATAGCTAACTGTCCATTTGTTTGATGTGGCCGTGAATATTTTTGACGAGTTCTAGCTTCTTGGGCTGTATTAACCAGAGTTCGCTTTGTATTATCTGATCCAGATGTCTAGGTACTCGTCTACTCGTTCACTTCAAATCCAGATCTGTTGAATATGATTCCCTCCATGTTAAGACCTGGCTTGCACACTATTAGCTCTATAACAGGATTGAAGAAGTCAACGAAGATCCCATACCACATGAGGATTTGCTCAAGCTTTTGAATTGCTTCTGGGTTGTCAGCTGACGTTTCAGCTTTGGTTGCTGTTTAAAGATTCATTTTCAAAAGTACCTCATAACTTCCCATACCTAGTTTTAACATGGTCCGGAAGTTACACCGACAGCTCAATCATTATCGAAGAACTCCAGGAAGCCTTTGTTTACTCTTTTACCGCCAACCGAATGCTTTTGTGTTTGCACCCTTTTCAAAAATGTAGCCTTTTGCAAATAAAATGTTGATCCGCCACCAGGCCACCACCGATTACAAGATTATGCGGTCTTTTGGTAGTCTCAAAAATGCAGTTAAATGCACTTAAGTTTACTAAAATGATAGATATACAATATCAATTTAGACTTTCTCCATTTAGACTTTAGTTAGTTAGTTTAAAGTGGCTCCCAGTGAGAGAGAAGCACTTAGGACGTTAGTCGGCCCATTGTGCATAACACAATCGATCGCTGAGATCATTAAGAAAATAGTTTCCTAAGTAGGCCTTTCTTAGATTAGCCAAGGCAGGGCAACTGCTAAGAGAGTGACGGACTCGCCCTCCTCTTCATCTCTGCAGCTTTTGCAGGAGGCATTGTATGACAGACCAAGCCTTTTCACATATCTGCCTATAAGATACAGTGCCCGGAGATGACATTAGCGACTTTCGACATGCTAGATCTATTAAGTCGCAGAAGCTCCTTGGATCTTTTTGTATCCAGAGCTGGCTAGGTGAGCCTAGCAGTATCGGAGTATCCTAGATGTTACCATTTTTGACTTGCTCTGCCTGCTGCATCTACATGAATTATTTATTTAGCGTAGGAAAGTGTTGCATACACGTTTACACAGATTTATATGTACTATCCAATCCACGCCAGAGGAACGTAGCCTTGCTAGTTCGTCTGCTGGGATGTCATACTGACCAGGAACCGAGCAGAGGGTGAGGTTGAACTGTCCATAGCTTAGCTATCTCGTTAAGAGATACGCGGCAATCTTCCACCGCCTTAGATCTTATTTCACTGGATATTAGGGATTTGATTGCAGCTTGGCTATCAATATACATATACGAGTATAACGATATCCCTTTGTGATACCAAATTATTTGACACCCATACGAATGGACGAATAGCTGTTATTTCAGCTTGGAAGACACTGCAATATTTCGGAAGCCAGAAATTTAGTAAATTTACTTAGTAAATTTAGTAAATTTACTAAATTTCTGTCTTCTTTAGTAAATTTACTAAATTTCTGGCTTCCGGAAATTTAGTCCTTCTGAAAAGACCCCGGCGGCGGCGCCAACTTCCTCCGTTATTTTGGAACCGTCCGTGAATATTGACACTGATTTGTCGTCTATTTAGACTTTTCTCTACCATCTTCACAGTTTCGATAATATAATAATTATTCGGGTGTTTTCCTTTACAATTAATACACTTTCCTACAGGATTAGTTAGTCCGTTAATATGGGGATGGAGTATGGTGTCAAAACTAACAAATCGATCGTTATCTAGTAGTCTATGCTCCTATCTATACAAATAATAAAACTGTAGGAATTTGCTTTGTCAGTTAAAAACTCGAAAACTATTGGATAGATTTCGATGAAACTTTTTTTAAAATGTTTCATACATACATAACATATATATAAAAAAGCAATAGTATTTTTTATTAACTTCTTGTTCGGAAATAAGTGTTAAGGACCATTCACATGAGAGCGACCAACTACCAACGAACGTACGAATATTCGCAAATTTTGACAGTCCGTTCACATGAACACTTTTCTACGTCGCGGCAGTTCGCGAATTTCAGCCATCTGTTTCTACCCGCAATGTCTAATTTGAGGTTAAGTTCGAACGAATGTTTTATTCGCTAGTTTGTGGAACGCGAACTAAATGATGTGGATTGCGAATAAACTTTGACAATTCGCGCCAAGGGTGTTTACGTTCGCGACAAAAAAGTTTGGAATTCGAAATTTCGTTATTAAAACTGTTTATAAACTTGTTTTCTTAATGCATTTTGATGGGATAAGTAAATATCCTCATCTTGGAATTATAAAATGTGCAATTTTCTGTTTATAAATGCATAAAAGTGTTTTGTTCGCATTTCATCAATTCGTTCGTTCGCTCTCATGTGAATGGTCCTTTACCCGTAAATGTTATAATTTTCATATCGAGCTTTAACGACAGAAAATTATTTAAATTTAAATTATGTGTGCTAAAGCTGGCTGATGCTTTTATTTATGCCAAAATATCTTTGTGGGCATACATCAAATTGTTTTTATTTTTATTTTACTGCTACTACTTTTCATTTGTGTCCGCTTTCAATAGCCAGTGATAAATATCCAGGGACTAATTGGCTAGGATACTGATGAAAAACTCAGTGGCCCTTAAAATACTGTATATCTCGTTCGTTCGTATGCCTGCTTTTGATGAATGCAAATTCACTGAAGATGAAAATCATTTAATCCTCAAACGAATTTTAAGGACTCTCGTAAAACCGATTTAAAAAAATAACACCCAATAAAAAATATCCCTTCCCTTTGAACCTTTGCAAAGCCCATTTACGTAGCCAAAAAAATAAATGCCATCAAAAAAATGTCCTCTCCTCATCCTTGCCGTGCTATTTATGCTCTGACTGACTGTACAGATACAGAGTACCAATAACAAAACCACAGAAGCAAACATACATACTAAACTAAACACAAAAAAAAAACATATATTCGTAAGTATATTGTATATGCAACCGGATGAAAATATTTTATGTCTGAATAATGCATGGTCACAGATTCTTTTTATTGTCTTCTCGGACAAGGATGTGCGGCTACAAGGGTTGCTACTACGTACAACACGGATATAATATGACAAGCGTTGCATATTTATGTAAACCAAAATGAATCCGCAATGTGACGGAAATGTTTACATTTTTTCGTTTGTTTTCTCCTGTGACAAGGAAAAAACAAATTTTCTTGTTTTTTTATGGCCCATTATATTGTTGTTATGTTATTTTTATACAAGGAAACTTTTTACACTATAAAATTATAAATACACATGAAATCAACAAAAACAAAAATATTAAAAAAAACAACCACTCATACTAAGCAAATATGTAAATGAAAAGTATGACAACAAATTTATATAGTCCCATTCTTTAGAATTAAGTTAACAAAATAAAAAGTAAATTAATATAAAAAAAACGTGCTCTTAAGAAGATTAAACACTTTTTTTCTCAGTAAGAACAAATGTCCTACCACAGCGAAAGTAAGCATTTAGATGTGTACCAATATTATACATAATATTTACTCTCTACTATATTTAAAGAAAACTTATATATATATATATATATATTTACCAACCAACAAAGTGTATACCTACTACTCTTAAAGTGTCAAAATAAAATTTGATTTTCTTCCTATTTTTCTCAAACGAAATGGCCAAGCAAATTAAAGATATAACAACACTTGAGCGAATGTGTCAATATATACAATTAAGTATAAATTAATATAATACATTTTAAAACTAGATAAGTAATAACAAAAAAAAAATATTTACAGAAAATCTATAAATAAACAGCCCCAAACACGTAATAAAAAAAATCAACAATTTTTAAAACTAAAACAATGTTAGATGTCTTATAGTAATAAACTGCAAAACAAAAAATATTTCAATTATATTCAACATTTAAGTATTCACTAAAAGAAAAAACCCGATTGTAGAATGTACGTAGATTGTTTCTCGTCCTAAATAAAGATGCAAGGAAAAACCTTTGCACACAGGCCCCTTACCTATTTCTAGTTACCTACCCGTAAACTGTCCCTCTATAATCTACAAATAAAAATATCTATATATGCGTACATGATATATATAACGTATTTTCTCCTGTTGGCCAAGCTACATTAACTTAGAAACCAAAAATAAAACACATACACACGGCGGCGCGAGAATCGCCACTGACAAGGACTTGTGTAGAATTTTTACAGAGATTTTTTGCATAAAATGATGATAAAATTGAAATAATAAATCCATTTTTAATAAGAAGAAGAAAAATTAAATTAAATTTAATTGTAAGTTAAGCTTAAAATAAAATTAAAATTACTGATGATGAATTAAGAAAGTAAATGGAACACAAACATACGCGGTGACAAGTTGTGAATATTAAAGCTAGGTAATAAAAATTTGAGAAGTAAATGTGATTGTTATTATATAAATAATTAATATATAATAAAATTAAATTAAATTTTAAAAATCTAATTTATTTGAAAGAGTTGGATATTTTTTATTTTTCCCTGACATTTTGGCAGCAGAAATAAGCGAATGGATTACACAATGAATCTGGGGCAAATCCGTTTGGATAGGCTCCATAGTATGTGAACAGACTCTAAGACGGCTTAGAGGGTTCACCTCTTTGTGAGACAGGTAAACGAGGTTACGATTTTATTAATTAGTTAAATTGTAATCCAATCATGTACATACTAGTAGAGTTTGAAAAAGGGCAATATCAGGGACATTTTAGTCATCTACGCATTTATTCAGAAAAACATTTGATTACATTCACATGCAGATCGCATAGTTCTCTTTCGTTTCGCTCAATCAGGGAAAACTACCCACCGTGTTTGAAAACAGTCGAAAACTTAATCGAAAACATAAGTTTTCCCATACATACTGCAGTTTTCAAAACGAGTTGTTTGAGGTCGTTTTCCATGAAAACGCCACGAAAACGAGTACGATCGTTGGGTTGTTGAATCAGACACACATTTTGCAACATTCAGCGAGCTCAGCAAAACTGCTGACAGCATAGCTCTCTCTCTCTCTCAGTGCTGTCGTTTCTTCTAGTTTTTTTGTTTACAAATGTGGAATCTCTTGTTATCTTTGCACCATAAAGAGCAAATTATTCAGTTTTTTCTATAATTTTAGAACGGCAGCACTACCTGCCACAACTAAATGGTATTTTCAGATGTTTTGATTTTGATTGTTGCTTATGTTAATTATTTTATGCATTTAACCATAAGTTAACTATTATCAAGTAGCTTAAATAATTTTGTTTATATATTATGTCAATACGAGCGAAGTTTAGTAACTAAAATAAAAGTCTAGTCGCCACAAAAAGTGCATAGCTAGTTTCACAGCTAATTGAAACGTCAAACGAAAACGAGTTGGTGTTCGGTGTGAATGCATCCACGAGTTTTCTAAACTTTTTTGACGAAAACTCGGTTTTCGGCTTGGTGTGAATAGGGTATAAGATGTAATTTATGTTTTTCCGGGGACCGAACCTGGGACCCCTCGCACATAAATCTAATTTATTAAAAAATTCGCGTTGGTGAATTTATCTTAGATATCTGAAAATTGTACGATATAGATGTAGGAATACGGCAACACCGTCATTCATTTCTTCCCACTTGCACACACATGGATGGGCAGGGCATAGCTCCAATTGCAGTACACGATGACGAATCGACTCCTTCGGATTCTCCTCAATACTGCGCTCCACAACGGCAATAACTTCTTCTTCTTCAGATGGACGATTATGTCGACCCTAAAATGGACGCAGCGCACGATAAGTTTGATTTTCAAAATATCTAAGTTTACGCAATTTGCACGCGTTGTTCTGGCGTTAATCTATTCATCGTAAAATGGCAAAACGAACGAACCACAAATCAACTTTTAGCTGTCAAATTGACAATCTGTAGAAACAGTGTTGCCAAACCTCTAAAGAAACACCCTTTACTAAGTGGCCCAAAAGTTGTCAATCGATGTTCTTGGGATGTAATTTTTTTTTATAAATTTTTTAGTTTATATAGAATAATAGTTTATTTTATTTCGTAAATATTTTTCCATTTATTTGGAAAAATTATATAGGCTAAGTGACCGTCGGCGTCGTCAAAATGACCATCCCAGATGTAGAGCGAATGGACACCAATGCTCCGGCCCGAAGAGTCTACGATTCCAACCCGGAGGGCCTTAGGTGGCGCTCACAAGTGGAAGGGGACCTCAACCAACTTGGAGTGCGCAACTAGAGGCGGTTAGCCAAAGATCGTGCTAACTGGAGAGGCGTGTTGGTTGAGGCCCAGGTCCACCCCGGACTGTAGCGCCATTTAAGTAAGTAAGTAAGTATCTCGGCGTGATTTATGGCATTTTCCATTACTCTTGCCAAAACTTCTGGCGATAGGTTAGGTACTGGCATTCTTGACGGATATTCTCTTTGAAGTCTTCAAGAGTCTGAGGCTTATTGATATATTCTAGACTCGTGACTTAAAAAAAATCCACAAATAAGTCTGGAATCGTTAAATCAGATGAATCGCCAAAACGAGGAATTAGCTTGAGCGTAGGTTACACGCGCTTGGTGGTCAAACATTTGTAAGGGAACATCTCACAGTATTTCATCAAAATTATCATCAAATTTGCGATATTCTCAGCAAAATGGTTGCTCCGGTATCGGCCAGACCTGGCAGCATCTAGTGTTATCCCATACTCTTTTAAAAATCGTAGCGTTTGGCCAGTTGGTCGGACGACCGGGAAATATCCGCCGAAATCCACTATGCGCCAACACCATTGACGAATTATTTGTATCTGTTTACTTCACAGATGTCGTAGTGACATTAAAAATTATAGCATCTTCCGTTAAGGAGGAGAGTGGGCTGGCATTGCCACATGCCGCGAAAACGACGTCTTTCGTTGCTCGAAACTTCGGCAGCATAAAGTTGTTCTGACAGATCACGGATCACGATTCAGTTCCACATTTCTTTTCTGCACTTATAGGGAAATATTACATATTTCTAATCTCGTTAAGTGCATGTAAGTTAATGGACAATTAAATTCCCTAAAATTTTAAGCGAGAGACACTTTCATTTGTCAACTTCTCCGGTAAACATCGATATGAAGGATGCGTACATTGTTCCAATCCGTAGCCTTGTCGCTTTCAGTCAATAAGCGGTTGATGTTTTTTCTTTCAATTTTAATTTTATAAAATCGTATTGCTTCAAATTCATCGCAAAGTTTGATAACTCCAAATGTGAGTAGTTCTGCGATAACTCCTCAATCGGGGATTCTTTTAAAAGCTTTTCGGGTGCTTTATCGCAAACACGTATCACATTACCACTAGTAGTGGAGTGTAAACTCATTGTTGACAGTATTCCGCCCAAAAGCATCTGGTTGTCAAATAGTTAATAGCCAGAGGACATCTGTGCTCTTAGTGCTTACTACAAATTTTGCCCGGCACCTACCTCCATGTTGTTGGCCATTATTAAAGTCATCATCAATCCTTATGCACACAAGCTGCACAAATGCACACCCACCGGATCTCGTTTATAAATAGTTTGCGGTGTAAGTTAGCCAACCTAATTCATAGTATCCATGTGAGCTTGTAGGCTGTTGAAGCAACATGTCACCAAATGTTGTCTCTAATTTACATCACTCTATGCCCCGCTTAGGATCAAATCACATCCATGACCATGGCTTACCCAGTATAAACACACGACCAGAAATGGATCCTCTGTGGCATTAAATAATTGGAATCTACGGTTATTTTGGTATTAATTTGCATTTACAGCCGATGATAGGCTGCTGCTGCTATGCCGCAAGACCCAAACGCATTCTCATGTTTCTCCGTATACTGGTTGACTTGGCGTTGGCTGGTCTCCATATCTACAGGAAGATAATAATTCCATAGATACACACACAGTAAAGGCCAACCTGGATAAAATTTATTAATATAGCTAGGCACGATGTTTCTACTCCTTCTCTGCCCGACGAGTGTGTATGTTCGCAGCTCGAGGATTGTGCTTGCCTGGAATATTATTCCTTTCCTTGGCTGTCTTCATTCCGGCTCAGTGGCTCGATGTGCGAAAGTGTAGTATGTCCACCGAGACCTACTCTTTCGCTCAACCTGCCGGCACACCCACATTAATATATATGGTAATTTGAGACACCACCTCCGGTACAACATTATACCGGGCGTTAGGCAGCATCGTCAAAAACATGTTTATTTGTGTGGAAGGGGTGTTCTTGTATCGCCCCGTGTTCATTTGTTTTATTAAAGAGTCTAGAATTATCATCCCTCCGGCAGGCGTGGGAGCAGGAATTACAAAATTGATACTACTGAATTTTTAATATCACCTAGCTCCCCAATCTCTGGCCCCACACACCAACGTGCGTCGTCGGTGTCGGAATCTGAAGTCCCATTGTAATTGCTTTGGGTTGCGCCCGATTGGATTTCAAAGTGGAGACGTTGCGCTGGGAGGGTCCTTGAAAATAAATGGAAAAGCAAATAGACAGACCGGATGGCAAACATAATCCGATTGCTCATCATAATCACATTAATTCCAGGTCGGGATCACTATTCTTTGGGGCGAGTTCGAGTATAGACTTTTTTTTCAGTTTCTGCGTCTCTTTGGTCCATTCTGGCGAGAAAGGTTGGAATTACCCATTCCGACCGATGCGATGTATTGGACCGCGCTACCTATGCAACCGTGCGAATTGAATTCCTTTTCTATTAGGGATGAGCGAGGCGCGTGGTGTTTAACCGCCACGTTAAAGTCCAGAACATTTCGAAGCTAGAGAGGGTTGGCTACGAAAATTCCTTGCGAACATTTATATCCCCTATTCAGGATAATAATCCATTTACTGCTCACCCATGCAACTTGTATTGACAGCAGTACTAGGTCGGTACTAGGTAGTCGGTACTCGTTGTCACAACGCGTCCTGATAGAGGAGTCGCGAGTGCAGAGTAATCATTTGGTATTCAGCAGATGTACTGCACTCGAGTGGAGCAAAAGGATGTGTGTGCACGTGATCAAAGCGAAACGAATCAATGAAGTGCATTCCTAATTGCAAGAGGGCGTAAGCCCTAACCGCGCTACCGGCAGGAACTGGATGAATGCGTGGAATCGCTGAAATGTGAAATATGAAAAGGTTGCAAAGAAGATAACTGCATACATCTGGTAAAGGGTTTTAATGAATTGAATTAGCTTCTACAGCGCTGCAATGGATTCGTACATGGGCGCGAGTGTACTCCTTCCCGTGAAAGGATTTCCAATTCAATGCAGGAAGATTTGCATGGATTATGTTGGCGCGCACAAGAAGGCGATGATTTAATATGTGTGCACGAAATGAAGTTAAGCAGCGACGCGGCTGAGTGGCAACTGTATGGAGTGGTGTTGACACCGTGATGAAGCCGATCTAAGCTTGCGGATTAAGGATTAATTTATTTTTCAATAAATGATGAGCGCGTTGACAGCTGGATGTAGTCATATTGAAGGTACACTTGTTGGAATTGGGCTGCGGTTTGAGTGAAGAGTCGACTAAGTCAGTATATATTTCATTAAGGAGAGTGCTCCTACACGGTAGCAGAACAGAACATTTCAATTAATTTTAAAAGACCTACATAAAGGTTTGTCTTTGGTTGGGAAAGGGTTCCTGCTCGTACTTTATTTTATTGAAACAGTCTGTCTAGTTTTCATATGTTTGGATTGAAAGCACACAGGATGCGAGTGTCTGAACCATCACTGTCTAGTGTCTATTGTGTGGAGAATGTAAACGGAACGACAAAACTGATACATACATATTTCCATGGCGACTGTCATAAAAAGCAACTGAATTGTTTTCTTCAATGAGTGTTCTATTATAATCTATAACCATCTGTAATCGGGCTAAGCTCACTTATGCTGGTAAGCACTAAGGGGGAACTTTATAGTTTAAAAGGACAATTTCCGGGCTATTGAAACAATCTATATCTACCCTACCGCGGCTACATCGAAAATTGATGGATTTATGATGAAGTCCTTTACTAGGTTCAGTAAAGGAAGTTGGGTTCTGTAACAAAAGTGCTGTAAAGTTCTTCTTTCTTCGTCACTATACAGCTCCTAGAAATATCGATATAGCGCACTCTCATTCTGCGAGCACGCCCACATATCTAACAGATGTCTGCTTGTTTTTTCGGCATCTATCTTGGGCCAAATTTGTTTGAATGTTGTTCAGGTGTTAATACGATTCTATTGTTAGATACCAGTCGCTAAGATAATAAAACTGTAGGACTTTTCTTTGTCAGTTAAAAACTCAAAAACTACTGGACAGATTTCGATGAAACTTTTTTTAAAATGTTCCTTAAGACTGTAAGACTGCTATAGGCTATGTCGTTTATAGCTACGTCCTTAGGAACAGTTTTTAGCCAAAATGTATTTTCTGAAGTGAAAATATATACATACCTACACATATATACCTTGCTACAAATGGATGTTTATACTTTTCCGATCGTCAAACAAAAACAATAGGTATACTATACATTCGAAAAGGGTTGATTTGTTTTCGCAGTGAGTGCTATGGTCAGTTATATATGTAGGTATAGGTATGTATATTATGATCGAGAGACGTATAATACAAAACAGGTTTCATTTCAGAATTTCATTCGATAAGTGGTATGGTAACAGTGTAGGGTTGGGGTAGGTAGTTGTTCGGATTCCATAGGAAGAGGGAAACAAAGGAAAGGAAATACAGCATTACAAACAAGTAGCATGATCAAGGAGAGGGAGGGCGATGAAGAGCGGGTGCACATTATATATCCAATACATTACATCGATTATCGATATCGCCACGCTAAAATTGGACAAACGGGGGTGACGCCTCCCATACAAAAAACATCTTATATGATTTTCATGATTCTTTTTTTGTTTTTTTCGTATTGCTGTATATTTTAGGTTGAGGCAGAAAGAAAATTCCAGATTTATTCTCATTTTTCGCATTTTACGAAAGAACATTATTATCTAAGACCTAAGCAATACAATTCCTGTGCACGGGCAAAGCTGGGCGATTACAGCTAGTTATGAATATAATAAAGAGTGCTGTGGCAGTCCCTCCCTGATATCATTGTGTGGCTGGTTCATCCGACTTATATAGTTGTCCTGAATGTCATGCGACGTAAAAGACGATATCTCTGCTGTCTCTAGAGCATATAATGTAAGTCTGCAAGCTGCCTCCCGTAAAGCCATCAATTTCGCTTGAAAAACGCCATAGTGGTCAGAAAGACGTAGGGCAAGTTTAGATTCTAGTATAGTTGCGTGAAAACTCCCGTACCCGTACCTTTGGTCATTTATTATTTAAATTGCAAGTGCGAGATATTTACATGTTGCGTCATTCTCCCATTCAGATCGATACCTATTTTTTTTTTTTCACTTTATGTTAAGGTCTTGAAGAGGAATTGTATAGTCCGTTTGTGGAATGACCAGACTACTGCTGTGTAAGTAACAAGTCTACAACCGCAGACGCTCAGAATGGAATTCGCTGTCATTATGTCCTTTTCATTTTAACCGGAGGTAATCTGAGAAGAATGATCCTCGAAGTGCGAAGTATGAGCGGCCTATACAAGACAATTGATCGATTTAATTTAAAAACTTCCTTTTGCTACATTACACGCAAACTTTGGAACTCGCTTTGAAGAAGTATAAAGTCTAAGAAGTCTAACGAGACTGTGTATAAACCTCTTCATCCGTTCTGCAGAAGTCTATATAATAATGACAAGTGTCAGTGTGGTTTTCGGCTCGGAGAAACGGAGAAACTCTTCGAGTTATTCCAAGAGAGGCACTATCTTCGACAGATCCGATAAGCCCGATCAGCTGCTATAGTATATAGACGATATCTATATTTGCCGCCCCAAGTGGGCTTCCACAGACAAAATTGGTTGGAGTTAAGGTAAACGCGGTGTTGGTTGGTTGAAAATCAACGCCAACGCCAGCATAGGTCATTTGTGATACCACGAAAAACAGATCATATAAGATCCCTTATTGATCCAAATTGAGCTTTTTAGAAAGCGTAAGGGGCTTCTGGTGTCAGTGTTTGTCAGATCACCCGAGTCGTTGTAAGGAAAGGCTTCCAAGTGAAGCCTACGAACTTGCAAAGAGAAACCTAGTCATACTACACTGAATTCCAGCCCATAGAGGCTTTAATGGAAATGAAACAGCAGACTCACTAGCCGAAGTCGGCGCGTCAGTAAAAAATGCTTCAAGAAGCACATCAAGAACTTAGCTCTAATCGAATCTAATGAAGTCTGGCTTAAAACACCTGGGCAGAACTGCACCAAACAATTCTTCCCTAAATTTCCCCTCAGAAAATGTCGCACCCCCCCACGCTTTTCAAGAGTCGGCAAATCAACGATCAATTTTCAAAAATTAGATCTTAAGTTGGATTTCCATTAGGTATAGGTTTTTAAACTTCTAAATGTATACAAAAGTCCGCATTTTCAAAGGTTCCACATGAACTCCTTAAAAATCGGTGAATCGTTGAATTTGCCGACTGAAATCCTTAAAATTTAGCGAGTTTCCATTCGATCTTAAAAAGGATGGTCGGCATCGGTGAATTTGCCGACTGAAATCCTTAAAATTTAGCGAGTTTCCATTCGATTTTAAAAAGGACGGTGGGCATCGGTGAATTTGCCGACTGAAATCCTTAAAATTTAGCGAGTTTAGATTCGATTTTAAAAGTACTGTTGGCATTTCTAATTTGAGGTTAAATTCGAAGGAATGTGTTATTCGTTAGTTCGCGGCTTATTGATGTAGATTGCGAACTTTAACAATTCGTGGCAAACGTGTGTTTGGGCCAAGAGGAGGATAATTAATTATCCCATCAAAATGTATTAAGAAAATAAGTTTATAAACAGTTTAAATAACGAAATTTCGAATTACAAACTTTTTGCCGTGAACGAAAACACCCTTGGCGCGAATTGTCAAAGTTTATTCGCAATCCACATCATTTAATTAGGGTTCCACAAACTAGCGGATAAAACATTCGTTTGAACTTAACCTAAAACTAGACATTGAGGATAAAAACTGATGGCTGGAATTCGCGAACTGCCGCGACCTATAAAAGTGTTCATGTGAACGGGCTGTCAAAACTTGCGAATAGTCGTTCGATCGTAGGTAGCTGGTCGCTCTTATGTGAATGGTCCTTTGGGTATTAGCCCAGGGGTGTTCCTGTTAAGATTGGTCAAAATTTGTCAAAAAGGAGCGTGGCATCTCCCATACAAAAAACATCTTCTATGGAGTGAATAATCGCTGGGCCGATTTTCATGATTTCTATACAGTCGGCAAGTTCCTGAAATAAGTCGGCATTTTAATGAAATTCACCCCCCCACGGCTCGAACCCTCGCTACGCCCCTGTGTAATTTGTTGAGAAAAATCAATTTCTTAGAGCGTTTCCAATTAATAGTGTCACTTGTCCACTTAAGATTTCACTCTCGATAGCATTCAGCTCCAATTTTTGTTTGCAAGTAGCGATTATTGGTAGGTATGCCAAGAGTGTCCGGGATGATAGGTATAGTTGTTCCAATTCTGGCCTTACAATTCCCTGGAATGTCTCTATGCCCCGGCACCCAAAAAAGTTGAATGTTGAACTGTTCAGCCATCTTCGTAACAGTCGATCGGCAGTCGAGGACTATTTAAGAAGTTATAGAGATCAAATCAAAGGATTTAATAGCTGTTAGAAAATATGCAGATATCTTTAACGGATATATCAGGTTTTTCCTGATCCAAGATAAGACTTCTTTTATCGTCATATCTTCCATTACTCCATCTTTGCTTTTCGAGCTGTCAGTATAGAAGTAAATGAGGGTATTATAAATAAAATATTTATTATCAAACTTCACTAGGTATTGATAGCAACATTTTCTAGATAGTTGAAAATGATACCCTAGTGGAGCTCCGGCGAACAATTAACCTACTGCTACTTCGTTTTGACAAAACAAATTGGTTCAAAATTAATGACTCAAATGACGGCAAGTGCTGGGGAACTGATATTGGGCTCCTTTGAAAAAGAAAATTCGATGGATTTGTTGTCCTCTATTCGAAGAATATGCAACAGCGAACTCTATGAGCTGTACAAAGCTGATGCAATCTAAAGAGCCAAAACTGTGTCTACTTGACTCGGGCACATCGAGCAAATGGATAGTACACATATTCCCTTTTCGAATGAGTGCGCGAAGTACGAACAATAAATTTTGCAAAATGTGTTTGTAAACCGTTGTAAGAGATGTTACCCTATAGACTGTCTCAGGATGATAAATTATAAGCGCCAATCATCATTTAACTTTCCATTATTTTTTTTATTTGGGGATAAAAGTTTGTACCTATACATAGAAAGTCCTTTTTATTACTTGAGATATTCATGCCTATTCTAATTTTTTTTTTAAATAAGAAAGATAATTCAAAAGGTTATTTTCAAAATGATTTCTAAAGATACCCAGATCAGAAATTTCCTGTTGTTGCTTCTCTGACATCTTTCATCTGTCAGCATGTACAGATAAAGGACACCCACGTCAAAGAATGGCGGAATAAAAAATGTTAATACCGAGATCGTTGCAATCACTTTATAGTTATTTAAGTTTCCTTTTCTATCCCCCACCATAAGTAGTTACTGCTTTGCCAGTATAAAAGAAAAAGTTACATAAATGCACTCAAAGAAATCCTTCTATTCACCTTCTTTAACACATCGCCCTCAGAAGTTGTAATCATTCATGAACCCGCATTCATCATCTTCCCCATCAGAATAAGTACTTTGACCCGAAAAGTATTTGCATAGGAACTTGTGATGACTTTTCCTCCCTAAGTACGAACCCACCTCATGGGCTCTTGCCAATTGAAACAAGCTCTTATCGCAATTCCCTCCCGCATCTTATATTCACCCCCAATCGACACGCTTGACTATTAAAAAGTTCATCTTCAACACTTCCAACCGTGGAGTGTGGAATTGAGTGGAATTGACGTTATCAGCTCTACAATTGAATTCAATCATCTGCTTAATTAATCATTAAGCGATGTGAACACTTGAGGGCACGCCACATTGCCTCATTAATTTTGTAGCGCGCATTCTCCTTCCACAGAATTACAGAATAATAAGACCTACCAAAAAAAAAAAACCAACACTTTAAGCTTTCTAAATATATAAGTCCTCAGAGGCAGAAGTTTGATCTTGATTAATAATTTCCATCTCATGCATGATTCATTCTCATGGAAATGTCACTCATACGCCCCCGAATCAGACCAGCCCTCCATACTTGATTTTGAATTCAATTCATCTTAGTTTCTTGTGGATATAGTGTGCGGTGATAAACCCCCATAAAACTTTTTGTTGCCATTGTGTAGCATCCTTGGCAATAAAAGTGGAACATCTTCGACCGAAAGATGGGCTGGCTGTCACTGAATATACAAAGAATCTTATAAAATTCACACATACAAACGTATGCACCCCTAAGTTGGTGGAATGTATTAAATTTTCATTTCAATTTGCCAAAAGGACGCGACCAACCAGAGTTTTCTTTCTATTTTTTTACCATATATATTTACATATATCCCTGTCGCATTGTTTATTGTCCAAATGACAACGAAATGTTGAATGAAAATACAAAAACTTTTTCACAGTAGCTGTAGGTATAGCGTGCAGCTAAAGTGTCAGAATAATTTGGTCACGTTTTATGTCTTCCCGACCTTCGGAGCGATTTAGTGACGGGTTATGGTTAACAAATGCGTGTAATATTAGTGTTTCCCGCCACAATATTCAACTAAGGTACTGACGCGCGAGCCGTGTCCTGTTGAATAATAAATCATTTGGGTGGATGCCCAAACCGAATGGATTCCTTCCTGCATACCAGTAGTAAGGGCTCATAAATCATTTCTCATGACAGGTGGCTAAAATATATATGTATACGTATGGGAATAAATTAAAGCAGTGGAAAAAAAGGAAAGGGAACGAACAACAGCAAAAAAAAGAGACCCGGCCTTCGACACAAGTGACAATGGTCGCGTAATTAAGTGAGAGTCAGCATTCGTTTTTGGCGCTTAATAAATCGCAGGACCACGTTGTGCATAGCCCACGCGGCAGAACGTGCCATGGTTCCTCTAGGATTTCTACGAAAAGGCATAAATCGCTTTTAATTGGTTGAAGCGAAGCGCAAAACACAGATGTCGGTGTGGTATAGGCATCGATTTGTGGAGTGCTCCGATGCGAATGGACTGCCAGTTGTGGAATTTTATGCGGGGATATTTGGCCCCGCTCTTGTGGGTATTTAGTTTTATGGGTTTTTGATGGCAAAACTACAGGATAACGTGAAGTTTTGATGTTGGCAATAGAAACTCCATTTCCGGAGGGACTTTCGTGAAATTAACTGGCGCAATCGTTTATTGTTCCAAGGAAATCTACTTAACGAAATACTTGCCACCCGTACATATGTTACGGATGTACTAGTCTTCATTGTTGGCTTAATTAAATTGGCAATGATTAACTTAGGGAGTAGTCAGGCAAATATTAAATCGTTACATTATATAGTGACTGAGGAGGGACTCTTAATCTACTTCTATGCTAACGAGATTTCTCGAAATGAAGTGAGTTGACAAATTGTTTATTCGCAACAATGTTTAGAACTAGAAAGCTTACGCTTAACTCAGAACTACTAAAGGGTGGGCTATCTAGTGGTTTCGTTTTAAATCATAGGTTGTTTTGTCACTGACAGCTGTTTCCGGCTCGAAATCTTGACAGAAAGTCAGTACCATACCTCCACGGAACAAAATGAGTCGCTTTGTGCTTGAACAACGTTGGGAAATATTGAAAACTTATTTCCAAAGTGAGCGCTGTGTAGCCCAAACAGTGCGTTTTTTTTTGAAAAGTAGTTTTGGCTGAAATGAAGTACCCACAGCCAGCGCCTGCTGTACGCAAGTTTGGGCAGAAAGTTCAAGAGACTGGTCTGCTAGTGGACAACACTCATGGTCGCCGTCTACGTATGGTGCGCACAGACGAGAATATGGCTGACACTTTGGTGCGGGTTGTGGAGTGGTGGCATCATTGGACCATTTTTCTTCGAAAATGAGCAACAACGTTTCGGTCAATGGTGGGCGTTACAGAGCCCTGTTAACCGACTTTTTTTTACTGAAATTGAAGACATGGATTTGGACAACCTCTGGTTTATGCAGGATGGCGCGAGTTATAGAATAGAAATAAATCAAACAACTTGTTCAACAAAATAAGGTACAAATCTTTATTTTTTGGTGTAAAAAACGTCTTCGACAATCGCCAAAAATGAACTGAGCTGTGGCAGCGGTTACATAAAGCTTCGCGTCTGTAAAAGCATCAGATCATGCACATCAGATCATGCATGTAGGTATATACTTTATTGTTATCTCAACATGTGCATTATTGTTCTTATTTTCGGTAGCAAAAAGCTTTTGTAATTATATATTTCTAATGCGTTATATCTTTTATGTACATGTACAATGCTATGTTATGTTACAATGTTATAGGGTAATTATGTTCATGTTTGACTTAGTCTTTAGTGTATATTGTATAAGTATAATTCATGTTGTTGTTTTAATATTAATATTTTAAAGTATAATGTCGTATGCATGTATGTATAGTGTATTTTAATATAATATATATAACATAGGGTAGGGTATGCTCTGCATACATAACTCCTCCGCCCGTAGAATCAGGTGTGGCATCCGGTTGATGAAGGTGACACAGCTTAGTATTGTCGATAATGTTGGTTGATAAAGCTCGGCATTGGTGAGAGTGATGCTTATCTCGTATGTTGATAATGGAAGAATCGTAGTCGCTTAGTGTAGTTCGAAGAATATTTAGTACGAGAACTGTTTTACATGATGTTGAATGTCAGTTTGTTTGTAGTGTCATTCGCCAGTCAGTATATATATATAATCGAGAAATTGAATAACTATTACTTTCGCTCTTTAGGGTAACGGGTGGATGGGATTTTTTTTTTTTATTTTTTTTTTTTTGTAGGTCATATGTCTGAACAAATATTATAGATCTATCAACAACTTTTCATGTTTGCAACTTAAGTTTACAAATACCATTTTTATTAAATTCTATACCCAGCCATAGTTCAAAGGAATTACCTATTTTCGTATGATCGGCAATGTTGTGATCTTCAATTTCATATTGGTGGGATTTTGTTTTAATTGGACTCTGAGATAGAAATAAGTCATATTTATTACGAATAATATGCTACATCTAGTCTATTCAAAATGAAAACAAATAATATGTCACATTTGTCTGATATATTTAAGTTGAACTAAACCTAGATGCCTAATCCAATTGACTGTTTGATTTTTCGGTAGTATTACTATTTTCTGGGATAATCTCATTGCAGATTTTAAACTTTCGTTTCCTTTTTATTTTATTTTTATGTGATTTTCTATTTTTTGTTGTTATAACAACTACTTTTTTGTTTGATATTGCCTTCAACTTTTTAGCCCTAGGTGCTAGTTTGTTACGTCTATTATTAAATTCATATATTGTGTCGTTTTCATTAAATACTTGTGGTGCTTCCCTATTAATGTTCAGATTATCTATTATTTTTCTATTATGGTTTTCTATTTTTGTCTTTATTTTCTCATATAGCCTACTTTGGAAATCGTGCAATTTATTTATGTAGTCGTGTTCTGATTCAAATTGTATGTTCTTATTGAAATTAGGTGTCCTTCCTGTAAGTAGTTCCAATGGTGTTATGTTTGTAACTGAGTGGATGCTGTTGTTGTAAGTGGTAAGAGCTTCATTTAATACGTCCTTGCAGATTTGTTTTTTATCTCTATCGTATATAACTCTATATATTTCGGTAAGTGTTGAATGAAATCTTTCAACTGGAGAATTACCTGTAGAATTTTGAGGTGTTGTTATATGCAGTGCAATTTCATATTGGTTACAAAATTCCCTAAATAAACTCGAATTGAACTCTGATCCAGAGTCGCAAACTATCTTTTTTGGGGTACCGTGATGTGCAAAGAATTCTCTTAACGCTTGCATTACTTTCAAACTGTTCCGAGCAGACAAGATGTAGGCGGATGCAAATTTAGAAAATCGATCTATGACTGTCAATATCTGCTGATTATGGATTGCGTAAACGTCTATGTGAAGAGTATCTAAAGGTTTGCTTGGGATTTCTGTTAGCTCGTACTTTACTTTTGGTGGATGCCTATCGTACTTCAGCAATTGACACTTTTCGCAGTTATTTATAATTTTCGTTATTTTAGTTTTCATATGAGGGAAATAGTAAGTTCGACGCAGGTGTTGAACTGTTTCGTTTATCCCTCTATGATTTGACTTAACATGATACTGATATATTATTTCGTCTTGATTGTCATTGCCAGGTATGTCAGTTAATATTTCTTTACAACGAATTAACTTAAAGATTTTGTTGCTAGAAAACAATTTTGAGTATACTGTTTGGACTATTTTAAACGTATCTTCATCTGTATATACCGCGGTAAGTTTTTTTGGTATTAGGTACTCTTTAAGAATAGATGTAATTACCTGTTCATCGTATGCGTTTACTTGCCTGAAGATTCTACGACGTTTAGTCCCAAATAGTATTTTAAAAATCATTGGGGGGTTCATTGTGGAATTGGTTTTTTCAAGAATGAGCTGTTCGCTAAATTCATTTAAGGGACGTTCTGAAATAGGTATGCCTTCATCGAGATTCTCCGAAGCAGAGTGAATAGTGGATAGGCTAGAATTTTCCTCTAAGTCAGCTACGTTATTCTGTAGAGATTCATTTATGTGTACTTCTATTCGGCTCAATGCGTCGGCGTTAGTATTTATTTTACCTTTTTTGTAATGAATTTCATAATCAAATTCCTCAAGTTTTAGTCGCCATCTTATTAATTTTGAGTTGCCATCTTTTAAGGAAAATAGCCAAGTAAGCGGCTTATGGTCTGTAACTATATGGAACTTACGTCCATAGAGATATGGACGAAAATGCTTTGTTGCCCAAACGATTGCAAGAAGCTCTTTTTCGATGGTACTATATTTTGTTTCGGTGTCTGATAACGTGCGTGATGCATAGGATACAGGCTTATCGGCTCCAATGGGCCCCTGACTCAAAACAGCTCCTATCGCAAAATTGCTGGCATCTGTTGTCAAATTGAACGATCGAGAAAAATCGGGGTATTGCAAGAGCGGATCGTTGCTTAATATATCTTTGCAGTGTTCAAAGCAATTCACGTATCTTTCGTCCAATTTAATTTGTCTACCCTTTTTTAGACATTCAGTTAGCGGCTTAGTTATTTTCGCGAAATCTTGGATAAATCTCCGGTAATAACCCAGTAATCCAAGAAATGATTTTATCTGTTTCGTAGTGCGGGGTATGGGAAATTTCTTAATTGAGTCAATTTTATCCGGGTTCGGTTTTACACCTTGTGATGTTACAACATGGCCAAGAAAAGTTACTTCTTTACAAAAAAATTCGGATTTATCCAACTGGACTTTAAGATTTGCCTGTCTTAATCGGGAGAAAACTTTAGCTAGATTTTCGGTGTGTTCTTGAAGGGAAGTAGAGAACACGATTATGTCATCCATATATACCAGACATATTCTTCCCTGCAAGTCGCTCAAAATATTGTCCATTACCCTTTGGAAGGTGGACGGAGCATTTCTCAAGCCAAAAGGCATTCGAATAAACTCGAAGTGGCCATTATCCACTGTAAATGCAGTTTTGTTTATGTCCCTAGGATCGATTTCGATTTGGTGAAATCCAGATGCCAAATCAAGGGTGGTGAAATACATGGATCTACCTAGCTTGTCCAAAATATCATTAATGTTAGGAAGTGGATATCGATCGCCAATCGTTTTTTCATTTAGCTTCCGATAATCCACTACTAACCGCCATTTTTGCTTTTTGGATGCATCTATCTTTTTGGGAACAATCCATATGGGACTGCTCCACGGGGAGTAGCTTGGTCGAATAATTCCTTGCCTAAGCAGTTCACTTATTTGGGACTTGATCTCTGCTTTGTGGACTTCTGGATATCTATACGACTTAGTGTATATAGGCAAATCATTAATAGTTTTGATGCGATGTTTAATTTTATTTGTAAACGAGAGAGTATCGCCTTCTTTAAAAAAGATATCATCAAACTGTTTACAGATTTTGAAGAGAGCTTTTATTTCCTCTTTGTTTAAGTGGTCAGTTCTAAGTAAACCTGTTATTTCATTTTGTGTCATTAAACGAATTTGATCTGAGTTGTAACTTATATTGATATTGTCCACTTCATTACAATTTCTATATCCTTCTACCTTTAGTGGTTGTTCCAAAAATAGTGTTTGTTCCTGATTAGATAAATTAATAACTTCTACGTGACTGTACCAATCTATAGCCTTATAAATTCCTTCTGGTATTTTTAAAAATTTGTTTATAATAGTAGGCCGTATATAGATATCTCCATTCTCGATATCTACTGGAAGTGTAGCTATAATTTTTGAGTTTGGCAATACGTTGAAAATTTTTGACATAAAGTTAGGTTTAAACTGAAGTGGAATTGAGGCCTTGCTGGTTTCCAAAAGTTTATCTTTAAGGTTAATTGTTGCATGCAGATGTTTCATCGTCTCTAATCCTATTAAGCCGTCAAAATAGGAGTGAAACTTGAAGACTAAGAATTTAAACTCATCACCAGTATTAAATTCCTTAAATGCGGGAAGAGTAACTTGCTTGTTTAATTGGTGTTTATTAAATACAGTTGTTATTACAATTGGATCAATAATTTCATGGATATCAGGGTTAGTCAGCTCAGGATTGATAAAGTTTGCTGAAGCTCCTGTATCAATCAGAAACTTAAGTGTTTGTCCAGTACTAGATAATATATTAATATATGGGAGTACACCTGAACTGTGCTTGTTTATATCAATGAATCCTACTTGTTGTCCGAGGCAGTTAATTGAAAATTTGTGTCATCTATTTGATAGTTACCCTCGTCACAGAAGTTGAATGTTTCTTCTGGAATATTTTGATTTACAGGAATGTAATGATCAAGCTCTGAATAGTACAACGGTTCTGGGTTGAATGGAATGTAATTTGAATGATTCATGGAGGTTGTTTGATTATGATAATAATCGGACGGATCAGTGTGGAAATTATGAACTTCTCTGATAGCATAATTACTGTTAGGTGCTGTATTGTTGTTGACAAAAGCATTGTTGTTTTGTCTATTGTATGAAGACGCTCCTCTGAGATTTGTTTGTTGAGTTCTCATGCTGCGTGTGTTCCCACTAGAAATATCCATTGGAGTGGGGGTAGGTTGTGGGGGATTCATTGGTCTGGGTATGAGTACATTTTGATTTTGGTTAATAGTTTGAGGAAACCGATTAACATATGGATTTGTCAAGTGCTGATTTTGTGAATGCTGGTTATAGATGTTAGGTCCGAGAGGAAAATTATTATTGTTTG